>JACMZG010000002.1:46711236-46897169 GCA_018340805.1 Microvelia longipes
GTAATGTAAAAAGCACGGAAACACGCATCCAAAGGAAATTCGCCCGACATGCGGACCACCGCGCCAGAATTTTTTATCACGCTATTGTTTGACATATATTATAGACATTTGTTACAAATAATTTCTTTTCTGTAATTTTGTAATTTTGAACAAAAATCTATAATATATTTCAAACATTACCGTGATCAAATGTCTTAAGATTCAATACAGTTTTGAAACGGCAGTACTACGTCCGTGGGCGTCCGCCACACACTATTAGTATGTGTGTCAATATAAGCAAAAGGGCTCGCTTCGCTCGCAAAATTGCTACTGTATAAAATTGGATACTTTAAAGAGGGGTATGATAATATATGTAATATGGGTGATGGTTTTGTAATAAATAAATAATATGTGTTTCAAAAGAAATAATGTTCCTAATAAAGCTAATAATAAAAATCCTAATATTTGCAGTGGCCCGGTTCACTCGCAAACTACATTAATAAAAACTCGTTTCGCTTGCTAGATTGCTGTAAATGTCAAAAAAGAGTCTCGCTTCGCTCGCAAATTTTCGAAATTTGATTTTAGATACATTAAAAGGGCTCGTTTCGCCCGCTAAATTACTGTAAATATGCGTGAATATCCAAGATGAGACTCGCTTTGTTCGCAAAATGCTCCCTGAATTTCTATAATTATATACGTGTATATATAAAAATAAACTTCGCTTGCTAGATTGTTATAAGTATGAATGTTAATGTATGCAAAAAGGCTTGCTTCGCTCGTAAAATTTGTCATTTATAATATTAGGTACATTATAAAGGGCTCGCTAGATTGCTAATTAAATAAATGAAAATGTATAGTTCCAAAGAAATAAAGGGCCAAAGCTTGCTAGATTACTATAAGTGTTCATACAAATAGGGTTCACTTTTCTCTAGATTGCTAAAATATGCAATTAGAAATTAGATTGCTAAATATACAATAAATAGGGTTCAATTGCTATAAATATGTATGAGGTTTACTTTATATTATACTATACGTCAATATATGCACAAAGGCTCGCTTTGCTAGCAAAATGTAATCGCTTTGCTATCTAATTCAATCTATTAGATAGATTGAATGTAAAATAAATAAATAAATAAATAAATAAACCATTTATTGTGGATCATTACAATAAGTTACAGTTCTTACAAGCTACAAAATTACAAGTTAAAACCACAAATCGGGGTTACCCGTGGTCACCTTACAAAAGGTTTAGAAGTTGCTTTTTTCTATTTTAGAATAGATTGAATGTATCTAATAGAAAATTAGATACATTCAAATCGGTTCGCTGCGCTCGCTAAATTCATGTAAATATATACGTGAATATATGAATAAGGGCTATGCAAATATATCGTTCTATAGAAATAGTAGTCCTAATAAAGCCCCTATATTGTAGAGGGCTGGTTCGCTCGCATAACTGCTAAAATGTAATTTTAGGTACATTAAAAAGGGCTCACTTCGCTTGCTAGATTGCTGTAAATGTCTAGAAAAGGCTCGCTTTGCTCGCAAAGTTATTATAGTATAATTTTAGGTACCTTAAAAGAGCTCGTTTTGCTCACTAGAGTTATAAATATAAGCGTGAATGTTGGAAAAGAGGCTTTCTTCGCTCTCTGCTGAAGCACATTATAAGATACGTTAAAAGGAGCATGCTTCTCTTGCTAAATTGTTGAAATTAAAAATAATGTATTGTAATAGAGGCTTGCTTTACTTGCTAGGTTGATAAAACCCTTTTTAATATAAGGAAAAATAAAAAACAAGTCACTCCACTGATGTTTAAGTATAATGACAAAGCCAGCTTTCAGACTTGACAGTCCATCATCAGTGCCGGCGAGATGCGAAGAAAGTGAAATGATGGAGTCGTCCAACTCGTTGAAATCGACTAAACACTAAACTCGTTGTGAGTCGATTTTCAACGAGTTGGACGACTCAATCACTTCCATTTCTTAACACTTTCTTCGCATCTCGCCGGCACTGATGATGGACTGTCAAGTCTGAAAGCTGGCTTTGTCATTATAACTTAAACATCAGTGGAGAGACTGTTTTTTATTTTTCCTTTTTAATATGTTTGAAAGAATCGCTCGCTCGCTTAAGGTCTTACATGAATTAAAATGGTTATTTAAGCACAATAAATATTATAAAATATAATATAACATAAAATTATATAATATATAAAATATTACATGATTTTTTGTCAATGCATTAACATTGAGTTTAGCAAATCCCCACTCCTGTGGTTTGCCTAGACTCGGTGTGATTCCGTTCCGTCATCAATTCCGTCGACAAATCACTCCGTCGACAGTCGACGGAAAAATTTGTCGACGGAACGAAACGAGTTGTTGCGTCGACAAAATCATTCAAAATCGACGATCACTCCGACAAATAACTTGTCGATGCAATGATTGTCGACGGAGTGATTTGTCGACGAATGATTTGTTCGACGCAACAACTCGTTTCGTTCCGTCGACAAATCATTGCATCGAAAATCATTCCGTCGACACAAATCACTCCGTCGACAAATAACTTGTCGATGCAATGATTTGTCGACGGAGTGATTTGTTGACGAATGATTTGTCGACGCAACAACCCCGATTGTTCCGTCGACAAATCATTTCCGGACAAAATCATCCGTCGACAAATCATTGCATCGACAAGTTATTTGTCGACGAGTGATTCGACGAGATGGAATGATTTGTCGACGGAATGATTTGTCGATGGAATGATTTGTCCGACGAAGAACCGGGGTTGTTGCGTCGACAAATCATTCCATCGACAGATCACAGTCGACAAATCGTTCCGTCGACAAATCGTTCCGTCGACAAATAACTTGTCGACGGAATGATTTGTCGATGGAATGATTTGTCGACGCAACAACCCGATTCGTTCCGTCGACAAATCATTCCGTCGACAAACTCAAATTATTGTCGATGGAACGATTGTCGACGCAATGATTTGTCGACGCTATGATTGTCGATGGAATGATTTGTCGACGAAGTGATTTGTCGACGGAACGATACGGAGCCGCTAGACTCCTATCTCTGATTTTTTTTCAAAGAATGCTGAAAATTAAACCCGCAGCACATTATTAATTACTAAAGAGCTTTGAGACATATTAATATGTTGCAATCCTTGCTTCCTCAGGTGCCTGATAACTCTATTCACGACTGTATAATTGCACACGTTGGGACACCGCAACATGTCGAATATTAGACGTCTTGCTAAAAAAATATTTAAAAATCCACAGCAATGCAATCTCACTTTACAGCCTTGTTACACAATCTACTACTTATTTATATTTTAGAATGAAATGTTTTTGTAAAAAAATTATATTCTCGGTCTCTATCCAGTCTCAATATAAAAGCGGTAATTAATTGGTTGTGTGCATTAGTTCTAAATACCCATGAAAGCAGCACGTAAAGGAGTTAATGTTTGCCCTTTATCTAAAGGGCAGAAGAGAGAAAGAAAAGAAAATGGTCAAGGTTATGATTCTATTTGCCGATCTATATGAGAAGAAAATCCTAACTTAATTTCCTTCATAACATACATAATAGCTTGGGGTCACGCACATTTAATTTTCTTTAGACAACTTTTCAACAAGTTTATGAAGTAGATCTATTTTGAATAATGATAACAACACATCTAATTGAGTTACATTGTCCTGGACTGTACATATGTTTATCTGACGCGCACACCTTGCAGTGCGTCAGGGATCCAGATTAGATTTTCTAACCAGATTGTTACCAGAAATGATTTGGGAAGTAATTTAAAATTCTTGCGGAATCTTAAATACCACTTGTATGTTAGGTTAGTTCTGTAAAAATACAATATTAATAGACATGAGCCAATATTTGATGTTTAATTATTAGCATGCTAGGAATAAGAATTACATAGTTGTGTAAAGACTATGTCTATAAATTATAAGCATCCTAGTTTTGATACTGTGTATAATCAATAAAAATGCTTGTTCGTGTGTAGGCTTGAATAGTTAGGCTAAAGTCTATGAATACAAACTAGGAAATAGGAGGTACAAACACATTATTGATGTAATAAGGTACTAGCAAATGTCTCAGATTTACCCTTTTTAAATTAAATTAATATTTATTCTGTTGCTATTAATACCAATATTTTATCAACGTTCAGTTTGTTAGTTTAAATTTATTGATAAATTTATTTTTTTGAGGTAGTACGTAATTGAGCACTTTATTGGACCGTTTTTAGGATGAGAAGCCAATCATTATTGTTATAGGAGGTTATTTAGTACTTTTCACCTCCGAGGACAATAATGAATGTAAAAAAACTCCTAGGACGTAAAAGTAATTCATATGTTGCCGCCATTACTGTAATGTAGCGTGTTCAAAAAAACATTCTGTGTAAAACCTTCATGAGATTTCTTTAAAAACGTTCATGTTTCTGTTTTTGTTTGTAGACTAATTTTTTTCGTTTTTCAAAGGTGTTCTAATTGACAATTTTTGTGTGCTTATTTGTAAAGCTTTTACATTTTTGAGTAAAAGTATGAAGCTATGGATGAACTCAATGACGACGATAATATGGAGTTAATTGGACGTTTGTTTTTTTTTAATTAAGTATATAGCGCAGTTTATTTAATGAGTGCTACCTCAAAAAAATAGTGCATGCTATCCGGCTGAGAAAGTCTTTATGTCTTGGCAATTTTTCCCGACTCGCTTCGCTCGTCGGTAAATCTAATTGCCGTGACATAAAGACACACGCCTCAGCCTTATGGCATATATAACTATTTATTATTAAATAAATTGATTCATTTTGAAGAGTTCTATAATAAACAAAGAAAACCATACGCGCAGAAGAATATTTGTGCACAATGGTATATTTTTATGTATTTTTAAATGTACCTCCGCCATTATTTGCGGAGGTACAAACCAAAACAAAAGTTGGTTTCTAGTAGTATCAGTTTATTTAATTTACGTTTAACATATTATATTCAGTTTTAATCAGAAAAATACAATCTATACGACAAAAGAGTTGAACAAATATTTAAGGTCTACAAAAAAAGAGTAACCGAAGTTATTTTTCGAACGAATTTTAAAAACATTTTTTTTAATTGTTTGTTTAATCTTTTTACGTACTATTCTTTTATTTTAAATATTAATCCAAAAACGTGCAAGCAACTCATTATTAAAACAAATACGAATTTGAGTTCATTGATTTGACACTTTTTTAAAGTTATAAAAGCGTTTTCTTTTACGTATCTTAGCAGGCTAAATGAAATTAATTATTTTCAAAATATGTCTCCTCTTTTAATATTAAGGAGGATGAATATAGAAGGATTAATATAGAAGGAGGATGAATCACTTCCTTCTCTGATAAAAAACAAGTTAATATAAAACAAGCTGTCAATCATGGATAGAGGCTTCCCTGCCAGTTGCCTTAAAATTATAGTACAAGAAAAGTAAATTAAAAATAATTATGTACAAATAAAAATGTATATCCTTTCACAAAAAATATCTAGAAAACTTGCTAGCCCCTGATGTAATGGAAGCCTCTTTGGACACATAAATCTTCAAAACCCAATTATAAACATTTTATATAAAACGAATATTTTTTATAATTTTTTAAAAGTTTATAGCGGCTCCAGTTTTATTCGCAGTTTTGGATTAACCCCAAAATCTAATTAGTTCATAATATAACTAATAAGACCTCTTAAAGGACTTGATTTTCCTGCTAACTTTCTTAAAAATTGGATAAGCCAATTGAGCTGTCGTGAGTTCACAAAAATGTGTACACCCATGCACTCATTCATACACAGACACATATTTTTTCGATTTTGAGGATCTTTAGATGATGAAACGTCATCATTTAATGAAAAAAATGGGTGTAATCTATTTTGCTGATGCAATGCTTTTCCTCCTTTTAGGAGGTAGGGAAGCAATAAATCCTCTCCCTCGATAATTATCTGAAGAGCAGGAAATAATAGTCTTATTAATACCCTAAATTTTGGTCTCCGTTCAACATGTATGTAAAACGGAGATGTACCTTGTAGGTACATGTAAAATGTACCTACAAGGTAATAAGATGCTGAAATAAATATTTCACATCTCCCATTGAGATGATTATACTATCACAATACTAGAATTTCTCGGTTCTGCAGGATAATAAGGCATATAGACTCTTAAACAAGCACATTTCATGTTATTTTTTTTAATAGTCCAACAAATATGTTTCAGACGTGGGTTCATTTGGTACGGAAGAAGAGAGGCCTCCAACGTACCTATCAGGTGATGTTGGGTCATCAGTATTGTTCTCTTGTGAATTAGATTTCCCCGGTGAAGTACCTGTCCCGTACATACTTTACTGGAATAAGGGGGTAAGTACAATGCTGAATAGTTTTACTCAGTGTTTTTAAATTGTTTAAATGACGATAAGTTTAGTTTATGCAATGAAGACATTACTATTGTAAGGTCTTTCTGTGGTGACCCCGTCAATGTGATGTGATAAATCTGACGATTCAACTCAAGTGTAAGAGGCATCTTCAAGGAAATTGCTTAAAGCAGTTCTATTTTTCTTTTAAGTTTGGATTTTTTTTTTTTCAATTTAATTCAAATATTTATTTTACAACATAAAATAATAGCCATTATTACATAAAAGAATTTAAAATGTTTAAACGATAAACAATTTTTTTTACTGTGACGATTTTTACCAAAGTCTTGAACTGCGCTGGCAAACCGTTTTGCAAAACGGAGGCCTGGACCAAGCTTAACGTGGTTTTGAAAAAATTAGTAAACGTGATAAATAAGATCTTTCTTTAAGATTTTCTGTTCTTGGTGACATTATGTGGGCAACATTGTTAAATGTCGCTAACATAACGTAAGCATTATTCTCGAGAGACAAACTTAAACTTTTGTATGACATTTAATGTTATAAATCATGTTTTGTAATGCTAAAGCTAATATTTATTTTAGAATGCTTTAAATATATAGGTAATTTAAAAAATAAATAAATAAAAATAAATCCAAAATTCGATTTCGCTCAAAAGATTATTTTGTAAGCAAATTTCTGGGCTCTTTTCCATCTTTATGACGTTGAAAATACTTTATTCTTCTGAACATTTACTCAAATATTCTAACATACCAATATTATTATTTTAAGAAGTAAAGTCGATTTTGCAAAAAAAAATATGTAGCGGAAAAACGGTAAGAGGTACAGGTTTTTCTCTTTTGGAGTAATATATACCTCCTTTTCGGTCTTACGCTTTATATGAAACACGCTGTCTCTCTCTCTGTATACATATACATACACAATATATATATATATATATATAATATATATATAAATATATATTATATATATATATATATAATAATATATAATATATAATATATGTATGAATATTAAGTCCCTTCTGTCAGACAAAGAACTCATTTCGAAATATAAGTTTAATTTCATGTAAGTATTTTTATTCTTATATATATATATATTATATATATATATATATATAATTATAAATATATATATATAATATATATATATTATATATATATACATTTGTGTGTGCGTGAGTGTGTGTGCGCGCGCGCGTGTGTGTATGTGTAATAGGTGGTGGTCGATTTGGCGACATCGTATTTCGCAATCTATTGTTTGTGAAAAGTGTATGATACTCAAACTTTTTAAAAAATTAAAGGAGTTTGTTTAAATTATATTTCGGGTTTCTTTTATTAAAACCGGTTTTAGCTTAATTAAGCCAACTATTCAGCCGGAACTACCGTAATTAAACTTTCCTCAAATTGTCTTAAAAATGAATAAAAGGCGAAAACGATGAAAGGCAAACTTTAAGTCTGATGATAACTGCCTTTGCCAGGCAAGACAGACTGTATACAAGATGTTGTATAGTGTGAATAAAACTGAAAATTTTAAAGGACCGAAGTCTTCATTATTTTACCTAGGAAAACAATGAAAATTCGCTATGAAACAAGGAAATATCGCTGTTATTATAGAGTAATATACAACATACACAAGTGACTTGTTGTGAGCAGGCCTCTGTTTCTAATTGTTGAAGTCCACAAAGACGGGCAATTTTTAAATTTCTATTCTTTAATCATATCGCCGCCATGGAAAGGGCCCCGGACAGGAACCGATTTCTCCGAAGGAGGAGACCACAAATATGTATTGGGATAAATCACAAATTAGTAGAAAGTATTGTAATTTACAGTTAATTATTTTTATGATTTTTCGATGCTACATTACAAGGAATTTTCTCATACATCCAAAGGAATTTTTACATACATTCTAATGAATTTTCAATACATTCTAAGGAAATTTTTACATACATTCTAAGGATTACATTCTAAGGGAATTTTCACATACATTCTAAGGAATTTTCATACATTCTATTTCACACATACATTCTAAGGAATTTTCTCATACATCCAAAGGAATTTTTACATACATTCCTAAGGAATTTCACATACATTCTAAGGAATTTACATACATTCTAAGGAATTTTTACATACATTCTAAGGAATTTCACATACATTCTAAGGAATTTTTCTAAGAATTTTACATACATTCTAAGGAATTTTCACATACATTCTAAGGAATTTTCACATACATTCTAAGGAATTTTTACATACATTCTAAGGAATTTTTACATACATTCTAAGGAATTTTCACATACATTTTAAGGAATTTTTACATACATTCTAAGAATTTTCACATACATTCTAAGGAATTTTCACATACATTCTAAAGAATTCTTACATACATTTAAGGAATTTTTACATAGATTCTACGGATTTTTTTTTAAACACCGTTGCAATTAACATTGGCGACAGGGTTTTCTACTTGCATAAAGAAAATCCTTTCAAAAAAAGTATCATTCATTCATTCTTAAAAAAATATTTCTAGTTTTGGCATATTTTGGAATCTGTAAGCCTAAGCAAAACACAACACAGCAAGCACTGTTTGTAGTTTTTTTTTGGCATTTTTGCTAATTCATTATTATAGGTTAATGACGTCACATATATTTCATGAACAATAGGTTTAGGACATCCACTTGGCTAATTTTTGCACCAAGTTTCATTTCGATCCGAGAAAGCGTTCGAAAGTTATCGTGTCTCATGGAAACGTCTACGTCCAGGAACGAAAATCTTTTTAGCTTATTATAGCTTGCCAAAATAATCAATAGAGTACAGAAAATAACCACAACTTGTATGGTTTATTTTTTATCATATCCGGGATAATATGTGTAGAGCATGTGTCTACTATTTACTATTATTTTCTAAC
The DNA here is from genome assembly GCA_018340805.1 of Microvelia longipes. Lineage (NCBI taxonomy): Eukaryota > Metazoa > Arthropoda > Insecta > Hemiptera > Veliidae > Microvelia > Microvelia longipes. Next base: position 46,720,504 of record JACMZG010000002.1, read on the forward strand.
GCGTGCCCAATTCTATAGCCAATAAAAACCAATCCTGCTCAGTTAAACGCCTCATAAACACTGACAGACTATCCGAAATTTGACGACCCAAGGACGTTATAATATTTTGAATAGATGACACTCCTAGTGATACCTATATATCAGTACTCGTTCGCGATAAAGGAATCATTTAATGGCGCCTAATATACTATTTTTATTTTTAAACTAAATATTTTTGGCTCCACTTAATAAAATAAGAAAAGATATTACTCAATAAAGAAATTTTAAGCTCTATCGCTGTTTCAATGGTTTCTATTAAATAAGAGCCTATGCTAAAGCTTTAAAATTATAAACAAACAACATTTTCATTAAGGATATTAGGCTGTGGTGTCTCCAAAATGGTTACGAAAATACAATTCTCTCCAGAATATGAATAGTTAACAGAGCTGACTTTTGACATTACAGGGCATCATCAGTGTCTAAAAAAATACAGGCCTTTGGCCCATAGCCGCTTCGCTGCACAGTATAATAGTGCGAAAGTAATAATAGTGCATTTTGATAACAACCAAAATGCAATGCTACTTTTAGGAACTGTTCCATCCTTTGACATTTGTCATCATTGATGGCTCCACATAATGTCATTCCCATACTCTGGTTCGTTACGTCTAACTTATCTGAGCGCCAACAGAGCCTGAAACAAACCTGTGTCACTGTCCATGTTTTGAAAAACTTGGTAGTATCAAATGATACATGGTTTATTTGCCAAGCATAATTTAAATAACTTAAATACGGTAAATACTTCACATTATATTTTCTTCGGTATTTGAATCGAAGGTCAGAGTGAGTTCAGAGCAGGGGGGGGTTAACTTAAATGAGGAAAAGTTTGGATTCCATTATCGCAAAGCTACTAAAAATAGCGCTGCGGCGGACCGGTGCGGACAACTCATGAACTAACCCCAATAGCTTTCCAAAATGACTGATTATATTTTTATATTAAAATTTATAAATACCATGGCAATTCTTGGTTATGACAGCTACATTTATTATTATTATAAAATTGATTGTTTTCTTTATGTATTTTTCACAAAAACGGTTCGCCGTTGCATGTTCTGTATTTTAAAAATTCAGAAACTAAAAGTAAATAGAAACCTTTTTTAAGCTTCCAGAGAACCTTACTGATAGCAGATAAGTAAATTTCATTTAATTAATTTATTAATTTAGTCCATTTTATCAGGTAATTACATTAAATTACATGTTCGCATCTTGCCGATGTAATTAAAATACAGGCTGCATTAAATGCCAAAATCTATCTTTTACCACGTGTAAATTTTAGCCATTATTTCATTATTACCTGATTGAATCAATTAAAATAATAAATTACTTGAATGAAAAACTTAAAAATAATCAGAAGTGTTCTGTGTAAGATTAAAGTGGTAGGGTTAGTTAGAAGTATAACTATACAAAGTATAAACATTATATTTCAAACTGACTGTGGGCAAAAAGCGGGAAATCAAGACACGCCCACTCAATTGAAAGGTAGGTCCCTCGCCGCGCTAGTGTCGACCGGAATCCAAATTTTTCCACCATTGAGTCGACAGTCTTACTGTTTAAGTATCTATAGTCTCTGATTCAGAGTCTGTCGGCCCCCTGATGAGTAACAAAACAGAGTGGGACATGTCATTATGTCGAGCCATCAATGATAACAAAAGTCGATGTATAGAACAGTTACCAGGTGTAGTATTGAATTTTGCTTGTTATATTTCCTAGGTGTCTCTCGCACAATTATTTTGTGTCAATTATGATTAGCTTGTAACATTGTCACATAACGTATCCATCTTGCTTCTCTATTTTCCTTATTAGGAGAGGGAAGAGAAGTAGTAAGAAGAACCGCAAAAACATTATTTACAAAACATCCACGTTTGAGCACTGATTCCAAAAATTGAAAAAAGTTGGTTTGCGCGTTTGTTACTTTTTCTAATTTATACCGTAAGTATATAGGAAAAGAATTTTGTTTACGAAAAAATTTCGAAACCGGGGTTACACCTGAATTATCCGTTTTAGGTGTTATTAAGACTTCTAAAGTGGATTTCACAAAGCTGTTTGTCTCTATGTTTGTGTTTCTGTTATCATCGTAGCTACCAGAGTATTTGTGATACAGAGTTGACACTTGGTACAAAATTTTATATTAAAGTCTATCTTAAGTTAGTTGTGTTATCAGGAAAATAACTTTTATATGATGCCATTAATCGGAAATAATGATTCAGCAAAAACTATGAAAATTTATAAAACATGGGAAAATGTTTCGAAATTTAATTACGCATGTAGATATACACAAGACCAATATATGAGCCAAGTTGCATCTCATTATCAGCATTATTTAAATTTTTATCAAATGGCTTGCATACTTTTACGGGTTTTGGTATATCATTATAGTTAAGCAGCATTGAACAAGGTCAGTGCCTGGATGGGTGACCGCTGGGATATAACTATTGCGTTTCCGAAGACGTGTCGCAGAACAAATTTGGCGATTTGTATATTCTGAGGACGAACGAAGCGAGTCCAAATTATTGAAAATGAGCGTAGCCAATCCGATGGGGCGAGGAAAAGTTGACTACATTTTTGAAAGGGCTGATTACATTTTGGGCAGAATTAAACATGGCGTTTTTAAATGGTAGCAATCTTTTGATTTAAAAAAATGAATAAATAAAATATTTTTCTCTAAAAGTTTTAATGCTAGTTTGAAATGTTTTGAAACCAACAAGACCTTAACCACATCTGTGGCTGGCTCTGATGTGCTATCAGTTCTGGAGTCTCAAATATAAAGTAGGTCTGTCATAATTATGATTGTATGTTTTTTTATTTTTTTTAGAAATTGGATAAGGAAGTTTAAGTTCCATATTTGACTTTTTATTTTCATGTAAAAATTATATTTTATTTCAACGACTACGGCCATATGCTATTTTCATTAGAATGACATCAAATTTAGTTTACGTACTAAAAGTTAAGTTTCTTTTAAAATTAATCTCTTTGCATTATTAATAGATTTTTTTTAAATGAAAAACAAAATAGGGTTATAAGCTTAAAATGTAATAAAAATCCTAAATTTATTAAGCACTTGCAAAAAATTGTATGTCCCTTAGCATAAATGGAAGAGCCATGTTACGTCCCTTAATCCTTTAATGAATTAACCTGAATACTATAGAACCTAAATAATAGCGTAATTTTTGGTCCATTGTTGGGGATCTCTTTGTTATACGAAACTACATTTAGATGGCAAGCCATACAGAGGCAGTTAATGTATGTAAATAGTTGTTATTGTCTATTTGTTCGTCCCTGTTGGGTTACCTAGTTACCCTAGCTCCTGAGTTATCACATCATCCTTGATCAGTTATCAAGGTCAGGTCTACCAGTTAATCTTTCTTTTGTTTTCTGATATTAATCATGATTTCACGAGAGAGTAAAATCAACCTGTTGTTTTAGGTCTAACGGAAGTGCCATGATAATCAAGTTATAAATAATTCGAAACGGTTTCATTCAAAGCCTATTCTTTACAAATGAGAATATAATTTATGCAACATATCGTTCATTCATCGAAATACTGTACACCAAATAGGGTAAAAAAGCGTCTATTATACTTCAATGTTAAACTTAGGTATATAATCAAAGTGTGAATAATCGAAAATTTTACTTAAAGGAAGTGTGAATAATCGAAAAATTTACTTATCACATTGGACTCGCTTCGCTTGCACTCAGATAATAAACGTCACCAAATTTATGTATCAATATATTACCTAAAACGGACTCGCTTTCGCTCGTCCTTAGACAGTAAATAAAGTTAATTCTCTAACAATACATTAGTTTAAATACGTAGTAACGTATTTAAAAAAGAATGAACAAGCGTGTTTAAACAAGAATGATGAACAAGCGTATTTAAAAATTAATGATGAACAAGCTTATTTAAAAAAGATGATAAAAAAGCTTATTTAAACAAGAATGATGAACAAGCGTATTTAAACAGAATGATGAGCAAACGTATTTTAAAATTAATGATGAACAAGCTTATTTAAAAAAGAATGATAAAAAAGCTTATTTAAACAAGAATGATGAACAAGCTTTAAACAAGAATGATGAACAAGCGTATTTAAACAAGAGTGATGAGCAAACGTATTTTAAAATTAATGATGAACAAGCTTATTTAAAAAAGAATGATAAAAAAGGTATTAAACAAGAATGATGAACAAGCGTATTTAAACAAGAGTGATGAGCAAACGTATTTTTAAAATTAATGATGAACAAGCTTATTTAAAAAAGAATGATAAAAAAGCGTATTTAAACAAGAATGATGAACAAGCGTATTTAAACAAGAGTGATGAGCAAACGTATTTTTAAAATTAATGATGAACAAGCTTATTTAAAAAAGAATGATGAACAAGCGTATTTAAACAAGAATGATGAAAAGCGTATTTAAACAAGAGTGATGAGCAAACGTATTTTAAAATTAATGATGAACAAGCTTATTTAAAAAAGAATGATAAAAAGCGTATTTAAACAAGAATGATGAACAAGTATTTAAACAGAGTGATGAGCAAACGTGAACAACAAGCACAATTAAACAAGATGATGAGCAAACGTATTTTAAAATTAATGATGAACAAGCTTATTTAAAAAAGAATGATAAAAAAGCGTATTTAAACAAGCATAGAAATCCACAAAAAGGTAACTAAGTCTGAGAAAAGAATTAATATACATGTAAAGGAACATAACTAAAGCCATTTCATGGAATAAAAGAAAACAGAATAAAAAAAGTAACAATAAATCCTAATTTACAAAACTGAATTTAAATAATTTTTTAGATTGGATCTGGGGAATGAATAGTTTAAAACGAATAGATTAGGATGTAAGAGAGGATGTGTGTGTTGTCTTAAATGTCCAAATTATAGTGGACAAGTGTCTGAATGAAGATTTATAGGCAGTCCTACCAACTGTTGGATGTTTTATTTTACCGGACATTCTGACCAAGTAATTGAGCCCTTTAATAGGGAATAGGGCTGTTAGCACTTAAGAGACGGTTTTAGTGAAATAGGAAACAACTAAAATAAGTAGAAGAGTAAAATGTATTTATTTTATTTTCTTTTTATTAGGAATATTATCCTGGGGGGGGGGGTGCCAACGACAAGTCTATCACTCACCTGAATTTGATACAGTAAGGATCTGAGAGTATGATTGGAAACCTATAACATTTAAAACCTTACCAATAATAAACAAAACCAGAGTTTATATCTTCTTTATTAAAAAAATAAACAAAACGTCTGTAAAGATTTGTCAAATAATTGTAATTGTAACATGATAACAAAAAGAAAAAGTGAATGTACCTATATGTTTTCTATACATGTTTTACAAAGCAGTAAAATGTATTGTGTGTATACAACATTATGTTCCAGTGAAATGTATATTACTGTTCATACAACACTAGCAAATTCCTCCTATGTGTGATAGGAGATATGTTAGTGAGTGTGACATAATAGTCAGTATTCCTATTCATAGAGTTAATAGCGATGACACCTCCTTTCATTCATAGAAGCATTCATCCAAACTCTTCTAAAAGTACAAAATTACATACCTACTAATATGCGGCCTTCTAGTAGGGGTACTACTAAAAAGAATATATATATATATATATATATATATATATATATATATATATATATTATATATGTATATATGTATATATATATTATATATATTATATATATATATATTATATATATATATATATATATATTATATGTATGTATATATATGTAATATTATATATATATATATATATATATATATATATATATATATATTATTATATATATTATATATATATATATATATATATATATATTAAGATACGGATATACAATAACATGCGGAAACGGAAAGTAAAGAATTGATCAATATACGATGATCAGCTACCCCTAAGCACTTGAAAACGGAGAAGTTAAGGGCTATGAAAACTAAGGGTTGTGGCTATGGAAAACTAAACTAAGGGCTATGAAACTAAGGGTTGTGGCTATGGAAAACTAAACTAAGGGCTATGGAAACTAAGGGTTGCGGCTATGGAAAACTAAACTAAGGGCTATGGAAACTAAGGGTTGTGGCTATGGAAAACTAAACTAAGGCTATGGAAACTAAGGTTGTGGCTATGGAAAACCAAAACTAAGGGCTATGGAAAACTAAGGGTTGTGGCTATGGAAACTAAGGGTTGTGGCTATGGAAATTAATCTTAGGGCTATGAGAACTCTGCTAGAGACTTACAGCTATCAATTATTTTAGAAAAATGTAAGGCCTACGTTAAACACTGGATGTAAATAAATATACATGTAAATATGATAGGTATGTACTTTTAGAAGAGTTTATGAATGAAATGCTTTTTGAATGAAAGAAGGTGAACTCGCTAATTAATTTATGAATAAGAATCCTGACTATTTTGTCACTCACACTAACACAACACACATAGGAGAAATTTGCTAGTGTTGTATGAATAGTAATATACATTTCACTGAGAACATAATGTTGTATACATACGATACATTTTACTACTTGGTAAAACATGTATAGAAAACATGTACATTCATAGGTACATTCACTTTTTCTTATTGTCTTGTTATAATTAAAATCATTAGAACCCCATGCTGCCGGATTTTTCGTCCTTGAAGTCAACCCCCCCCTTCTGTAGGCATCATTCGTATTGGCAGAAGCAGGATATGCTTGGGCTTATGGCCCGTATTCAAAGACGTTTTAAATTTAATGATCGTTCCCGTGTTTTAAAAGTCATTTAGAGGCTTCGCATGATTTTTTTTAGTAAGAACCTAAGGTAGTCAAGTCAAAAAGTGATACTATTGTAAATAACGTAATATATCGCAAAATATCAATGTTATTAACTTATTACCTGGATTTACGACACACTTTGTCGTATTTATAACTATCTACAAAAATTTACATAATACTGTTAATCCACTAACCTTACTATTAGGGAGTTTACCCTGAAATTCTTTTAACACAATCAGATTTTTTATTTTCTATGGTCTGTTTGTGGCGGGCTATCGATTCAAAGAGGAAATTCAGTTGGTCCGGTGTGAATAATTCAGCCATTATTATACCAAAAAAATTTTACACAACCAAAAATGAATTTGATGACAAAATACGAAAACAAAATTGTGTAAATGATTTAGCAAAATGAAAACAGTGTTGCACTGATTAACAGGTCTTCGTACAACCTGGATTCGTACAACCTGGTCCACGTTCAAACTTGAAACGCTTGATACTGCTTTATTTATGAAAGCTGTTACAATAATTGAACATTGTATTTGTATTAACTCTACCGTTTACTGAAAACATATGTAAATAAAGTTTCTAATATATTTAACATTCGCCAAAGCAAGGCCGCATTGTTGTTTATGACAAAGTGTGTCGTAAATCCAGGTAATAAGTTAATAACATTGATATTTTGCGATATATTACGTTACTTACATTGGTATCACTTTTTGACATATCTACCTTAGGTTCTTACTAAATAAAATCATGCGAAGCCTCTAAAAGACTTTTAAAAACACGATAGGAGAACGTTAGGAAAATTAGGAGAATGTTAGGAAAATGTTAGGAGAATGTTAGGAGTTAGGAAAATGTTAGGAAAAAGTTAGGAGTGTTAGGAAAATGTTAGGAAACGTCTTTGATACGGCCTATGATTTTTTTCACCTTACCGGGAGACTTAATTTTATCGAATATAAAGAAAGGAAATGCAAAAAAAACTAAAAGGTTGAGGTGAGAAACTGCATATTTAAACTAACGTGGTTTAGCAGTTATATGTCTGATGTTTTTAGAACAAGTCTCCTTAGGTGCCATTTTCATACTTATAAAATAAAACCAGTTTTTGTTTTATTTTGGGGACGGAAAAATATATTGCCCTTGTATGTGTACTGTGTATAGCAAATGTACAGCCATGTATGTATAGCAAAATGTTTAACCTCCCATCATCTATGTGTACTATCATAGATTATGGTGGACAATTTAAAAAAAAATAAAAAAGCATTTATTTTGGTTGGGCGATAAAAAGCATTTAAGGTTAACAAAACTATGTTAAACTCCATTTAACAAACTATGAAACGTTATATCGAAAACATCTGTTTATTGTTTCATGACAATAATAATAAACAGATAAGTAAGTATATAATGAAGTGAAGATATAAATATAACCTGATACGAAGACTATGCGAAGGTCAAAATCTCTTTTGACCTTTCAGTAACCATCTTTATTATTAAATTTCTTATTTTAATGCAAATTATTTACAAACGTGCAAAAGCAATATTTCCAGTCGTTACAGTTACGTAAATTATGAACTAAAAAATGAATTGAAGTCCAAAATAAAGTAGACGGCGTCAATAAAATTTCTACAGCAAGATTTCCTAGACTTCCTGCCCGTCGTTAATAAATGAATACATTTATACTAAAAAGCTTAACGAAACAAATTTGTGGCCAAGCACACAGGTTCTTGTCCGCCACAATTATAACTAAAAAGAACAATATATTTGTATAGATTTAGTAATAAAGACTAAAGAATGTTAAGACTGTGAATACGCTGTATGAACCCTCTAACAGTGAGGATCGCTAACTATCTTTGCTATTAGAGAATTACTAATGGTGGTGACCTTAGAATAATACTTTATATAGAAGGAGCACTACTGATAACACGAAAGCCGGTTGACTGATGCAACTAAGTAATGCTGCCACCCTAACAATATACAATTTTTTAAAAAAAAGTTGGCAATACTTCCGGTTGCTGAATTATTACGTTCTATTATTAATTAATGATTGATTATTAATAAATACTAATATAATATCGTGCATTACAATATTTTAAGCATTTTAAATTGTAGATTAACGTATTTTTTAAAATTATATATAATAAGTAGTCCTCGTCAACTAAATGTAGATTCTTGTATTCCGCCACCCTTTTGCCATCTAAGACCAGTTTTATTAAATATTCAGCAGGTGTTTTAAGTTATTATATTTGTTCTTTACGATCTTTCTTCATTAATAGATATTTATGACAAATATTTAAAATAATGTTTTGTTGTCAGGTTGGCAGCATTACTTAGTTGCACCAGTCAACCGGCTTTCGTGTTATCAGTGGAATTACATTGTGTTTACGGTCCTGTGCTCCTTCTATATATAGTATTATTCTAAGGTGGTGACCATTGCATCTTAACTCCTTGCTGTCTATTCGCAATACTAAGCTTACTGTATAATAATAATAATAATAATGCACGTTTAGAGCCTGCGGCTCATCAGGGATAACCCCTGCGGAACCACCTCGGGTGGTAGAAGCAACCGTAACGCTCAAAGTGTATTCTAAAGTTGGAGATAGTTTATCTAAACAATAATCTTCTATAAACTGAGAGCGTAACCTGGGATGCGAACCCCAGACCTCCGTGGGTGTCAAAGGTCAGTGTAAAAACTAACGACTAAGCTTACTGTACTTTTTCATATTGCACTTTAAAAAAATTATGTGTTGTATTCTTTATTATTGTATACTTTAAATAAAATACGTGTAGTATTCTTTCCTCGACATTTTGTGGATTTTGCAAACCAATCCTTCAACATCATATGACCAAAAATCAGGCCCGTAGCCTGAGGGGGCAAGGAAGTGCAAAACAAAATATTTGTATATTTTAAATATTTATATCCCCCACCCCGGAACAAATTTCGCCTGAAGAATTTGTTTTTAGCGAAAGGCCTTTTAAAGGTGTGGAAATCATCGGCATCAAGTGTTGAAAAATGGAAATCTTCGCACCCCCTTAAGTGTTTGCTGGCTACAAGCCTCCCACAAATTAGTCGCTACTAAATTCCCATTGATGGCCTTAAATATTGCAAAGTTTAAGGGACACCTTCCTTGTATGGACAACCGGCGTAATGTCGCTACCGATGTATCAGTTACTCTGAATTTATACTCCTCATCATCATTTTAACAAGAGTTTACTCTAGAGGTTACTCTTAGTCACTCTAGAGATTACTCTTAGTCACTCTAGAGTTTACTCTTAGTCACTCTAAAGTTTACTCTAGAGTTTACTCTTAGTCACCTCTTAGTCACTCTAGAGTTACTCTTAGTCACTCTAGAGTTTACTCTAGTCACTCTAGAGTTTACTCTTAGAGTTTACTCTAGAGTTCACTCTTAGTCACTCACTCTTAGTCACTCTACTTAGTCACTCTAGAGTTTACTCTTAGTCACTCTAGAGTTTACCTTAGTCACTCTAGAGTTAGTCACTCTAGTTTACTCTTAGTCACTCTAGAGTTTACTCTTAGTCACTCTAGAGTACTTACAGTACTATAATCTGTATAACAGTGCTATAATCAGTATGTCTTTAAAACACTAACGGGAAAGCTGAGGGGAGAAGCCCAATATATCCCGTAAGCCCCCAAATATCACGTAAGCTCTCCCAAATATCACGTAAGCCCTCCTAAATTTTATTAAATAAGTCTACTTTTTCTTTTGCATGATTGAAAAATGAAGCTCATCGGGGGCTTAGCCCCTAACGCTTTTGTTACTTACAGTAACGTGTAAACTTTTCATGCTCTCTTTCGCTCTCTCAAAGAGAGTCTCTAAACCGACAAAGAGAGTCCTCTAAACCCGACAAAGAGAGTCTCTAAACCCGACAAAGAGAGTCTAACCCGACAAAGAGAGTCTCTAAACCCGACAAAGAGAGTCTCTAAACCCGACAAAGAGAGTCTCTAAACCGACAAAGAGAGTCTCTAAAGAGAGTCTCTAAACCCGACAAAGAGAGTACATTTACTTAGTAATAACTTTTTGGTGATTCTTTATATACGTTGAACGTTTTTGATATACGAGTATAATCGTGTTTGTTCTGTTTGTTTTGTTTCATGGCTAGGGTAGAATGGTGGGTACTGTGGGTTTGGATGGAAGACTAGAGAATTTAGATTCATCCCTTGAAGGTCGTGTTATTCTTGTAGAAGCATCTTACAGTAAGGTGGAGATAAATCTAACAACACTTAGTCAAGCTGATAGTGGGTGGTATGAGTGCAGACTTGTTATACCGAACAGGACGCCTAGTACTAGGCTAAACGGAACCTGGTTTCATCTAACTGTTCATGGTAAGTAGTAAGTAGCATATTAAAGAAGAATTGGACTGTTTTGGGGTACTCTGCCTACCGTTCAGAAACACAACGGTGTAATAAAACGCTTGTACTATGTACATCACTTCTTTGGGGTCTTTCACAAACTCTCTTGTAGCCTAGAAGCACGATTGACACCTATAGTGTCGCTGCTGAAGCAACTGATTTACATTCATATTTCGTACAGTTTCTTACATGCTGGAAAAATAATCCCTGCTAGACAAATGCCTGTTTATTCATTGAATAATACTTTTAGTACAATTATTGTAGTAAATTCATTTTCTGTCTTGTAATAATGAAATTCTAACATTAATTTTAACATAAGGGAGAAATAAATTATTTATTTATATGTATTTTATCTGTAGGTGTTGATCTCTTGGATAAAACTCCAACGAATCAAACTGTAATGGACGGTGAGACAGCTAAATTTGAGTGCATCACGAAACTACCCGGTGCCAGGATAACCTGGTACAAAGACAACGTGCCACTGCGCGAGATACAAGGTCTTGCGTCTAGAGCAGCGGTTAGTCCTGAGGGAATCCTTACTATAGGGCCAACCGACATCACGGACCCAGGACTCTACAGGTGTCAGATCATTGGACCTGGTGGAGAAACTCAGTCTACCCATGCTTATCTCGACGTACAGTGTAACATGTTATTCTGTTTTATTTCTTAGATTTGGGTCATTTGGCCAACGTTATTCCGTCATAATTACGTGATTATAAAATAGAGGATCATGTTCACGCTAGACTTATTTCAATAAAGTCTCAACTAAAATGCATTCGTAAACAAACAACTTGTCTATTAACTCATCTCAAGCTCATCAGTGTCACCCACTCACGTCACGTAAGTGATATCACCAATCACGTCACGCGGTGGATTTAACTGTCTCTTAATTCAACAGTGGATTTTAGATGCTTTTTCAGTCATCGGGACTTAATTTGCCGGGCTCCTCCCTCACTCCACCCCTAAAAATATTTCGGGAACTTCACTCACCTCTCCGACCGGTTGGTTCCCACATACCACGTTACAAGGCTCGTCTGTTAGTAGGGCTTATGTTTTTCTTCTTCTCTCTTTTCACCAAACACTGACCCATCTAAGTCCAAACAACTGGTGGATTCTCAGGTGAATTAAAAATCTGGCAGATAATAAAACTTTGCCAAAAAATTACAAACGTAAAATCAAGAAAATATTTATTATAAATCAATTCATTGCATCTTGATCATTTTTATTCAGTTGATAGTGACGGATTTTTTTTTAAATCGACCTTTATTTTTATTTTCATTTATGAATAAAAGCCTTCATGCGCATGGATTAGAATAATCCATTATACACTGTATTAGATAATACAGTGTATAATGGATTAGAATAATCCATTATACACTGTATTAGATAATACAGTAGGTACTATCTAGTAATACATAATAATCCCTCAGAAAATACTGGACTCAATTTCGATTAATTTAATTAATAAAGTTAGTGTCAAAATCCTTCACAATTTTCCTTTGATACATTTGATTCATTAGCATTACATGGTTGGTTAGTACAACAGTACGAGCAAAATATTTAATTCTTGGCTAATTTAAAAACCTGTGAGTTACAGAATATTGAATGGTAAGGTATAGAGTAGGAAAGTCAGGTGCAGTGAACTGCTATTAAAAACACTACTATGTGAATTTGTTGATCTTTCTTGCTACAAATATAACAACATATATATAACAACAAAAGCAATCTGTATAAGATCGTAATGCAGTAGTAAATATAACCATACCGGTCTATATTTAGATATTTCATGGTTAGATACAGTTTAGATGTGTTTCATTTGCTCAGATTGTGCTATTTTCATCTAAACTGAACTGTGAGTTGTAAGAGGGTAGAAAATGTATGTGTACATAATTTAGGTTAAAATATACGTTGTTTACAAAACATAACAATAATCTATGAATTTTCATACGCACATATGGGAAATTAATGTTTTTTAGCCTTCTACTTTTAGTGTAATTTTTTATTTTTTTATTCCTACAGTAAAAGTATTCCTTTAAAGAGTGTAAAAAACGCATATGTGAGGTGCTATGACTCCATTGGGGCCGTATAGACATATATGTATAAATACATACAATACTATATAAGTAGCATTGAAAAATTATCTTACACCCACTGTTAGCGGCGGACTGGCAAGCGAAGGTGAGGGCGTCAGGCCTTTTTGGCCCCTTCAGTAAAAACAAAAACTTAAAGAAAAAACTGCGGATATTAAATAAAAATTATTAACATACCAAATATTCAGAACAACAGAGTCAAAGAGGCCCAATACTCTAAGGTAGGGCCGAAAGAGCTCCTAGAGACAAATTACTTAAGTAGGACCCCATACGGAAGACTAGGGTCAAAAAGGGCCCTAGCATACTTTATCAGGGCCCTAAAGCAGCATAAAAGGGCTTTAGATACTTGTTTATTTCAGTACTTACAATTATAGATTCTAAATTTTAGATCTTTATGGCCCCTTATCAATATACTTAGACGTTAAAGGGCCCCATACAAAGACTAGAGCTAATGATGGCCATTAACATACTTGATCAGAGCCCTAAAGCAGTACAAAAAAGCTCTAGACATTAAACATAAAATAGTTTAATTAAGTATTACACTTAAATAAATAAATTTAAGTTTTATTTTAATTTTACTTGAGTTTATTTTATACTAATTTATTTATTTTATTTGCCGAAGTTCAACTTATTACTTAAGTATATTTTGATTTATTTAAATAAAATGATTTTATTTGATTTAATGTCATTAAACACTAAATTAATGAAATTATGCTTGCTACATTCATTAATACTACTCTAGTTAAATATAGACACTTCTACTTGGAAAGCTATATAGAATCCCCCCTTCTGTGGGGCTCCTAGAGATCTAGAATTAGGCCCTTTTAGACCAAACCATCCTCGGGCCTTTTTAACTCAGTCCGCCACTACTTACTATAGTAAAAGAAACCTTTATTTTGCTAATTGGTGACGACGTCATAATAAATTTATTTGCCAATTGCGCCACTTAGGATGGTCCAATTGAAAAAACGGTCCCTATCGTTTCAAAATACCCAAGACTTTAAAAAGACTTCTATTAGGTCTTCCGCTTTGCGAAGGATGGTTTATTGATAGACATATATACCTTAATGAGAACAAATCGAAATTCGCTGATATTGAGGTAGTTTGTCCACATATCTACTTATAGACCAAGAGCCCAGGGGTGTTTTGTTAATAAAAAGTGTAATAGCTAGAACCGGTCTCAATTTTTCGTAAATACCTTCCTGAACAAGGATCTGCAATTCTGCAGACTCGTATCGGATGGGTGTCCCAGGCAGAACGCACTTTAGGGGTCAAAGGTCCTGCCTGGGACACCCATACGATACGAGTCGGCAGAATTGCAGATCCTTGTTCAGGAAGGTATTTACGAAAAATTAAGACCGGTTCCAGCCATTACACTGTTTGTTAACTTGGGTTGTAAATTTGATCTGTAAAGTGCGTTCTGCCTGGGACGCCCATCCGATACGAGTCGGCAGAATTGCAGGTCCGTGTTCAGGAAGGTATTTACGAAAAATTAAACCCGTTTCCAGCCATTACACTTTTTATTAACTTGGGTGGTAAATTTGACCCATAAAGTGCGTTCTGCCTGGGACACCCATCCGATACGAGTTGGCAGAATTGCAGATCCTTGTTCAGGAAGGTATTTACGAAAAATTAAGACCGGTTCCAGCCATTACACTGTTTGTTAACTTGGGTTGTAAATTTGATCTGTAAAGTGCGTTCTGCCTGGGACGCCCATCCGATACGAGTCGGCAGAATTGCAGGTCCGTGTTCAGGAAGGTATTTACGAAAAATTAAACCCGTTTCCAGCCATTACACTTTTTATTAACTTGGGTGGTAAATTTGACCCATAAAGTGCGTTCTGCCTGGGACACCCATCCGATACGAGTTGGCAGAATTGCAGATCCTTGTTCAGGAAGGTATTTACGAAAAATTGAGACCGGTTCCAGCCATTACACTTTTTATTAACAAAACACCCCTGGGCTCTTGGTCTATTATCCACATACAATGACTATTAATACGACAACCTAAAACAGGACAACAACGGCCAAGTTGCCTCTTTTTTTCCACAAATTTTATATGTATTTCCTCTTCTCTCCTGGATATATTTTTAGTAAGTATTTTAAGATTTTCTCCACAATAGCCTCATCAAATCTTTCTCAAGATTCTGAAGCAGTATAGATTTGTTATAGTACTATAGTGCCTAATTTATCTTTCTTTACAAGGATAATTATACGGGGGTATTTTAATAGATACGTAATTAACTATTGGGAGGCTCTATAAGTCTAAAGAGTAATTAACAAAGGCTCAGTGGCTCATGTCTTGTGTCATATTCAACATAGTCATATAATAACGCATAATGCTTTATTACTGTCACTTATCATTAAAAAAAGTGTCTACAAGAAAATGATGTTAAATGTGTTAATGCAGTAATTGCAAAAAGAATGTATCTCTAACATAACATTCTTACTAATTCCAATTCGTAACGTTTGTATAATGTTAATATGTGCTAGGTTTTGGTAATATTAGTAAACAAATGACCAAAAATTCTCTTTGGTGGTGTGTTGAGTGGAGATTGTAATCATTATACAAAACTTGATAAGCACTTTCAAGTACTGTACAAAGAATCTGCGTACCTCTCCCTTTTCTTCAAGTGCAATGGATATCATACATTTATTTTCAAAATATAACCACAAGAAAAGAATAAGATGAGGAGGATATTAGTCTCTTTATAATTAAAGTTAATATTAGTAAAATGACATATATTTTTGGTACCTGGAAGACAAACGGAATAAACTTCTCCCATTCCCCCCTCCACTTTTAAAATCCGAACAACCTCATAAGCGTCATTTTCATGATGAGAATTCGCTAAATAGCGTTAAGAAATTCCTTTCTATACTTATCAGGAGGTTTTCAATGGGTCTCTAAAGGTTTAGTGGTGATTGCGGTGTTTCAATAAGCATTAACACATTTTATTTAATGTTGCTAATTGTTTTTTACGTCTATTGTTCATTTATGTAAGGTAAAATGTTAAATCTTGTTTATAATTTGTAAATAAGCTTGGTAATACTTTTAAATTTATTTAATGAAAAACTCTGGATTGTGCGAGACACACCTAGGAAATGTAACAAGCAATATGCAATGCTACCAGATGTAGCATTGCATATTGCTTGTTACATTTCCTAGGTGTCTCTCGCACAATTATATTGTGTCAACTATTCATGTTTTGCAAAACTCGGTAGTATCAAATGATTTAAATTAATTGTTTGAATCATATTTTTAAAATTAGTTATTTTTACTATTTAATATAAGCACCGAACAAATGACAATATCCTGAAGTTTTATGGCTTGTAATGGAAATGAAGAGTATTTATTTATTTAAGAAGAACGAACGGTAATGACCTCCCCTCCTCTTTAGTCATAGGAATCATTTCCTATGATCCTATAGGCATCCATTCCTAATGAAACTTGCTAAAACTAATAAATCATAAAGTTTTAAATAAATAAATTTATACAGGATACTACACACACACAAAATATAATATATATATATATATATATATATATATATATATATAATATAATATAATATATATATATATATATATATATATATAATATATATATTATATATATTATATAATATATATAATATATATATATATATATATATATATAATATATATATATATATAATATATATTAATTATTAAGATTGATGAAGACTACAAATAAATATTAATTTGTTTAACAATTACGACGTTTCACTGAGCGAAGCTCAGCATCGTCAGGTAATTGTATTATGCACTAAATTATACTAAATCTATCTTAATTATATATTATATTATATAGAATATCAGTTCAAGAAATTTTTTGTTGGAAGGGATGCCCTCGTTGCTAATAACTAACTCTATTAATAACTTAAACACAAGTTTTGAGAAAACATAGAACACGTATAATCAAAATCTGCGACGTACAAAACAAAAACAAAACATTATTAATAAATCTTATTTATCAGTATCTATAGCAACCACAGCTATAATACTTCAACATTTTTCTCTTTTATATATTATAATACATACATTTTTTACGGACATATAATTTTGGTATCAGGAAGCCAAATGGAATCGAACCCTCCAACTTCCGTCATCGGACAACCTTCTAAGCTTCATTTGCATAAAGAAAATTTGCTAATAAGAAAAAAATAGGTAATATAAAGATCAATACTATAAAAAATGACAATTTAACAAAAATGTATTCTTCCCGTTATTGTCGTGTGTTTAAGCAATGGCCACTGTATGTATCATACATATGTATGATACATACAGTGGCCCAGGGTGTCAAAATAAAGGTTTTTTAACATTAAAGATACAAGAGGTGCCCTGTATTAGGCCCATCATGGGCCTAACATGATGTATATACATGGACCTAATACAGGG
Organism: Microvelia longipes; assembly: GCA_018340805.1. NCBI lineage: Eukaryota > Metazoa > Arthropoda > Insecta > Hemiptera > Veliidae > Microvelia > Microvelia longipes. The sequence continues at coordinate 46,738,173 of JACMZG010000002.1, forward strand.
CACCTCTTGTAAGTTTAATGTTAAAAAACTCTTATTTCGACACTCTGGGCGACAAAATATATGTAATGAACGTATATCTAAATGTAAGAATTAGTTGATATGCAATATTATAATACATAATTAAGATATTATTTAAGTATACTATGATTACAGATAAAGCCAGAGTGGTGTTCTCGCCCCGTGAAGTGTATCTTCCTCCGGGAAGAGAGGCTATCATAGAATGCCATATAAGTGCCAATCCACCTCTTACTAAATTTAGATGGGAGAAGGATGGATTGCTATTCGATCACTTTAATGTCAAGGATGTTTATCTGAAAAAGAACGGTTCTTCTGTTTCACTCTACTTTAGTAAGGTAATTTTCTAAAGGGGATCAAAGAATGTTTGTATTCGTAAATAATATGTTAAGTTAAATAAATGCACTATATAATAAATTAATTTGTTATTCTAAAGGCAAGCGAAGCGAGCCTGAAGAAGTGAGGATGGTCGTAGCAGAACTGATAAAATGAGGAAAAGTTCCGATATTGAAAAATTAATAATTGAACCTCGATATATCTCAATGATTCCAAATCCAAGTTCAAAAAGTTCCCACCTTTCATACGTATGAGCGAAATTTTATTGAAAAACGCTAAAAGTATGATTCAGACCTTTCAGACAAAATTAGATCTTTAATGTGTTTATTATTACAAATCTATATTGAATATTCAACGCTTCATATCATTTCTTTAAGAAAAACTATGTAAATCTACCAGCAAATTGTAAGTAAAACAGTAATACACCAGATTATGAAAATATGTCATTGTGTAAATTTACGCATTTATTTTATGTTTATATTATTAATGTACTCATTCAGGCTTCCGATAACTTGTGTATCAAACAAAATTATTTAAAATGATTATGATAAATTTAACAAAACAGATACTTAAATTAACCATTTTTTTAATTAGGCAATTAAGGGATTTAACTCTCTAGCTAGTGAGCATCTCGAGTTCTGTCATATACTGTATATATGTAGATGGAAGCCATGGAAAGTTTACTGAGTTGGTATGCTTTCCGCAAGAGTTTAAATCTTATTTTAATTCGGGTGTATAAAGTTGCTGTTTAATGATTGAGAATAAAAAGGTTACTAGATAATTCTATCAAAATTTGCTTTATACTAGATATGTGTTACAGATAGACGAAGCCCACGCTGGTAAATACACGTGTACACCTTACAACGTTCTGGGCAGTGCTGGTCCATCTCTTCCTATACTAGTAGTAGTACAGCATCCACCTGTATTTACTCTAACGCCACATAACTTATATCTCAGAAAAGTTGGAGATACTGTCACTATGACATGTGATGCACTGGACGAGGGACACAGGCCAACTATTACTTGGTACAAGGTATGAGCATCAGTAATCTCATTTGGACAGCACGAAAAACATATCATACATTGCTATATTATGGTCTAAGTGAGTTTAAAACAGTACCAGGTTATTAGTATTTTATCCAGTGAACTTCTTCTTCAGTCAAATTCCCAAAGGTGATGAAAGTTACTATGAAGGGCTTAATACAATAGACCTGCTTAACAACATGGTCGAATACATCCTAGGCTTAGAAAAATAAAGAAGAATCGCATTCGACATGGTGGCTTGCATTTCGAAATTGTCGAAGTTGCATTCGACTTGCTCATTATGAAACTTGAATATGGTTTAGAGATGTTGTTTTAGAACTCTTCGAATTCTGCCTCTCTCGTAGAATTCAATCTGTAATCACAGGAAAAATAGATCACAGGAATGTAGATTATCGTGTGGAGCCCCTTAAGGTTCAGTTCTCGGACCAATTTTATTTGTCTCATTTGCTATAGGTCTGTATAATGTAAAATAAACTGAGCCAGAACTCCTCTGAAGTATATCAATTTGCTAACAATTCTTCCATTTTATAAGAATGGTTAAGATCATGTCTTTCAGTTCTCATGTAAAGCTAGAATTTTTTAAAATATCGTAAAACCATAATTTATTAAACTAGAATTTGTAAACTCCTTTATTCTAACCAAAAAATGTCTATTTGTTAATTTCAAATACATGGATTGTTAGATCCTTGTACAGTGCATAGTATAATATAAAAATACATAAAACAATAAACAGAGGAGAAAAATCAACAAAAATAAAATTTAAAAGGACAGCATGTACTTAAACAGAAAAAATAAATAAGGTTAGTCTAATCTAGAGTGCCTGTATAAGTGATTATACAGGAACTCTAGTCTAAGCTAGAGTGCCTGTATAAGTGATTATACAGGAACTCTAGTCTAAGCTAGAGTGCCTGTATAAGTGATTATACAGGAACTCTAGTCCAAGCTAGAGTGCCTGTATAAGTGATTATACAGGAACTCTAGTCTAAGCTAGAGTGCCTGTTATAAGTGATTATGAAAGCTGTCTGGATTATACAGGAACTCTAGTCTAAGCTAGAGTGCCTGTATAAGTGATTATACAGGCACTTTAGTCTAAGCTAGAGTGCCTGTATAAGTAATTATACAGGCACTCTAGTCTAAGCTAGAGTGCCTGTATAAGTGATTATACAGGCACTCTAGTCTAAGCTAGAGTGCCCTGTATAAGATTATACAGGCACTCTAGTCTAAGCTAGGTGCCTGTATAAGTGATTATACAGGCACTCTAGTCTAAGCTAAGGTAAATGTTGCGTAGAGCTAATAATGTTTCATTAAGCTCCACAATGAATAAGTCAAATGTAAGTGAGGAAGTTAAGGAAGGATAGAAATAAACCCAGATCTTTGATCAGAGAGAGGCTTAGTGATGCCATGAATTAAAATGTAATACAATTCAATTTTGCCATTGACTTAATGTAAATAAAATAAATAAATTTATTTTACAAAATCTTAATTTTGTAAATTTTTGTATCTTGATTTTGTATATTGGCTCACGCCGTTTAACTAAATACATAATAAAATAAAATTGAGATAAATTAATAGTTGTAACGCTTGCTTTGCATTCTATACGATGTCAGGATGGATTACCGCTTGCAGTAAGTAAATAAACAAATTATTATATTCTAATGGATACAAAGTTACTGAACAAGTTACTCAACAAAAAGATAAAATCAAATCGTAACTTTATATAGATTATTACTGATTCCCAAAAATAAGCAGTTTTAAAATACAAGAAGAGAAAATGGTAACAGAAGCTGCTGAAATCAATAAAGTTTCTCAATTATCCAATCTTAATAATATCAAATATTACTTGTTAAGACGAATTTATCACCGTCCATACCGTCTGTTTAGGTTTTACTATCCCTGGCCCATACTTCTCGTTATAAACTAAATTGAAATAACCGGTGCGTGAAAATGGGTTTGTATAATGCAGTGGTTCCCAATAAAATCTCTTCTCTGCGGTCCCAGAAGAGGTTTTAAGTTGTTCGCGAACAACTTGATGTTTCGCGATCGTGATCGGGATGTTTTATAAATTACAGAAATAGGAGTTAAACACCTTTAACTTAATAACTTTAAGTCATCTGTACTAAAATCTTGAAGTTGGTAACACTGATTTTCAAGTACGGCATATTATTACTAGAGAGGCCCTATAGGTTACATTTTAAATTGTAGAAAAAGTAACCTGACCACTTTCGTTTAATAATACAATCAAATAATCGTACAAATTACAGTACTATAAAAGAAAAATACAATCAAATAATCAGTACAAAATTACAGTAACTTATAAAAAGAAAATACAATCAAATAATCAGAGTACAAAATTACAGTAACTTATAAAAAGAAAAATACAATCAATCAGTACAAAAATTACAGTAACTTATAAAAGAAAAATACAATCAAATAATCAGTACAAAAATACAATAACTTATATAGAAGAACGTTAAAAATACCATTCAAAATACAAACAATATGCGGGAAGCCAAAAACAAGTTATTTGTTAAAACCTCAACTCATTCTTGGAGGAGGTTTCAATGAGATAACACAGAGCCCCAAAAAGATGTTTCATGGCCTCTTATTATAAGGAGATAGGCTATGCCCTCTCTAGTATATACAAAGAGACTAAAACTATAGTTTTAGTCTCTTTGAGTATATATCTCTGTGTGTAAAGTGAGAAAATTCGATATAAACAAAACCAAACAAACGCAGTCAGAGTTTATAGTCTGACTTTTTGAGAATGGCGTGTGACGTAATTGCAGGAATGGTATTGGCGGCTAATATTGCAAATTTACTCTTATAATGACGTCACTACCCGTCTATAACCAAACATTTTTAATAAAAATTTTTAATTTAAAAAAAATGTATTTCATTTATAATAAACCTCCAATTGAATACCTTATAAACTCCATCAGCATGACGCTACGTAACGTTTATATGACGTCCCCTCTACTAGGGCAATTGATTTTGACATAGTTGCAGTGCATTTCCGCCATGGATTATTGGCGAAAACCAATTAAGAGTACTGCAATCCGTGTGTTGAAAACTAAAGACATACCTTAAGCGTTTACAGTAAAAAAAGTCAATGTTTTCTAAAAGGTGCAGTTGTGCATTTTATATGACTAAGAAATGAAATAAAATCAACAGGGAGGACTTGAAGAAGAAAGTAAATACTTAATTCTCCAGAAACATCCTACGACGGCGCGATGTATGAATCATACATCGCGCCGTCGTAGGATCTTTCATACAGTATGATTTAAACAATATAATATTTTTGAAAATATTTTGGGTTACAGAAAGACAGAAGCGCATTACCTTTAGAAAGAACCGTTTTCGATAATGGAAACATGACGATACATAATCTGAAAGAAGAAGATCGTGGACTCTACGAGTGTGTTGCTTCAAATGAAGCAGCGACCATATCAACCGATACAGAGCTTGTGATAGAAAACTCTGCTCCTAGAGGACCGCATGATTTGACTGGAAATGCAACGTTTGATAGTGTCTCGTTGTCATGGAGACCTGGCTATGGAGCTAAAACACATAGATATTCTATATGGTGAGTAAAATTACATTAATAAATGTACAAATTAAAGGTTATAATATATTTTATATATTACTGTAAAAAGTAATGTACTTACCAATATTAAATTGTAAAAAGTTTCAAGATAGTGAAATAAGAGGCTGGAAACAAATGATATAAAAAATCATTTAAATACTACGTAACATAAAATACTAATAAATAAATTATTATAAATTATAATCAAATAATTATCATAAATACCTTGCTAAAATTGCAAAAAATTATGATGTAATCATGTAATTTATAAATAAATAAATAAATTATTATTATTATTAATCTTTTTAGCGCAGTGGTCCCGCTTACCGGGCGAATTTCCTTAGGAATGCGTGTTTCCGTGTTTAACAATCCATTTCTTGCTTAAAATTCCGGTTTATGCTTTAGAACCAAGCAGTTACTCAATTGTCAAGGACTGCTCCTAACTTATTTTTCTGTATTTTTTTAAAGGAATGCACATAATCATCGTGTTTTTTACACAAAACAATGCCTCTAAAATTGGCAATGCACACCATTATTTGCAGTAGTTTAAAGCTGAGTTTGTGTTTATCTTTAACGGTTTTAGCAAATTTCCTTTGAAAATGCAGAAAAATTAGTTGCGAGCATGCTTGATAATTGAGTAACTGCTGAAGTTATAAAGCATAAACCGGAAGAAATGGATTGTTAAGCACGGAAACACGCATTCCAAAGGAAATTCGCCCGACACGCGGACCACCGCGCCATTTATTTAACGAAACGATACGGTCACTTGGAATTGTGGTATAGACTTGGGACCGGAACTAATCCTTATAATGAGATGAAACTTGCCACATATGTTGGTGTTGTTTATGACTACATGCGTGCTATATCACAAACCGATCAACAAATTTGTCTGCGTTTTATGTTTTTTTTTTTTAAAATGTTGAGTCATTATTGTAGAGGTTAATGACGTCATACAAATAATTTCTGAATCCACAACTAGATTTAAAGATTGATTATTATACCAAGTTTTAACTTTCTAGATTAAATTTTGTAGCATCTCCAACTTTGGATGATAACAGACACGCAACTTCGTAAAACCATTTAGGAGGTCTTAAAAAACATCTAAAACGGATTATTCAGGTGACATTCCGGTTTCGGATATTTTTGAAGACAACATTCTTTTCCTATACAACTACGAAATTCATGAGGAAAATCAAAAATAATATTGCGTAAAGAGTAGAAAAATGTATAAGTTATATTTAAATATATACATATACATAAATATATACATATACATAAATATATATATATAAGTTAATTCTGGCACTAAAATACTGGCACCTTGGTTAGCCTTTTGGGAAAATTTCCCAGGGACTTTTGTACCCCTTGACTCATAGGGATCCGAGGAGATGTGTTATTAAATAAATAATACGTTTATTTATACTAAATTACAAATAAAATAAAAGAATTTGACAAAAAATGTATAGTATAAAATAGGATGGACTCTGATAAAAATCAGTTCTTCCGCCCATCCTGCAGCACACTATTTTACGATAAATGAGCTTTTTCGCTGTGGAGAGATAATGTTTCTTCAGGGCCATGCAGATAAAGATATTGTTTCAGAAGTACCATGTCCTTTCTAATGGAGGAATGACAAAGTATAAATCCGCACACACTAGAAAAGGAATTATATTTCAATATAGTATGCTTGTGTAGGAATACTATCTCCGCTGAATTTCAAAATCTATGTTAAAGGGTGCGAGGAGGAGGTAACAGCGAATGGAGCAGTATTAGTGTTAAAGGTCCTCATGCAACAGTAACCTCGTTACGACCTGGTACTACTTATGAATTCATGGTGTTGAGTCAGGATCATACTGGAGAGGGAATGATCTCAAAACCTATCACCATTACTACATTAGGTATTATAGTTTACACACTTCTTAGCCTTTATCATTGATAATAATTCAATAAGGAAGATCGTGCATCTAATAAAATTTCTTAAAAAGATACCTAAATTTAAATTTCTGGAAATGCTTTTAGTCTCACAAGCATGCCTTCGTGTTTTAGGTGAATCGGAAGGAGGAAATGAAGCCACTGAACTTAAAAGTACAGGTAATACTTTAATTTTGATTCTAATGCAAGCCATTTCTTATTATCATAGAGACTCTAGACTTCAAGATTTTTTTCATAAGATCAAGAAAGTATATCCCCCCCCCCTCTGCTGACAACCTTGTTGTGAATAATTCACTAAAACCCAACTTGCAACGTTGGTTTTGAAATTAAATACACAAGTAATTCTTTAGGGAGACTTTTCCATTCCTTTAGTGTAACTCCACAGTTAATTAAATCCCAAATCATATTAGTTATGCACAAATGGTTATTTGCAGGATTTGAAGAAGTAGGAAGGCCTCGTAATCTACGGATGAACTCAGACAATGTGTTAGAATGGGATGCACCTGAATTTGGCACGGATTTGCTAAGTTATTACATGGTACTATGGGATACAAGACCTGGTGATACATTGAGGACTATCGCTCAAACTGAGCAGACTTATCATACTGGTAAGAATAAGTCATTCACCGGCTACTTTTTGAATTAGGTTCATGATATCAGCTATTCTCTTTGATAAGATTAAAAGAAACAACAACGTATGTCTTATGGCAGAAAAAGAATAATGAAGCAGGAACAAAGCCATGTTAATTATCTTAAATAATAATTAGCATTTTAAATTTGGTCTAAGCTGTAAATTATACTGTTTTAGTCAAAGAAGTAATTAGAGTGGTAAAATTATGCATAAAGACTCTGGCTCATGCTTTTTTAGATCATATCTTCTACCTAAAAAATATTCACTCATAATATTCTAACTTAAAATGATTGAATAAGAAAATATATGTCTTTGTTTTCAGTTGATAACCTAGAAGAAGATGCAACTAATTATCTTCAAGTGCGAGCTGTAACCATTAACAATCATTACAGCTCAAGTGAAGTATTTCACATATATGTACCATCGCAACGCTCCGCTACTATATCATTTCTAACAGTCTTCCTCATCATATGTTTACTAGCTTTAATAATCATGTTCATTTACATCAATAGGGTCAAAATTCAAACAAGGTTTCAATCAATTAAAACTGATGCCAATTAATGACCATGTTTTCAAGTATAAAATGAATAAATAATGGTCATTTAAGTTAGATTTCCATCTAAGGCCAAATTGCTATTGGTCTTTATTGATTGATTGATCAATTAATTACATTAATTGGTTGATCAAATGATTCAAAGTTGTCCATAAAGTTAAGAAACACGATTATTTAACTTACTGTTGCAACTACTTAAGGACAAAAAGATTATAATGAATTCATGTTTAATTTTTTAAATTTAATAATGAGTAATTTTTCTGATTTAATATTGACTTGCCCATATATCAATGAGACGTCACATTCCAAAATAACAAAACCATCAGACAAGTACAATTTTTCGACTTACTACACAAAACTAGTGCAAGTATTAAATGATGAACATTAATGAAGCCAGTTAAATTATGAATATTTTATTTCATAAATTATTCAAAACCTATATTTGGTTAATATAAATGTCATAAATTAAAATGTATCACCCTAGAAAGCTCTAAATTTCTTATCTCTAATTTTCGTTTGTTGCGAAATTTTGTATTTTAAACCTTTTCTTTTAATTAAGCTCTGTAAACCATGCTGTACGATGAATTTCCAGTTCTAACCTCAATTGATATTTTATATATCTAGTTAAATATAATATCATAAGAACATCAAATTTTATAAAATATTGTCGGATCAAGAATATAAATATTGTATTTTTAATGCTTAGTAAGAACTTATTAATTTATAAGCAAGCATTGCCTTAAGTGCTCTCTAAATACAAAATTTCTTTGAATCACTATGCTTTAATAAAAATAAGTTTTTCACTTGGTGCAAATATATACAAACTATCATTTCTTTGAATAAAAATGTTCTCAGTGTAGTTTTAGCAACTACACTGAGAACATTGTAGTTACTAAAATTTACAATTGTAGTTACAATATTGTTTTAGTTTAGTTACTTAATAAAAATTACACTGAGAACATTTTTATTTAAAGAAATGATAGTTTGTATACCTACTTAGTGTAGGTATAGCTCAAAAATTATAAAAGAATACAGCCCAAACCAAATCTAAATGTATAGGTGTAAGTAATTTTTAAAACTAGATTTATAAATTAGTTACTATTGACAAGTGCTTATTTATGGATTACATATATAATTAGTTTTGTAGATTTTTATCTTCTTTTTTAAGTGAATTAATTTTAGTTGAGTAATTTTTTATGTTAGTGAAAGTTAAATCAATAATATTGATGTTTCTGCCCCCCAAGACTTTTCCTCTACAAAGAAGAGTCAAGTATAAAATAAATTAATTAAAATGGAAAAAGCTAGATTTTAAATATGAAATAGCTTTTTCCTAAAAAAATTAATTCTGTACAATAAATCCCCGTTCAAGCAAATATGGCTAATAATAATAATGAAATTATTGAAAAATACTCAAAAATTATACTGCTTGGTCTAAACTTTTGTTTTAAGTTGCTATAAAGTTGGAAAGAGATAACACTGAATGATTAGTATATTGTGGAGACACAATTAGTTCCAGCTTGAATCCTATTTATTTTGTTTCAGGTTTTAAATTTTCATTATAATTGCTTATGAACTATTTTCAGTAAATCTCTCAAGGATCTACTAAAGTTTGGCTTGATGCCTTAATTTAAAAAAATGTATAAAACCCAGTTTGTAAGTTAAAAATTTGTCGACTTATCAAAAAATAAGTTAGTGAATAGACTAAATTTAAACTCTTCAGTCCAGCCAATTAAGGAAAAATAGATGTACCAAAAGTGTAGTAAATAATTCAGTGGGTGTACCAGGAAAGTTTTATATAATAGTAATTTTTACTTATTTTATGTTTCAGAGCCAAACCCCCAGGGCTTTTAATCAGATCTATTTTACATAAAATTTTTCAAAAAGGGTCAAATGTCCTTTTAAATGAGGCAACATAATACTTTTAAAAGAGTTGCTGGATTTAAAATATAACGCCATTTGGAAATAAAACAGAAATTTCCAAGTGAGTCCCCCAGGACTGACATTAAATCTTTAACTATGTACTAAGCCCATGGAACAGTGAACATCAATTTTCCTTATGAATTTTTATGAAAATTCTCTTAGTACACCTGTTTCTCTATTGATAGTACAACATCCACTTCAGTCAACTGTTACTTAACAAACTATATAATAATTAACTTATGTAATTATGCATTCTTAAAACAGGAACATTTTCTTTAAAACATCAGGCCAACAACCATGGTTGTCATAATGAATAGTTGATGTAAATTATATACTCCCACAATATAAGAGAATTTTGATTGGTTTACATCAAGTTATAACGTCAATCGATAAAAATTGGATCTAATGCAAACCTAGCTAATGCTTCCAAACATTTATGAGGTTAATTTTTGTTTTTAAGTCTCATTAGGATTCAAAAAAGCTTTTGTAAGTTAGCATGTGCAATAGAAATGTCAAGACACAAAGATCTCAAACATAATTACACACACACATATATAAATAAATAAATATATATATATATTTGACAAATGAATCGCCTCCATTAAAAAAAAACAACCACCTCCCCAATGACTCAACATTTTTTGAAAATGTGTAAAATGATTCTTAATATTGAAGATTGAGAATTGGCTCATAATGATGAGCTAATAAAATACATTGCCTCCAGGATCATATTTTAACATATAATTGGCTGAATTCAATGATAGCAGCTTAGGCAAAATTCATCAAACATTTTGTAAGATAACTCCTTTCCACTTACAATTTTGTTTCAAACTATACTTTTACAACTACGTACTTGTAAATAAAAGATTAGTTTTAGCACCTATCCGTCATTACGTGTAAATTAATAACTAAAATAATCCTGCACTTCAGTTGGTGGTGTTCAAAGAATTTGGAAAGGTATTAAAATTTTAATCCACAGTTAATTTTCTTTTAATGACAGGATGGTAAAAAAATACATGTAAGGGTTATTAAATGATAGTAAACTTTCATTGAACATTACCAGCTTATTACCCACTGCCAAAAATGCACACTACGTCATTATTAATTTTTTTCTCCCCCCCCCCCCCCCGGGTTCAATACTTCTAATGACTTTGATAATCCAGAATTCCCTTTAAATATCTTGTCTCTAGTATATTTTTTAGCCAATAATGATGTTACTGAAAACAAAGCAAGCCCTTCTACTTAAAGATGTGGTATTTTGGTACATCACAGTACCAAATAATCTGTCTTCAGGTTATCTTAGCAGAGCTTGTGACCTGCTCCCCCCCCCCCCACATTAACAGCAGGGCTGTCAACTAACTTTCATAAAAATTGGAACCACCTGACAATAGATGTTTTTAATTATATTCAAAGCAATAGATGTGCACTATTTTATAAATACACTTCAAAAATTGCCAACATGTAATTAGCTGATATTTAAGATTAATTTTATTTTTATTTAATAATAAACAAAATTATAAATAAATGTTGTTTTTGTGTAATCCCTGATAATTTTTCAGTAACTGCTACAGAGAAATAGTGATATTGAGATGTTGGGATACGTTGTTCCTTTAAGACAAAAATGCAATAAAATAAGAATTTAGAAATTAAAATAGAATTTTTTGTAGCAAAGTCATTTTCACACCTTCTGCTATTATTTAGGAAAATGATCAAATAAGTTTGGAAAAAAGAAACATTTGAAACATTTCTTTGTCAAAATATAATAAAGAAAAATGTATGTTTATTTAATAAGATAAAAACATCATATAGTTGTTGGTCTATTTGCTTGCAGTGGAAGATTTAGACTCTCTAATGGATGCAGAGCGCCTTCTCTTGATCTCTTCTTGTCTCTTGGCCTTGGCTTCCTTTTGTCTTTGTGCTAATAATTTAGCATATTCACGCTGATCCTCCTTGCGCTTCTCAGCACGCTTGCGCTTGAGTGCCATACGGCGCCTCTTGCGCTGTAAACAAAAATAAAACCTCAGTCAAATAAAAGCTACAAAGGACTAATATCTTAAATTACCCACAACAATTATAATTTGAGTAGGAAAGACATTTAGAACTCAGGAAAATATAAAAATGAAATAGAAACACACCACATAGTAAACACAAAAAAAGTTGCATAAGAAAATTATGGCAAAAATGTCTCTTATGTACACTGGTGAAAACTTATGAAAAATAGTCACCAAATCATTAAGACTTCAATTATCCACAAAATATAACTCAAAACTTAACATTACAGTTTTAGTTACACAATATTTTGTGGACTTTTATTTGACTTTTTTGAGTACAAATAAGGATCAGGATAGGGGTACTTCCACTTTTCGCTCCGCAGAATTGTGTGTACTTTTAGCAACAGTTGTTTTCTACTTCAATCTCACTGTAGAAATATTATCAAGAGAAAGGGGGAACTGATACCAAATAGTCCATATTTTAGGAGCACTTTTGACATTAGAACACAAAGTAGCGCCAAAGCGAGTGAAACAGACACAGCTGACTGGAAATATGAATTTGATTCCAGCTTGAACAGACAGTATTGTTACATATCACTCTATAAAGATAAATCTGCTTTCACATGAAAGCAGAGTGATCTGAAACTTAAGAATGCAATAGAAACAGCCACCCTTGATCTGGAGACAGTTTGAATCGAGGACACAGCCTGTTTATACTAAGATTAAAGTGAAGCGAGTGAGACACCTTCTTTTAAGTACAATGGACGGAGTAAAATGTATTTTTAAATATAAATTAAAACAAATGAATTCCATTTAATGTTAATGTATCTAATGTAACGTTTATGTAAAATGCATTTAAATACCTTCAAGCTACGCCTACACTACATATGCTTCAAACAGGATTAAAAACTCAATTGTTTAAAACCTTTATTGACTATTGTTGGGAAAAAATTGATTCATACACTTAATTTAAAAAAAAACAATACACACCTGAAGAACAATAGGAGTGATGAGTCTCTGAATTTTAGGAGCCTTGTATCTGATTTTAGTTTTGCCTTCTTTGAGAGGAAGAGGTCTCTTAATAACAAACTGTCTAACATCGTCTTCTTTAGTTAAATTAAATAGTTTCCTGATTTTGCTGGCTCGCTTGGGACCAAGTCTACGAGGAATAGTTGTATCAGTTAATCCAGGAATCTCCTAAAGCAAAAAAATCATATTTTTGAGTTTATTATTGGTATAAATAAAATTATATTAAATTTTAAAAAATCTATACATACAACCCAAAGGATATATTTATAATCTACATTTCCAGATTATAATCTACAACGGATCTGATAATTAAGGGAGCTACTATTTTTATCTTTATATTTAAGAGGAGAATCAGGACACATAACAATTAAATAATACCAAAAATGTTAAATAATTACAAAGAAATAAACCAAGTTTTAAACTCAAGTTTATTTTTCCTAGGTATAGAGTGATCAGTTAAACGTCCCCCTCCACAAAACAAGAACATCCCTACATAAAAAGAATAGCTTTGGGGAAAGTACACTGTAAAGATTTTGATAGGTTATTTGAGTAACATTATTATTGAGAATCATGTAGTTGGATAAAATTTTCGACCAGTCCAGAGTTAACTATGGGATCTGATTGAGGTAAGCACACCAACAACTTACTTTACCACTGCCTCGTATAAACTACAAAATAAAGCATGTAGTCTAGTAAAAGAGACAGTGGAACCAAATACACAAAAACTAGAGCATAATTATGTAAAACGTGAATGAAGTTTAAAATTAAACTCCATTATAATCAAAGCCATAATAAATAGAATTTTGAAAGTTAAAGAAGTAAATTTGTCCTAAGGAATTTATATGGATTGAATTAAAAAAATGTATGCCATGGTATTAAAATAGACCAGACTCATGCACTTTAGTGTCCAAACATTGTTTAACAGTTTAGAGCCTATATCTTGCTTCCTTCAGTGAGTTATAGAATGGAAAGCCAGTTTAATTTAAAACTGTATTTTATAATAAGTATTTTGATACCATCATGTGCACCTTACAGATTTTAAATTTTGAAAGAGAGAAAGTTTTGACATTGACATTATAAAACAAGTGGACAAACCTTAAATGTTTTAAAATCATTTTAGAATATTATCAATAAAAAAACTAAATCAATTAATAAAAATAATTCTCATACATAACTAATGAACAAACTCTCTCTCTTTTATACATGAATAGAAAGTTTATAGGTTGGAGTTATTTCTGAATTCTTTAAACTTAGCTTGTCATAATATGTTCACAGATTACGCCTTCTTAATGAACTCGTTCATGTAATTTTTAACACATTAAATAAGTTCTGTAATGAAGAATAGGCAGATGCAGACAGTAGACCACAATTATAAGTATAAGGCAGATGTAATAAGTTGATACAAAAGAAAGCACAAAAATAATTTAAACTCTTATAAAAGAACAAAAATAAAATAAAATATTAACTATTTCATTAAGTAGTTATTTCACTTAAAACACTCACAGTATCTCCCTTCTTGACGATAGTAAGAGCCAATACAGAGAGATTAGCATCCACAATACAACCTCTAACTGATTTCCTCTTTCTTTCACCATCTCTACGAGGCCTATAGCAGGAGTGACCCTTCGATAATAATAGACGAACACGACCTGTTAACAAAATAGACATAATTATTAGTTATTAAAATGCAATTATCACAAGTATCAATTAAACATGAGCCCAAAATCATTTTCCTTTGGAAATTCACTTTGAGATTGTGTAGAACTACAAATAGGCTTAAGCTTATTCGTAGTGAATTTGACTTAAGTCAAATTTACTAAAAAGTACCCACATTTATAAGGAATTCCTTAACTAATTGGAGCTCTTGAGGATTTCTAACTCAATTCTCGAGAAATTCAGTATCTTAAGATAGTAGGTAATAATATTTTTTTATCCTAAAATGATTACGAATCAATGTTTTTCCATGATTTAAACTGACTTATACATAAGATACAAATAAAATAAAATATTTTTTTACATTTAAGTCAAATCTAATTAAGTGACGAGTGAACTGGATTCATATAGGCCAACATAAGTAGCAATGCTTACAGTCTATTGTTTAGTTTAAAAATCCCCAAGGTCATAAGTATTTCGGGGATTGACCAATCAGAGAAGCCGCTGCCAACCTCTCACTTAAAAAGAGAAAAAAATCCCTACCACAATAACAGCTGTAGGGAAAAAAACCTTCTTCCCAGCAATCAATCACTTTGTTTGTGGTTCTTCTTTTGATTACATCGTTGTGAAAACTACTTTCATTTTAATCTTAAAATGATATTTTAAAATAAAATTACACAAAAGAAATGTAAAAAAACATCGCCAAGAATATACCGGTAAAATAACCTGATTTGTTTACATAGTTTTTTCCCGCTCCCTTCTTGCAGGGATTTTTTTCTTAAGAATCAGTGGTGTCTAACTGACCTGTCAAGATTTTAACTAAACGATAGACTGTATATTTACAATTATTTATTCTAGCAATGTTAAAGGAAACACTACATGCTCATAGTTTCATTTGACTCATGGTTTAAAGAAACTTGTCTACATAAATGCAATTCTACAACTTATAATTTCTCTTAAAAAGGTTACAAAAATATATCTTAGGTACACTGGTGGTAAACATACAAAATGTAAACACCAAATCATTAAGAAATTAATATATCCACACAACAATAGACTTAAACTTACTGTATATTAAGTTTAAGTTAAAATAATGGCAATGTGGAGAATAGCTTTACAGAGAATAAAAACACATTTCTGGAAGAAAAAATGAAATCCAATATAATCAGTCATCTCACATAACAGTATGGCATTTACCAGCCATAAAGAAAATTAAACTAGAACATGAAAAGGACCTGTAGAGGCATGCAGACAGTATATAATAAGCACAATAGGCAGCTATAGTAAGTTCTTAAAGTTGGTAGCACCGACTGGTGATACGGCCTTCATTTTCTTAACAATGTCATAACTATATGAGGGATTTAAAAAGGGGGATTCATTTAAATTTATTTAAAATTTAAAGCAAACATTGTATGCTTGTTAGTAAAATTTTATGATCTTATATTCATTTCAAAAGAAACAAACTCTTAAATATCATTTACCATTGATTAAAAAGTAAGTTGATATGAAAAACCCCATGGTAAAGGATAGAATGTTTAGAATATGATTTGTGGCAAGAACTCAAAAAACTCCCCATAAGATAGCCTACAGGCTACCTTTGTTTAGCTGTCTATTTGCTATCTACTTAAGAAGGAAACGCAAAAAAGGAATCATCATTTTAATTTAATAAACAGAAGGAGTTCAATGTTGGAATCAAATGGACAGCTGTACTACATCCTAAAGTTAGCTTAAGTGATAAATAATCGCGATTCATTTAGATAGAAATGAAAACTTAGTCATCATCACTAGTCTACTAAGATCTAGTTGTAAATGGAGAAAATAAAAATTTCTACTTAACCCAGCTAAAATTGAAAGATATAAATCAGTAGTGAAGTTATTTATTCATATGGGAAGGGGAGGGGAATACGGATTTAGCACAATCATAATTAGCTTTTCTCTCCAATTAAAAAGCAAGCACATTTAAATTTATTATCAATTAATCATAATGTGAGTGTAGAAATAATTAAAAGTGTGACACTGATTAAATGTGCCAATTATATTCATAGGCCATCCATTCTAAACAGTTTCCCATATATGTATATGACACGCAGTTAAAATAACTTGATAAAGTGGAAATATAATGCAAGGGAGCCAATAAGGTTAGTCCAGGATATTAAACCACACCCACAATTTCATATCTGTCCAACTTTATTTTAACCAATTAAACGTTTGTCACATTACAAACCTTTTTTCACTCCTCGCCCCCTTACAGATTCTTAAATGTTCCATCCCCCCCCCCATTATTAATCAGGTAGGAGAAAGGTACACATTTGATTAGGAATGTGTACATTGCATGTCAAGGAAATTCATTTAAAAGATGCTGTGAACCAGAAAGCTCCTTATTCCTTAAACCTAGGTTGGATGGACCCTGATCTTTATGACAATACTAATAACTAGAAATACTACAATTTCATCAACCTTTTCATTTTTTTAATTAAATATTTATTTAATTATGTAATTAAAAATAATTAATTACATATTTATTAATTAATTAATAAAAATTGAGGAAAAGCATAAGAAAAGCATGTTAGGTGACGTCATAACCATGGAGGCATGGCTAATTACGTTACACCAATGAGGAGTGGCTAATTTATAAATTAATTTTTTAGTTATAAATTTCTTTTCATAGTATTAACTGTCACATTTTTCTGATTAAAACGACAGATAAACGATTGAATGAAAGTATGAAGTATAAACAATTTTCCTTGGTAAGGCAGATGTATGTATAATTATCAGTTTCAGTATACATCAAAATTGCTGCGTTTTTGTGCCAATTATATTCATAGGCCATCCATTCTAAACAGTTTCCCAAAATCATGCAAGTTCCTCATTGTTTGCCTTATTCTCAGTTTTACACTGAATAACCATTCAAACAATATTTTCATAGATTAAAGTCATTATTATGCGATGGAATCACCATTACATTTGTATTTTTCATCAATAACTTCCTTGTAATTAGAGTTTTCTGTTGACACATTGTTTTGACAGATTTTGTAATAACATCAACATACTTGATCGAATTGACTATAGTACGACACACGGCTAAAATCAATTGACAGCGCGCCAAATATCTGTGAGGGAAAGAATTCTATTGGTTCAGACCGACCCCGCTCTTTCCCCCTCCACCTCATGCCAACCTCGGTATAAAAAAATACCTTTTTTGTAAATAAAATCATAAAACGGCAACACTGGTTGTAAATATTTGTAACCTCGCGTCACTTTTATTTCCCTCATTGTGCTTATTGATCTGTTTGATTTCGTTTCGTTTCATTCCAATCTGTTCAATTCATCTAATTATTGCGAAGTTGTAATATGATCTGAGTGCTTATATTTGACGCTTGTACATTGACGTATTCTTCAAGCATTTCTTGCTATTTGAGTACAGCGCAGGTTCTGTGCTCTGTCAACCAAAAGACAGCATTTTTTTTTAAAATGCCATATCTTTCAATAGATAACAGTCTTGACTTTTTTAAGTCATGAATGCATATTGTGTCATATTATTTTTATAATATGAAACAATACGCATTCAATTATACAAAATTGACACAAAAAAGCAGTTTTTTTTGGGAAAAAAGTAATTATAGCTGACAAATTATTTAAATTGTCAAACTTTTATCAAAGAACTATTATGATCCATTGCATTACGTAATTAACAACTTTAACTCCACTTAATTCATACTTCTCGAACAAATTTAAAGCAACACTTAGTTGGTAAATTTATAAGATACAACTATATTCCTCTTAAAAAGTAAATAAATAATTTAAAAATAAAAAAATACGATATCAAATAAAAACAAATAATAAAATTCAACACATAACCTGACATTCAGTGTTGCCAGATTAGGGAATTTTTTTTTGTTACATAAAAGAAGGGATTTTTTTTATTAAAGAAAGAGGGTTGAAAGCATTGAGATTTTGGCGGGCTGTCAATTGATTTTAGCCGTGTGTCGTATTATAATACAGCCCAAGAACCAAAGCATATGCGAAAAGTTCCCCTGCGTGTATGAAGTAATACATAGATTAGGGTTCACTGGTTTCAGTAAGAGAAAGCTAATCTGTAAGGAAGGTTAGCTTAACAATACCATTGAGAATCTTTGTTTAACAAGAGTGCAAGTGAAGAATTCTCAATTGCAATGTTCTTCAATAAATAAAAATTGTCTTAAGATACTATTGATTAGTGAAATGTCTACCCAACATGAGATCTACATTCATTTAACAGTTAAGGTATAAACATTCAATATTCACACAGCATTCTAAATCTGTGGGTCATACTAAGTACAATACCTCGTATTAGGTTACATAAGCTTAAAGAACCATGCGGAGAAAATCCAATCGGATACGCTAGAACTAGGGAGATTAAATCTAATTTGATCCCCCAATACGCTCCATATTAAACAGCTAACCTTCTCATCAATCCGTTATTTCACTTAAATGTTATTATCAAAGAAATTTAGAAAATATTATTTATTCCTTGGTGTAACTTTATTACTATGCAAAGACATTGCAATTTAATAAAATATATTTTTAGTTTGTAACTTTCGGTTAAAGCTGGGCTATGATGCAGCGGCAGGCAATATATGCAATACACCAAACTTAACCCAACTTCCTTATAACCAAAAGTGAACCTTCGCCATTAAAAGACACAATGTTTTGGCGAGATCAGTTTTCATATAATATCACCCAATCTACTAACAAAATACGGTGAAAGGACCGTATCGTATTAAATACGCTGAGTGAACGTAGTAAATATCTACCCAACATAGAACATTGTCAGGTTAAATAAAATAAATAAAACCATACCATTGGTAAGAACACCCTGTTTCATAGGGAATCCTTGTTTGTCGTTTCCTCCAGTAATTCTAAGAATATATCCTTTCCACTCATCTCCTAAAAGATCTGCTTCGATCTCAGCACCCATACGCTTCTCATAGAAAATCCTTAATTTATGTTCATCAAGGATTTCAACTAATTTTTGACAGCCAGTGGCTGGATACGAAACGTTCAACTGTAAAATAATAAAATTACAATAAAAATCACACAATTAAATAAAAGCAATTCTTAATACAGTATGTTGTTAATTTATATTGTTTCTGCAACAAATTTCTTCTCTACAAAGTTAATTACGAACATCTTTCACTCGTTAAGCCCACGATTAAACCGGGTCATCACGTCTTTATCCACTTTTATTTTTGACATCCCAACACTATGGAGCTTTTCAACTAATTAACTTCAATGTTTAATAGTTATATAAAACAGCAAACCAAAAAATAATCAACAAATTTAAGTAATTTAAATGTACCTTCATATTTTAATTTATATTATTTCACGAAAACATAACAGAAGAAATTCCTACAAGCAAGAACAACAACGTGATAGAAAAGATGGCCAACTTAACAAATTTGGAAAGCCAAAATGAATACAGTGTGACCACAAGAGAAATATTCATTACTCAAAATCTTTACAGTTATGCCCCATGCACCCCCCCCCCCCCAAGGGCTGTAGCTAAATCAGTAAGACATTATGACAGAGCTCATGAAAAATAAATATGAATAAGAGGCTTCTTCATTTAACTTTTATTCTCTAAATTTTATTAGATATATTACATTAAGTAACACAATTAAGTATTTCTATAAAACAATATTAAGGGGGTCTCAACATACACCCCCTCTCATTTATTAAATGATCCTTCCAAGAAATAATCTAATTAATTATAAAATTATCAGTAATGAAAGTATATCGTAATTAAAATTTGAAAAGTTCGATTTGCCCACAAGACTACTTTACAACTTAAAAAAATCGATATTTTTTGTTAACAAATAAAATTAAACCACGTAAACACTGCCAAATATTCAAACAAAAACAGTTGATTGCTGTCATTTAACAAATTACTAAACAATAGTCTTCCTTCCCGGTGTCGGTTTTTGGCTTGTACTTTTTAGAAATTTGTGTGTTAAATAGGTATCAGAAATTTATTAAAATTGATTTTGTATTAATCAAATTACAGATTGGTTATTATAAAAAGTTTACTTTCTACTAAAAGTACAGTAGTTATTGTTTCAAGAGTTACCTTTAGTGATTACGTATACTTTTATTCATTATGTATGTTAATATACGTTTTTGTTGTTATTTCTTTATTACATTTTTCACTTTAGTTTCGTTAGCGGAAGATCTAAAAAAGAAAGACAATAAAGACGAAATAATGCCGCCTTGCCAAGCTTGTAAAACTTTAGTTAATTCATTCAAGAATGGCATGTTGAGTACGAACAAAAAACATTTCGGTGGTGGTGATACGGCATGGGAAGAGAAAAATCTTGGTGATTACGAAAATAGTGAAACTAGATTAGTTGAAGTTCAAGAATTATTGTGTACTGATGTAGAGAGAGGGCAAAGTCAATGTTTTAAGTTGGGCGAGGAATGGGAATCTCATTTAGAAGACTGGTGGTTTAAAAATAAAGAAATCGATTTATTAAAATTTTTATGCATCGATAAGGTTGAGGTGTGTTGTCCTGATTCACACTATGGGCCTGAATGTAAACAGTGTCCTGGATACCCTGACAATATATGTAATAACAGTGGTAAATGTAAAGGAGCTGGTACTCGTAAAGGTAGCGGGGACTGTGTTTGTAATCAAGGGTATAGTGGTGCTTTCTGTGATAACTGTGCTGTTAATTATTACCAATCTTACAAAGATGATAAGAAAATATTATGTTCAAAATGTCATCAAGCTTGCTCAGGTGCTTGTACAGGAGCTGGTCCTAAATCTTGTAAAGAATGCCGAGTTGGTTGGTTAATGAAAGATGGTGGTTGTATTGATGCAGATGAATGTTTAACTCAAAGACCTTGCAAAAAGAATGAATTTTGTATAAACAATGAAGGCAGTTATTCATGCTTACTCTGTGATCCTTCATGCTCATCATGCTTCGGAGATGGGCCAGACATGTGTAAAAAATGTGCTGATGGATACACAAAACAAAATGGCTTATGCACTATAGACAAACGTTGGAATGAACGAGTTGCTGATTGGACCAGATATATTACTTACCTAGGACTATGTATTGCTACTTGCATCATATTCCAGAAAAATACAATCATCGCTAGCATTATAGGGCTAGCCGTAGCTGTTTATGTTTCAGTATCTGAATACATGTTGCATAATGTATTATCTAATAATCAACATGAGAATGTTATTATCAAATAGATTGTTTTCCAATTTCGGGTCAAAACAAAATAGGGGGATCAATACTTGGTTTTTATAATGTGGCATTAATTATTCTTATAAGTAACAAAATTTACTTTTTTCTCTAAAATTAAAATTAAGATTTTTCAACTGATTCAATGCTTATCAAAGTTTTTGAGTACAGACTTTTGTGATATACAATTGTAAGCATCACAAATTTAATTGGATTATATGTTTACTGTAATTATTATCAAATCCATTATAGCGAATTTCCAAAGAAAAAATGAGCTTAGGGAGGTAGTTTTCTGAAAGGGGAATATATGTGGCAGTATGCCTCTTACTGAACTACTAATACAACCAATAGCACAGATACCACAAATGCCAATGGTCTTTTCTTCAGGCACTAATGTAAATTACTGAACTTGAGTTAAAGCATCTACCCATAAGTTTTCATGCTTGTCACAATCCTTTTGGTTTTTAGTTTTCCTCGTTTATACTACATAGGAAAAATAATGTGTTTGTAGTTTTGTAGTACCTGGGTGGGTGACCTCTGGGCCATGTATATTTAATTTTAAACATAAAATAAATGTTTTTACTGTCTAAGGATGAGACGTAATGCAATAAAAAGTAGGTGATATCTGAGGACGATTGAAGTGAGTCCCAAGTAGTGAGGATGAGCTTACATAAGGTGCCCTGTACAAGATTTATTTTCCTATTTTAATAAATTATTTGCATTATAATTTAATTTAATTATTTTTAAGATTTGCATTATTTTAGTTTTGTTAAAGTTAAGGTGGAATAGAATCCGCGAGTGACTCTAGGGCGGCATGTATATGAGGCTGTCAAAAGAAGAAATTTTTGGCAGCTAGTACTACTTAAGCGCCTTGAGTTACTGTAGTGGAGGTTATGCAAATGTCATATTCCCTGTCATTCATAAAGGTTATTTTCTAAATTCGTATAAAACAATAACAAAAAAATAAATTTTCATTTTTCATGCAAATAAAAAACAACACAGAGGGTTGGTTTACACAATACTATCTTCTTAAGATTTATGTTTTTATATTAACGCAATGGCAGCCATTTTAAAAAAATGGTGTTTTCTAAATTGGTTTAAATTTTTTAGGGGAGTCAGCTCACTTATTATTCCACTATAGTTGAAGTATATGTAAAAAATAAAGAAGTACGTAAAAGTAAGTAAATATAAAAAAAGTATTCACAGTAAAAAATATTTGTGAATGTATATATCCTTGGTAAAAATATCCTTCAGGTGTGAAAAAAGCTCTGTGGGAGAGGTGCATGAAGGATTCAAAGCATGATAACATACCTGGGCCTTCAATAAGTTATAATACGACACACGGCTAAAATCAATTGACAGCCCGCCAAATCTCAATGCTTTCAACCCTCTTTTTTAATAAAAAAAATCCCTTCTTTTATGTAACAAAAACAATTCCCTACTCTGGCAACACTGAAAGTCAGGTTATGTTTGAATTTATTATTTGTTTTTATTTGATATCGTATTTTTTTATTTTTTAAAAATTATTTATTTACTTTTTAAAAGGAATATTGTTGTATCTTATAAATTACCAACTAAGTGTTGCTTTAAATTTGTTCGGGAAGTATGAATTAAGTGGAGTTAAAGTTGTTATTACGTAATGCAATGGATCATAATAGTTCTTTGATAAAAGTTTGACGATTTAAATAAATTGTCAGCTATAATTACTTTTTTCCAAAACAAACTGCTTTTTTGTGTTAAGTTTGTATAATTGAATGCGTATTGTTTCATATTATAAAAATAATATGACACAATATGCATTCAAGACTGTCATCTATTAAAAGGCATGGCATTTTTTAAAAAAAATGCTGTCTTTTGGTTGACAGAGCACAGAACCTGCGCTGTACTCAAATAGCAAGAAATGCTAGAAGAATACGTCAATGTCCAAGTGTCAAATATAGGCAATCAGATTTATTACAACTTCGCATATAATTGGATGAATTGAACAGATTGAATGAAACGAAACGAACTCGAACAGATCAATATGCACAATGAGGGATATAAAAGCGACGCGAGGTTACAAATATTTACAAGAAGTGTTGCCTTTTTATGATTATTACGAAAAAGGTATTTTTTATACCGAGGTTGGCATGAGGTGGGGGAAAGAGCGGTCGGTCTGAACCAATAGAATCTTTCCCTCACAGATTTTGGCGCGCTGTCAATTGATTTTAGCCGTGTGTCGTACTATAATGACTTTTAAAGTCAAATTTTTAAAATGCAAACATTTAATGAAGTATTTTGTAGGTTGACAAATATAATAATAAAACTAGATTAGAGAGCTAGTATCATTTTTAAATTAGGCTAATAATGTTATTCTGTTATTACCACTCAACAAGCATTTCTCCAATTTTTATGTTGTATATGGCAATCTCTTAAAACCTGTTTGGTGAGACCAATTTAAATATTACTTATTTAAATATTTAATGTTACTACTTTTATAACTTATTACAATTTATTTATTTTATCCTATTTAAGAAATTATACGATTTATTTCAAGGCCTGAAGGCTATACTGCTAAATTTGCAGGCCAGTTTTAACTCTACTGTTTTTATTACTTTCAATTTTTCATTAATATCTTATCACTTGTAGCATAATATTTTCACTAATTAATTGTAATAACCAAATAGTTTTAAAAAATTACCATCACTTATTAACAAGTAAGAATAGTTAATTAGAATCTACTAGCAACTTCTCCCCTCTTCAAAACTTTATTGTTTCCATCAAATTAGTTTAATTATACTCATTGCTACAGATTAAACATGTGTCCTATTACAAGAATAGTCAAAGTCAATGTTGCAATATATGTGAGACACATTTTGGAATTTTTAGTTTTGTCACTATTGCTTTAAGGAAATCACCCCAGACAAAATAACCTTTAATAATGGGAAGGTGACAGGAGGTAACCTTCAAATCTGTTCACAACTACATTATCTACCATTCTTGTTTTTTATACCGGGGACTATTTGAGAGCACAAAATACTGATGTAAATTCGCTCTTGTTGATTCTCATTCCACTATAACAATAACATAGTTTTAGGTAATTTTATTACTTTTTCAAGCTGTTTATGTTTTAAAATATACAAGATTAGCATGTATTTTTGTCATCGGAATAATAGCTCAATTTAAGTCACATGACTGTTAAATTTAAAAAATTATTTACTGGAAAAGAGATAGGAAAAGGTACCCAAAAATGTATTACATTTAATTGAAGAGCGATATTAAAGAAATTCTTATTTATTTAAATTATATTAATTTAATTTATTAATTGAAATTCTCAGTTACCTCAGGTTTTTTGTACATTTTTTGTAATTAGGGGAAGTTTTTTTTGTAAATTATTAGTAAACGAAATTTGTTTTAAGTCTTTTATTTATTTATTCAACAACCTTTAATAGCCTTAAGTTAAGACATAAAAACCTTTAAGTAGCCTTAAGACTCAAGAGAACTTAAGCAAGTTGGAGATATTGTATGAGACCCTTAACATGATATAAGTGAATAAAATCACTAGATAGTTTTCAATATGTCATTCATCTAAAAACCATACAGCATATATTTTTAAATTAACGACTCTGAAAGAAGCCAAGTATTTTTAAGGTGCAAAAAAATGTATGTAACAGCCCACTTAAGATGGACATCCTACCTTTCCAAAATAAGTAATCAAGGAATAAATCAGGCAAAAAAACAACGCTTTATTCCATTTTGGAAAATATTTTTTAATAATTACATTAACAGTTTTGTTTTTTGCAACTCCTTAAATATAAGAAATAAAACTTTTAAAATAAAAACAAACACATTATTAAACAAAAGAACTAAGTAAAGTCATTTTACTTTTGAAAAACACGGGGACAAACAAAAACACTGTAGAGCATAGTTGTGCACATAAGTACCTCATTTATTGCTTATAACTCTGTCAAATTTTTGTGGAAAGACATACATTATTTCATTTTTATTTCTTTAAAATGAATAAATTTAACAGCTGTGAGTATACATTCTAACATTAAAACAAAAGATATGAGGTCCCCGTTTATTTATATAAGAACCCTGTAAAGTGAGAAGAATTCCTCTTCTCCTACCACTCTCTCACCCCGCAAAATGACTTTAGTACTAAGTTTATAAAATTAAATGGAGATTATAAAACTTAAGATATAATCTGTTCAGTGGTTATGTTTTGCCACAGAAATAGCGTCTACCCTGTAACAGATACAGGATAAAGACCAGATGTTTCAGGACTATACTTAGGGTGTTAAAGAATAATTAGTTTCAGAGTGCTCTAAAACTAGGCAGGTGTTTAACCAACTGCATGTCTGACAGCCTTTGAAAACATTTTTTACTAAGTGAAACTTTTGTCTCTTACTGTAAGAGTATGCTATAAGATAATGGTTGCATCAATATTATTTA
The DNA here is from genome assembly GCA_018340805.1 of Microvelia longipes. NCBI lineage: Eukaryota > Metazoa > Arthropoda > Insecta > Hemiptera > Veliidae > Microvelia > Microvelia longipes. Next base: position 46,764,523 of record JACMZG010000002.1, read on the forward strand.
GGGGTCATAAGTAACCTGAAGTTATTTCTTTAGCATTGATCTTGTTAAGGTTTCTTTTAACATAGAAACATAGGATAAATCAAATATAAGATTAATGCAGGTCAAATAACTAGTCAACCCCCCAGTAAAATATACCAAACACAGCTTAAATCTGATCCCAACACTTTTTCATTTCCATACAATAAACTAAATCACTAAGGCTGACCGGACATTATACAGCATCTTAATCATTTTTTTATAAAAACTAGACTGAAGTAACATGCAAACAAGCAGTTACTTGCAAGAATACAGAATAATTCTAAAAATATTATTACATAGCAAATAGTTAACATGAAAACTAATTATGGTAGCCAAGATTGAGATATTTTATAGGTACTCTGTAGGCTTACTGCTTGAGGAGACTTCTTCCATTTATTTTTAAACTTTCTCTTAAAAAGTTTATCAACATTGCAGAAGAAAAAAGTTTGTAAATCAAAATTAAATGTAATTTTTAAAAATTAAACCTAAAAACTGATTTTAAATAAATCAACAAAAATAGACAAATTTAATTTTAAAATACAAAAATTATTTTTTTAATAATAATCATCAAGGCAAAAATTATATTAAAAGAGATCACATTTAATAATTAAACATATTTGTGAGGCCCAGTCATTTTAAAAACTATTTACAAGTTGCTTCCTCACACATGGAAGCCAAATCAAAACTCCCAATGTAGAGTAAAATATAATTTGGCCCAAATAAATGTAGCAAGTTTTAAATTTTAATTTAACCTATTTCATTTTGTTTTTTATTCCTTAATTTTGTTTAATTTATACAAACAGCAATATCATATCTTAGTTTATTTTTTAATATTACATCAGTTTTTTTGTATATTCTTTTATTTAATAAAATATAAAAATTATTAAATCAGAAAAATGTTAATCAAATTAAAAAAGAGTTTAAAATAAACTAAGGAAACTTATAGCTAAAAACAAAAAAGATCTTAAAAATAAAATAGTAATATAAAGCAGCGGAAGAACCAACTATGTCTCTTAAATAATAATTATGAAATGAATTTGCTTGTTTTATAGTGGTTTTGCAATCTGACTTGCAGAACCATCTAACTAAGCATAAATTGTTAATAAAAAGTCAGTATTAGAATAAATAACAAATTGTAAGAACTGACAAAAATATTCTTCTTAAGTAGTACTACAATATGGCACTGAAAAATATTAAAATTTGGATTAGATTAACATAAGGAACTATAGTTATTAAAAACACTGGGGAGTAGAGGATCCACATAAAAAATATAGTGCCTAGAAACTGTTTTCACTGAAAAACATGGTTTTTCAGTGGATATAATTGCTCACTGAAATAATTTCTTTAGTGGTTCTGCAGTCTGACTATATTCAGAAGAAGGTTGCTGGAAAGCAAATATTCTTAATAACAAACAGAAAGTATAGAATACACTATAAATTAAAATGTTCAAGTAGTAAATAATTATTCATAGATATTTTTTTTTTAATTTCCAAGAAATTTATTTTAAATTTGTCAAAAGGAAATTATATTACTCAACGCTTAAGTATACAGCTAAAAAACTTAATAGCTCTAAACATAAATTCAGGATAATAGAATTTAAATAAGTTTATTTATTTAAAACATTAGAAAACAGCGTAAAATAAATGATTTTTATCACAATACATTTTCTTTGTTTTGCGAACCCCTGAAAAGGAAGTAATTTATATTTTAACTAACATAAATCAATAACAACAGGCTAATTAAAAGAACAAAACTTTCCCAAAAAAATTAAATATGAATAGCTGGAACCTGAAGTTTGATACATCACTAATAAGGCGCGGTCGAATATCTAGAACATTGGATCACCAACAAACTTTTTTTATAATTTTTGTTTCAAAATTTCAGTAATTAGCCGGATTTGTGATAAATGAAGCCTATTCCGTAATCTGCACGCTCTTTTGGTTAATCTCAAAGAGTATTTAATTCACACTCAACAATTTATTTAATCTAACTTGGTACATACATAACACTGTTAGACGTCAATGTGACAGGTCAAAATATAACACAAAATATTTTTTATAACTTTTTTTATAAATATAACACATAAATACAACACAAAACTTTTTTTATAATTTTTGTTTCAAAATTTTCAGTAATTAGCCGGATTTGTGATAAATGAAGCCTATTTCCGTAATCTGCATCTCAACAATTTATTTTTAATCTAACTTGGTACATACATAACTACTGTTAGACGTCAATGTTGACAGGTCAAAATATAACACAAAATATTTTTTATAACTTTTTTTATAAATATAACACATAAATATAACACAAAACTTTTTTTATTTTTGTTTCAAAATTTTCAGTAATTAGCCGGATTTGTGATAAATGAAGCCTATTTCCGTAATCTGCACGCTCTTTTGGTAATCTCAAAGAGTATTTACATTCACTCAACGATTTATTTTTAATCTAACTTGGTACATACATAACTACTGTTAGACGTCAATATTTTGTGTTATATTTTGACCTGTCAACATTGACGTCTAACAGTAGTTATGTATGTACCAAGTTAGATTAAAAATAAATCGTTGAGTGAATGTAAATACTCTTTGAGATTAACCAAAAGAGCGTGCAGATTACGGAAATAGGCTTCATTATCACAAATCCGGCTAATTACTGAAAATTTTGAACAAAAATTATAAAAAAAGTTTGTTGGTGATCCAACGTTCTAGATATTCGACCGCGCCTTATTCTTTGATAAGGAGGATTTCACTACAGAACAATACTTTATTTTGTCAACATATCACAATTTTGATCATTAGGATTGACTTGATGTATCACTATGTTCATTTTCAATATTCAACCCCAGAAGTAGCGGACAGGAATATGGACTTGATTTATTGTTTTTCCTCCACTACTTGTCTTTAAAACAATATCAATGACTTGGTGCAAAATTGATATCAATCTTTTACTATTGATTAAAATCAATCTAATTGATTTTAAATAATTTACTATACATTAAAAATTATAAGTTAGGCTCGTATAAAACTGCCTAACTAGAATTTTAAGTACTAAAAATTGAGCCTAACTTCTCCCACTCACTAGGAATAGACTCTCAATTCTTAAAGCTGCTTGGAGATTTGGTTTATCACGTCCATGTATGCCTCCTATTTTCCAGGTTTGTCAGAAACAGTTTAGTGCATCAAAATGAGAAATGAGTGATCAAAACTCAAATTAAAAATGTTCATAAAACAGTGGACACCGCTTAATAACATCACTTCGGAACCGTATCGTTTTTATAAAAATACCCAAATAATAATAAACAAACAAAAAATTAAAACAGAACAAAGTAAAAAATCATATCTTTTCCCTAGTCTGAAATAGTAAAAAGAAAATTTAAAATTAATCTTAAATAAACTTTAAAAATTGATGTTTTCACCTTCAAAACTCATAAAGATAGTGTTTTGACTTTTATAGTCTAAAAAGATTTCTTTATTGATAAATAGTTTCAAAAATACCCCTGAAGTCGCTATCAAGAAAAAAGATGTAATGTGCTTAAGGTGATAAAATATGGAATCTTGATTACAATAAACGATAATTTTGGTAAAGTGTAGTAAACAAGAGGTTCAAATAATCTCACTAAGTGGTTCATAACATTATTCGTGATATTAATAACAGGTGTCCACTGTAATTCAATCTTAACATCCAATTTTTAAATTTTATCTAAAATTGGATTTTATTTAAAATGCCAATCACAAGTCCTTTTATCCTTAAAAACAGACTGAATTCAAACAATGCCACATTTTACACTTAAATTAATACTAATTAAACATATTTTAAAAACAATAATTACTAAAACTTAAAATTAATTAAGTAAGCTGAAATGAAAAATTAAAGTTAAAGTTTTTTTTTGCGGTCACAGCCAATTATAATTTATATTTGAATAGTTGTATTTAATTATCTTTAAATATCTTCAAAAAATTATCTTAGTATTTATTATAATTTTTTTTAATTAACATAATTAAAACTAATATAATACATCTCTTTAACATTAAATTGATTTGTTAAAAGTAAATCTAGTAGTAGATTAATAAATGGTTATAAAAAATTTAAGAGTAACAATTTTATTTTGTATTCAAAAAGATGATACTTCTTCTTAGAAAAAAATGTACAAATAAAATAGTTGATAAAATTGAAATAGTATAAATAATATAAAAAGTTTTTAATTTCAAAATAATTAATCTTTATAAGTTTTCAATATTCAAGATAACAAGTATTAAGACATATTAAATTAAAAATAATAAAATTGTGCTGATTACTTGAATACTGTTTTAGATTACTATCTTGGTGAAGTTTGGCTTAAATTAATACATATTTGGTATCATTTGTCAAAAAAGGCATTTACAATCATTTAGCTAGTTTAAAGAATATCTGTTAAGTAACATTTCACAGCATCATGTATCTTCTAAGGTTGTTTCCTTGGAGCTGTACAAATTTAGATAATGTTGGATACGCAAAATATCCAAAATCTAAACATCTAAGCAAAAGATAGATTTATTGTACAAACAAAACCCTCTCTTCTTTCAGTTTAAGTACTTTAAGTGTAAATACCAAAAACATTTTTAAAAAATTACTCCCAGTAAAAACAACGATTGTAAAACCTTAACGATTGTACATTTAAAAAATAAAATTTGTAACTAATCTTATCAATAGGTAAATAATAAACACCTTAAATTTAAGTTTAAATTTAAATATTACGTTAAATATAATTATTTAATAATAGTAGTCTCTAAATAACATTATTATACAGCAAATACAATATCAGTAATTCTTTTTTTAATGTACACATTTATTTTTAAAATTTAATTTATATTTTAAATTGTGTCTTTACATTAAACAATAATGTTAGTTTTATTCCTTTATATTATTAATTTATTTGTATTATTTTTTTTGGAAAGACGTAAAATTTGTTAGTTGTATTCATTGGAAATTATTTTTTTTTTAATTTATTTACTATTAATTATTAAAATAAATTATCTATATTATTCTATATATTAGAAAAAGGTACATAACATTTAAATCAAAGAGAAAGTACTAAACCTAGAGAGCTTTGTTAGATTTCCATAAGTCAATAGCTGTGGAACTAATATTAATTATGCTGAAAAGTCATTTAATATTATCTGTAATATAAGGGTATTTTCTGTCTCCTCTGCACATTTTTTTAAGATTGTGGTACAGTTAATTTAGCTTTTAAAGGTCAATAAGCAATAATAACAACCACCAACTAAAATTAAACAACATTAACCAGCTAAAGCTAAGGCTTTTAAGTTACTATGGGAAAAAAGGTTTAGTGCTAGTTTATAGTGGTTATTATTGGTATTTGATGGTTAGCAATGTTGCTAGAGATTGCCAGTGGTGATTGGGGATTGTTGCTTTGACATCTAAAGTTAAAAAAACCTAAACATTAAAAATTTGAAGTGGGAGGAGACAAAAAAGACCCTAAAAGTACTTAAAACAATTTAAAAATAAAGTAATTAAGTGCCATTCCATTAACCAGTGCCAAAACTAAAATTCTGTCATCCGAACAACTACATAAGCGTAATTTTCTAATGAAAGTTCACTAACAATGGTCTCTCAAGGTAAAGTACACAAAGACAAAACTTTAACAATGTTAAAACTAACATTAACGTAAGAATAAAGAAGACAACAAAATATTGTAATTATTTTAAAACATTTAGTTCATCAGTCTAGCAAATTGATTTTAAAATTAATTCATAAAAAGTTGAAATAAATAATGAGCAAATATATCATAGGAATAAAAATGTTAAAATACGTCAATTTAGATACTAAAGAAATTATTTTAAATTGATTGATGCTATAATAAAGCTTTGATGTAAAGTTGAGTTGGTGTCTATTCAAGAAAACACACGTAAAAATAACAGTATAAATTTTAAAAAGAATCATTACAGCTGAGATAGTCAGATCATAATAAATATTAAATAAAGTCATAATCAAATAGTAAAAAGTCAGATCAAGAATTGGCATTAAAATAAATAATATTCTGGAGAAGATTGTAGTTTGAAGACAACTAAACATTATAATTTAAACAACTAATTTAAATTTTCTGAAAATCACCACAAGTAACTTTGTAAGTTGGACATAGAAATGAAATTTAAGAGTCACAATGTTTATTACATTTCATTGAATCTTCAGGTCAATTTAGTTACAACAGAAATTATTTTAAATTGATTGATGCTCTAATAAAGCTTCGATATAAAGTAGAGTTGGGGTCTTTTCAAGAAAACACTGAAGTATAATTAATTTTATAAATTAAAAAGAAAAACGATTATTAAATTAGAGAAAGAAAAAGGTTTAACAAGGGAACCAGGTTAGAACCGGTAATAACAGAATTAAAAAATAAATAAAGCAACCAACAGTGCAAACAGAAGCAACAACATGGCTTAAAAATGGTCCAACTAATAAATGAGTAAAGAATAAATCATCCAATCACAATTCAATGAAAATGCCGAATTTACTTTAAGACTTAGTATTATGAAAGAAAATGCATAAAATGAAAAGTAGTTATAATAAAAGGATAGAAAGGGGGTGAAAAAGAAAAGGTTATATGAGTTAACTGAATGGAAAAAATATCTCATAATATAAAGAGGGGCCGAGACTTATGATATAGTACATAGTATCAATAAATCAGAGATATTTACAGAGAACTGTACTCTTTATTAGTGTCATGTTGTAAAGTGCTCTGTTATAACACATATTGATATATTCAGGAATCTTCTAGCAACTCTCAACTATAGTTAGAGAGCAATCATACAAATTATGAAGAGAGTAAAATGCAAAAGAAACAAAAATTCTAAACAGTCTTCCTTGTATTTAGTGTTGTGCTGTGAAAATGCTTAGTCATGCTATTGATCTATAAAGAAAAAGTCTTAAGAGAGCAAACATAAGAGGAATAATCCTACATGATAATACACATCAATCCAACAGAATGAAGAGATTACTCATTAAAAGTTCTTAATACCAAAACATTGATGAGAATACTCATCAATGATAATACATAAAGATAATACAAAAAGTCCATAATACAAATGTAAATACAATAGTTCTAATACAAAAGTCCATAATACAAAAAGAATGATGAGTCATTAATAGTCATTAATACAAAAATATTGATGAAATTCTCATCAATGGCCCATAATACAAAAAGAGTGATGAGATCACTCATTAATAGTCCTTAATACTAAAACATGGATGAGAATACTCGTCAATGGTCCATAATAAAAATAATTAACAAGTTTACTCTTCAATTTTCCTGAAAGCATTAAATATAATTTAAAAATCCCATACAAATAAGTTCCTCATACATTGTGAGACTTATGATAAAAAAATGGATAACATAACATCAGCTAATTTAAATCTTATGTTTTGGAAGCAATCAATGTATTAAATCACTAATTGGTTCGCTTAAAGTCCTTTGCCATAAAATAAAAACAATCAGTCATAATGTTTATTAAAGTCATTTAATTTTTTACACCAACATTTTAATGTAAATAAAAAATATTAAAATCATTTGCTAAACTAATTGATTTTAAAAGAAATATGAATCTGATTAAATTCAGTTATTAAATCTAAACAGGTTAGTTAAGTCTTAAAACCAACCATTAAACTACATGCAATAATAACGTCTTGATATCTTCACAAAGAGACTATACAAGTAAAGGGAGGACGTGTAAATTTAACACACGAGACCTGGGCCCCGTTTCACGAAAGAACAAGTCTTGCATACAAGTAAAAAGCTACAAGTTTACTAATAATTGTAAAAAAAATTGTTTCACTATTGTACAAGAAACTGGTAAATTACAAGCGGTTGTTATACAATTTTATTAAAAAACATTAGCAGGTTACAAGTTTTACCTTGGATCTCTTCAAGCTGATAGAATTGTTAAGGTGGGGTGGGAATGGAAAAGGAACTCAGCGTCGGGGACCTGACCTGGGTTCCGCTTTTATCCACTAGAATGCGCTAGAAGAGAAAACTAGTCTGTAGTATGAAGAGGGGGCGTTCCTTAGTTGGGGGTGTGTGGAGCGCCTTCTCCCACTCTACGCCACCGCCTTACCCGATTTATATTAGACTTATCTTGTTTGTCTCGAGATAAGACTATTTTCTTACCTACACGTATAATACTGTACTTATTGATACGAACTAAAAATTCGTTCACTTATTAATATATGTACACAGTTATTCTAGTAAAATATTTTTTTAAAACAAAGCTTGTTGTTAGGATTTCCAAGATAATCTTCGAAACCCTTATATACTTTCTGTCAAGCGTCTGTCTGTCCGATTTCTCATCTCGGGAACTCAATAGCTAGAAAGTTGAAATTTGGTATACATCTATTTTATCTTTATCCAACTACAGGAAAAATAGAGCCAACAATCTGGCATGCGTATTTGTCGATTTATAAGCGAATGCTCACGTTCGCAAAAAATAAATATTGTTTTGAAAATCATGAGAGGTTTCCTATTGTAGGTATTGATGGGTAGAACACTAATATGCATTTAAATACTGGTTACACACAAATAGAGTGTAAAAATACACATATTTACACACTAAAAATGTGTAATATGCATCGCTTTTTCAAAATACAAAACCCACCAAAAAATTGTCCCCCCTCCCTCCAACTTACCCATAAGGAGGAGCCCTAAAAATATGAAAAAATGCTCAATAAAAGCCCTATAAGGGCCATTGAAATTCTTCGGATAAAAGTTTCAACAGTTAATTTTAGCATTTCACAAATTGCACATACGCGCACGCGCAAAAAATAAATATTTTTTTAAACAAAATGTGGTGTATCAAATTGCAATGAATATCTATATATCAGGTTGGAATGAATATATATTTATTTTTCGTGAATTTGTAAACTACACTACTCCTAAATACAAGTATTGTCACTATACCTAATGTTTATTCGTGATATTCTATTGTAAGACTGAAGAATATAGTAAACTATGCATTAGTTTAGGTTGCAATAAATATACTAAATATTTTAGTGTAGTTGTAAAATGCCTACTATTGCTATATTAATTATGAATATAATGAATCAAGGGAGTGAAGCGAACAGTAGCCTTTTTTATCAAATATTATAATGAAGCAATCTTGCGAATGCGCAGTGAGCGTTTTTTATATACTTTCAAATATATTTATAGCAATTTAGTGAGCGTAGCGAGTCATGTTTTATACTCTCACGTATATATTTATAGCAACTAGCGAGCGAAATGAGCCTTTTTTTTAGTGTACCTAATTTTACACTTCACTGTTTTGCGAGCTTAGACAGCCTCTTTTATATATAGCTTTGCATTCTTGCGAGCGAAGAGAGCCCTTTTAATGAATTTAATATGTCGCCTCTTGATATGAGCCTAGTTATCTTGCGAAACGCCTCTTTTTATACGCTCCTGTATATACTTATCTTACCAAAAACCATTTATATGGTAAAATATTCCCTGCCTAGTCTTGGTTTCAAAAAAGTAGGGAAATCACCTTTTCTGTCCCATGCACCAAGTCATGTCCGTATTGGGTGGAGACTCTCATAGGCGTTTCAAAGTAAATCTGCTAGGTTGACAATAGTTAAGGGCCCTGTTTAAATTAAGAGGCAATCACCCGCTTCTTCTCCTTGGCGGCAAACCAGCTGTGGGAACGAGTGAAATATCAAAGAATTCAGTGTTCATGGAGATTAATCATAACAGATTTAGCAGTTATCATAATTGCAGCAGTTTTACTAACCTGCATAGATCCAGGCGTATACAAAAGAAATGAATGAATAAATATAATCAGGCACTATACCCTATATATATAGGGTATAGAGTATACCCTTGCAAACACTACCTCTAAAGGTGATGATTGAAGGAGAAGAAACTGATGATTGCCTCTCAAAGTAAATAGGACCCTTAACTATTGCCAACCTAGCAAATTCACTTTGAAACGCCTATGACATGACTTGGCGGGACAGAAAAGTTGATTTCCCTACTTTTTTGGACCAAAGACTTGGAGGGGAGTATTTTACCACATAAGCGGTTTTTGGTAAGATTTAATGACTTTTTGTACGGCTCCTGTTTTATGTAAAAACAGACGTAAACATAATACGTGTAGTAAATAAAGCTGTAAAGAGTGTCAAGGTATTAAATATACCACTCTCAAGCTTTGTTTTCTGCTGCGCGTACAACATAGGATTGATTAATTTGGGATTTATTGATATAAGAATTTTAAAAAGGCATAAAAAATCCAAAAGTCCTCAAAACACCAAAATCCATTCATTAGTAAGAGTGCAGATGGGTCAACTTAAATAAAAGTAGCGATCGCTAGGTAAGTTTCTAGCTCCGTGTTTAGCACAGGAATGTTGAATTTGAGATTTTATTAAGCGTAAGACCAATTCAAAAAGTCACCACATATCAAAATGTGTTCAGTACTCTTGGCTGCAGGCTAGTTTTTCGCTCCGCGTTAAGCGTAAAAACATCGATTTTAGATTTGAATGAGGTAGGAATACACACGAGCATAGAGAAATCTAAAAAGTCTTTACACATCAAAATCCGTTTCAGTAGTTTAGGCTGTATAGGTGCATAAACATATAAAACTATCGTTCGCTAGCTTAGTTTTTCGCTCCGCGTACAGCTTAGGAACGTCGAATTTAAGATTTTAGGTAGGAATGGACAAAAGCATAAGACGAATCCAAAAAGTTCTTATATGTCAAAATCCGTTCAGTAGTTTAGGCTGTAGGTGCGTCAACAAAAAGTGCAGGAAGGGAGGTTTGCAAAATATAATTTTCAAACCGATTTGGATGATTTTTTTTTATTTTTGATCTACAAGGCACGCCCTTTAAAGATATTATTTTATTATTTATGTACCTATAGCCGTTTTTACGCTACAAAACCCCTACTTTGTTGCGTACAGTATACTATTATACACTGGCAGCTTAAGTGGTTTTTTGACTAAGCGGGGTATTTTTACTTTTCTTCTTGACTTGGCGGGGCGGAACGCTGCTGGGTTTCTAAATAGCAAACTTGCGAGCATGTCATTGATTAATTTTATTTTATGTATTCCACTAACGTGAGTTCCTAATATAACCCATTACTAGTTACATTATTGATCATTTTTTTGCTCCAAATATACAATTAAGACACTAATTACACGTAATATTAATTTACAACAATCTCTAATAAGACTAAAAAAACATAGTGAACTATGCTATAGCTTTGATTGCTATGATAAATGCAATTACGTAAAAAATGAAAGAAATAGCCAAATTCAAAATATTTTATATTTATACAAACTTATATTTTGATTTACTTAAAAGTTATTCATATTTTATAATAAAAGTAATTTAAATCTTTTTTAATTTATGCTTTCCATAACAATTAAATGTTTCGCAAATACTGATTGTAAAATACTAATAAAAACTATTTCAATGTATGTGTTAAAGACTTACTAGTGTCAAAATGTATATTTTGATTTTATTGATTGACATATATTGTATTGTTTAATTGTATATGCCTTGTTAATTGTATGTAGTAGGACGAATAATTTAATAGTGACCTTTTACAATCCAAACTATATTTACCACTTAAAGCATTTTAAACACTATAAATAAAATAATTGTTGACTTCATTTGTAAATTATGAATATACATATGTGTCATATGATTTTTTTAACTGTAATATTGATTGACATATATAATAATATTTAAGTTATAGTTTACATAGGAAAGACCTAGCCGACTGAAAAGGGGCGAAGGTAGCTCCGCCTACTCCTGCTTCTGACGTGTACAGTAAGTTCGAGTATACCTTAAAAAACCTGATGACTGACATCTATCGGATAACGCTGGAACTAAAATCCCATTTTGCGCGTTATTTTCGCCAGCTTAGTACGCCTTGATAAATTAATATTTTTTATTGAAATTTTGGTTTTGAGTTCTAAGTCACATGATAAAGGGGGCCTAGTAATTACATTTTTAAAATTTTAAGTTCAAAATGAAAATTTTGATTTTAACCAGCGCGTACACGCTTGATTAAAAAAAATTCAAAAAAATAAAAACTAGGTACCCTTTGGCATTTTAATAGTTTTAAATTAAAGAAAAAATTACGTCTCTACCTTAAAAATTACGTACGGGAGACGTGGGATAGCATTTTAAGTTCGCGTTCCACCCACCCTTAAGGTCATTCAATTTGTAGGTTTATAGTAATGACATTTTTTTACATCTTAGGTTTATAGTCCAGCAATGACCTCATTGTAGGAATCAGTATAGAGAACTTTATATCAAAAAATTAGAGCACTACTATTTAAAAAAGTAAAATTTTAAAATAAATTTTTCAGAAATTATTCCTCAGGATACATTCATTGAGTTTTTACACGTCAATATTCATTTAGTCATAAATGAGATCAAATAGCTGATTGTTTCTGGTTGACCAAGCAAATGTTGTTTTGCAAGATTATGTATCATTACTGTATTAATTATTCTTCACTTAAGTACTACATACTTAAGTGAAACGGGGCTCTGGTAGCATGCCTTACCTCCCTCGCACCATTTTTTTGAAAGAATGAATCCTTCGACAACACATTTAGAGAAAAAAAATTGAACCCAACCTTCTAATAGTGTGACAGCGTGACTGTCAAGCGTAGTGGGGTTATACTTACACACACGAACATGTAATGTAGTACTCACACTAAGCAAACTCCCTGTGTTGTTTAGTCTCTTTGTATTCTCATACAAGACATTTGCATGCAACATTTTACAAGTATCAGAGATTTAAAATATGCATATATATGAATTGCAGTCAAACAATTGTGAAAAACAGTATTATAACAACACGTAATTGAGCAAAAAAATGTATTTTTACATACATTCTTAAATGCATGTATTTAAGAATAGATTTAAAAACCATCATAGAGTTTTCAAGTGATCTATTGAATTATTTACTACAATGGCTTCAAGTATTACATAGTATGGCTTGCAATATTTCATTACTACAACTACAGTCACTCAGAAAAGTCATATTTCACCATAGATAAAAAAGTGAGGTATAAAATTTACTTGAGTGACTTTCATTTTAGCCTATTCACTATTTTTTATAAGTAATACATCAAAGCTTTCTAAAATGAAGCTGCTGTGCAGAAAGATGGCCGCTAGGATTCTAGAGTTGGCGGGAATCCTAACGCTCGAGCAACACAGCAAAATTGAGCATATGGTCACATATGCATATACTTATCAGTGATTGTTGTTTATTGTATTGATGTTCTGTTGTGTTAATGTTTATTGTATTTGATTTTATTACAAACTTTTGACACTATTTAGCCACTTTTATTAACTTTCATTAAAATTTAATGCCAGATACACACTTTTTATTAACCTTAGCAGGATCAAGCGAAAGCACATATAGCAGTTTCATTTTGGAAAGCGTTACATCAATTTACTTTGCTAGACTTTCAATCAAGCCTATTTAATATTCTCCATAAAATCATTACAGGTAAAAGAGTCAGATCATATTTTATAATAAATATTAAATAAAATAAAAATAATCATAGTCAAGTTGTAAAAAGTTAGATTAATAATTGGCTGTAAAATAAATAATATTCTGGAGAAGATTGTAGTTTGAAGACAACTAAACATTATAATTTTACCAACACATGTAATTTTTTTGAAAATCTATACAAAAATTTTGTAAATTGAATCTTACTAAACTAAATAGATTTATTTTGTTCAACATTATAAATGAGAATCATCAGTGAAAACTGTATAGGATTGAATTACAGTACTTATTATTGTGCATTCTCAAGGTGTTATAATACTGTGTTTACAAAACGGTACATAGATAACAGTTTATCTATTGTATATATATGCATATTACAAGTAATATTAATCTTCATCGCTAGATGAAGTTTCAGGCATACTACTGAACCATTTTTCTCTAGCACATCCACTATTAGCAACTCCTCCGTTTGGCCCAAGGATTCTATAACAACATCATTTAGTTACTTCACATAATTTAAAAAAATCGGGTACAGACTATCCAAATCCTATTCTGAAGCATAAATCGAAAACTTGATTAAGAACAACATTTGTGATCAAGAAAGCAAGAATTCCAAAGGATAAACTTGTAAACTTACGCACCAGAATTTCTAACTGGGGGAAATCAAGATCTAACTTGCCTTGGAGTATTAAATTTTAAAATCGTATGACTTAAGAAAAAGAACCTTTTCTTTCGTTAGTTAAATTCATTCTTAACTAGGTCTTTTGTGGCCATGCAGCCCATTCATCTTAAATATCAATAATAGAGTAGGTATTTAAGAAATAATTGATGTTATTTTACATATATTCCATACACTATGAATATGTATATTACAGTCTATCCTTTAGTTTAAAAATCCCCAAGGTCATAAGTATTTTGGGGATTGACCAATCAGAGATGCCGCTGCCAACCTCTCACTTAAATGCTATTTTAAAATAAAACTACACAAAAGAAATGTAAAACATCACCAAGAAAATACGGGTAAAATAACCTGATTTGTTTACATAGTTTTTTCCCACTCCCTTCTTGCAGGGATTTTTTTTTTTTTTATTAAGAATCATTGGTGTCTAAACTGACCTGTCAAGATTTTTAAACTAAACAATAGACTGTAATTATAATTTTATTTTTAATTTCCTTCTCGTACAAATGTGCCCCCTGCACCTGCATACCCTGCATCCCGACAGCTACGCCCCTGGCAACATACTTTCGGACTCGCTTTCAGACAGTAATTACATTAGTTTTATTCCCAGCGACCACCCATCCAGGCACTGACTTTTATGATCCAACAAAAACCATAGATATTAAATATATACATCCATATAGTTATATGTAACTATAAAGCTATACAGTATATTATACAGTATAGTATACTATAGCACACTATACAGTCAAATGTATAGTAGCTCATTATTATTGTAACTAACAAACTAAATCTACAATATTATTATAAACCATTACAACATGTGTGTTGATAGCTCTAGCAGGCAACAAATGGGCCACAACGAACAACACATGTTAGTTTTGTAAAGAGTTAACAAATTTATATGGAACTACATTATACACTGAAGATAATCAAATCCACAGATAAAATAACCACATACAGCAAAATTTCCTACTTCCCTCTCTTCTATCTTTGACATACTAATAGCGCTGGTCTCCCAAAATAGCGATGAAAAATGGAAATACAAATTTCTTCCTCCCACCTTTTTCAAATCCTAACTTGATTAAAAATTAGGGTTAATTGTACGCAGACATCCTAAAACGACACAGCATACTAATAATAATTTTTTTGTTATTTTCTTTTAATAAAAAATTAGACGAAAGAAAAAATGGCACTCCACAGAGTTAAAAAACTCTGCACTCTGCAGAATTTAAAAATGTATGGTATTTGTTTAAGTATCACTTATGCCATTTTGAAGTTGTATCGTAGTATGCTTTATTAAGCAAACTTAAGAGAAAAGACAAAAGAAATTATCAAAAGAAAAAAACTGAAAGAAATTTGTCTACCATAAACGAAGTTCTTCAAAAAATAATACAAATTTATTTAAATTACCTAGTGTGATGTTTGCTAACTTGTGTTGGTAGAGTTAGGGAAGTTCTATAGAAATTAGTCATGGGTTGTTGTTCGTCATACTGTCCGTTCTTCCTCTGAAGCGTCATTGTGCGCAGATCAGCACAGTACTCACTCTCGCAACCAGCACGTTGATTTGCACTCATCAAGCAATTCTCACACTCACTCCTGTAATCCTCGGCTTCTTCAGAGTTAGCAGAAACCACAGCTAAGGGAGTGGGCACTGCTGCAGAGGGAATAGTGGATATCTGGGGATTTCTCCTAGGTCTCACATCAGTATCACCTGAAACACCCCCAACATGATTAATTAATAGTTACAGACAAGCAGCAGATAAAATATCATATATATATATATATATATATATATATATATATATATATTAATATATATATATATATATATATATATATATATATATATAATATATATATTTTATGTGTGTGTGTGTGTGTGTGTGTGGGTGAAATATATAAAGAAAAAATCTAATTCCAGACAATGATTTTTTCTGCTAGGGAGCCAATATCAAGGCTCTCCTAGCGTAACTGAACCCTATGATGAGATAAATCACCAGGAATAGGTATAGGTATAGGTGCTAGCTTAGGCTCACAAATTTTATCTCAGCATGCAGTGTTAAACATTCTATGGGAGCTGGTAAAAAGAGCCTCATTATTTTGCCTACCATTGTTCTACTTGTAGAACAAGTAGTTGTCTCACTTCTATCCAAACTAATATATTCCACAAATTGTTGTATATTTTACTAATGCGTTTTTGGTTATATCTTGTTTCAGACATAACATGAAGTGTCATATGATAGATACTGATGCCTACTTTTCAAAACTATGTTATTATTCTAAAATACTGCACAAATTCTGGTCCAAGAAGGAAATGGAGGAACTTTTGACATCAAAGAAAAAGAAAACAAAAAGTAACACCTTTTAGCTTCTGTAAATAATTGTATATAATAAGCATTAAATATTTTTTGTAAATACATTTTTATAACAAATGTAACTAACTTGACTTATTATATTCTCCCTTTTATTGCATCATGACTAAAGTGGAAGAGAATAACAAGTGAACTGGCTCCCCTAAAAAATTAGTGCATGTCATAGAGTAATATAGTATAATTATTACTTGGGCAGATGCGGGGTTTGGCATGAGGTTCAACTTCCCCGGCAGTTGTACTGTGAACAGGATTAAACATGAGTTACAACTCTGAACCTCATTTTTTAGTATGGTGGAGGTAAGAGAGCACCGCTTCTATCTGGTAAAGTACTTCACATTGGATTCTTTGGAATTTTAATTAATGGTTTGAGTGAGTTTAGGCTCTGATGTAGCAAAACATTATGTCGAGCCTCAATGATGATAAATCTTGAATGATGGAAAAGTTCCCAGATGGATGTTACATTTCCTAGGTGTCTTTTGCACAATTGTATTGTGTCAACTATTCATGTTTAGCATAACTCGGTTGTATCAAATGATATATTTTTGTTATTGTTCTGTATGAATTTGTGTCACACCAAATAACCTTCATCAATGACAGGCAACATGACATTAGCATTCATAACCTCATCTGAGATAATAATAGTCTAAAGTAGCCCTAGCAACCAATTCGCACACGTATCGAAATTTGAAATAAGTGAGTGAAGTCACTTGTTGATTTATTCCACTATAATTATGGCATTATTATTAAATTTTAATAAATAATTTAACGAACATCAGTGAGCTCTTCATTATAAATAAAATAAATTATTTGGCCATAATTAAAAAAAATTCAAATAGATAGGATTTTGTTGTAAGGTATTGTGATCCTAAGCCAATCATGCTTAGGACCGCAATAGCCTGGAGCTCTTAAAGTCTTTACCCCAGATAAATCTTGATTTTCATGAGGTGGGCATAGCTTTGCAGTTGAAAAGTTGATAACGTTTAGACTTTAGATAATCCTCTTGTAATCAGAATTTGAACATAAATTATGTAAATAACATTGACATCCAGCAGTACTTAATGACTAGCCAATTTCTTAATGAATACTTTGTCAGTTAAAAAAATTAGCTTATCAGTTTTCCAGATGATGAAATTGAATAGAAGATGTTGATTTCACTTTAATTATATACCGCAACAATGCACAGAAGTGAAATGGGCAACTTATGTACATAGTTTCTGAAACTCCAAAAGCTGTTTTCCGTACTCGTTAAATTATAAACAAATTACCTTTGATGTTGAATACAAATAATAACAATTTGTACTAATTGTCACTCATATATTCAACAGGTTAGTATAGGAGTATCCCTACAAGTTTATATATTACTTTAGTCTAGAGAAAGACAGAGTGTGATATGTGAAGGGAATAAGGATTTTAACCTGACTTAGTAGCCAAGTATCAACGACTTTACAGAGCATTTTGAAACTTTCCCCCAAGCAGATAAGTTTAAGCCAGGTTAAAATCCTTATTCCCTAGACACAACGCTCGCAGTCGTTCTCAACATGAACCTGATGTCTGGAGAAGTACCTGCTTCTGAAACGTCCAACTAATTTTAATAATAATTAACCATTGGCACAAACTTTCACATCTAAGACAGATCATTATTTTATTTCTTAAGCATAGGTAATATTTTATATACATATTAAGCATATGTAGATTTTAAGTCATCTCATTTACTTTCAGGCTATCTTGAAGTATTTTTCACTGGTCAAATACCGAACAATTGATTTGCATTAAAGGACCTCTGCAATATCCTTGTGGAAAATGGGTATCAGCTGAAATTGCTACAAATTTTGTAAAAAGATACGAGTTTAACTAGCTGATTAAAAGTCTTAATGGAAACAACCCCTATCTTTAAACAAAAGATAAAAGGAAACAAAAAAAATAGTTCTCAGTATTTGAAAGAACAAATAAATTATGAATGTTTTAGGAATGAGCATAAATGGAGTTCATTGAATGAAAAGTCTCTCCACAGTTAAAAAATGTTTATTTACTATAAAGCAGAGCACTTTTAACCTATCAGGACATTTCTGTAATTTATCTTCTTTTTATATTTTGTATTTTTATGTGTTTTTTTTATTTGTTTTATAGATAATATGATTAATGTTGACCTCTTGTTATGTCGAAAGCACTCTGCTTTATTGTAAATAAAACATCTTTAACTGTGGATATATTTTTTATTCTTTCGTTCTAAATAGATAATTAAGAATAAAGAAATATTATCTAAATAGAATTATATATAATAGAATATATATATAATAGAATTATCTAAATAGATATAGATAATAAAGAAATAATTTGCATTAAAAATATAAAATCTTTCAAACAAAAATTAAAACAATACATACTTAATGATACAGCGAGCAATTAAATTAAAATTGACCAACAATATAATAATAAAACCTAAGATTACACACTCACTCACCACACTAAACAAAAATTATACTTGTACACTACACAATATTACACCACTCTTTATTTTAAAAACTTATTATACTTATTTTATAAAAAACTTATTTACTTTATAAATAATAATTATTATTATTTTTTTTCTAATTATTTTTTATCTAATATAATTAGATTCTTATTATTGAATTAATTAGATCCTTATCATATTTTTTTTATCTATTAAATCAACCAATACTCATTTAATCATCAAATATTTTCTTTATTATCTTTATTTAAACTAACCCCCCCCCCAAAAAAAAAACAAAAAAAAAAAAAAAAAAAAAAAAAAAAACGCATGAATCAAATAAAAAAAAAATTATAAAGCCAATTAGACTCCCTCCTGCAGCACAGATCTCCTGATCTAAGCAGGAGGTATCTTTTGTATATTATTTGTTGAAATTTATACCTATTTATTTATGTATTAATAAAGAATTGTTGTTTAAAAAAAAAAAAGATTATTATTGTTATTATTGTCCTGTTATTTGGATATCAAAAATCATATAAGTTAACTGTAATGGTACATCAGGTGTGTAATAATACCTGTATTATTAGAATGTGGAGTAGTGTTGGTAGGATGATTATTAGATGGTTGGGCTTGAGAAGGAAGTGTGTGTGGATGATGTCCTGGAGCATTACTAGCTTGACCAACATGATGTACAGAGGTTTGACCATGGTGCGCCAACTGTACAGCTCCAACATGATGTGTAATGCCACCAGGTTGTAATGTTATGGGACCAGATGGACCAGCATGATGAGGTTGACCTCCGTGGGATGGTGTAACAGCAGGATGAACACCTGATGGCTCCTCAGGTAGCTCAGGTATAGGGGGAGGGGGAAGAATAAGAGCAGCACTTGTGGCTAAGTTAGCTGGAATGGTGCGGTGATGACTCGACTGAGTCACAACACTGATCACACTAGGACCTGGAAAAAGCAAACCATATGCCAAATTTGTAATTTAATGTAGCACAACATTGGCAAGTTTCCAAAGGAAATTTCTATCATTTCAATACAGAAAACTTAAAACATCTCAAAGTTATTTTTATCAATGTAATGATATTTATCTCCCGACGGAGTAAAATGTGAAGTTTATTGACTAGTTTTAAGTTAGTAAAGAAGCAATTTCCACTTCCAAGGGAGAAAAAAAAATTAAAAAAAAATTTTAAAAAATATTTTCCGGATATATATTAACTTTTTTTATCTTTATACCTTTTCTGTGTAAGATAATTATGTAAAAAAAATATTTAATTTATACCTTTTTGTATATAATTGATTTTTTATTTATAAATACATGTATGTATGTATGTATGTGTGTGTGTGTGTGTATGTATGTATTTATTATTTCTTGTACACCTAGTATAACTTAAGCTTTTATTATTTACTTAAAGACCCCACACTCAGGATTACCTTGTGGGATTTCACTATGTTCTATATACATATTTTGTTTATAATACTTGTTTTACTTGTATATCAAAATTTTTTTTTTACTTTTGTATCAATACTTTTTTTGTGAAATAAAGAGCTTTGAAAAAAATTCTATATTTGGGCATATAGCCCTCAAATCTTATAGGAAGGGATATTTCCCATCAGACTCGCTTCGCTCATCCTCATGATAGTAAATGTATCCGTTTCATTCTCAGCAGTCATCCATACAGCACTGACCACGCTCAATGCTGCTTGACTGTTTGATCCAAAAAAATCATGGATATACTTTTTGTATCGAAACCAAACTTAGTGTTATTTATTATGTAAAGGTACACTTATACTTAATTTCATTGGATTATTATCTAATAATTTTTTAAAAAGCATTTGATAAATATTGAACTAATGCTGATGTGATGAAACAGCACAGTTTCAGCAAGTCTTGTACATAACTACATGTGTGCTAAATCTCATATAGATCGCAACGTTTTTCTGGGTTTTATGAAATTTCAAAATTTTCTCTAGATCATTTTTGAGGGTT
Source organism: Microvelia longipes (assembly GCA_018340805.1). Lineage (NCBI taxonomy): Eukaryota > Metazoa > Arthropoda > Insecta > Hemiptera > Veliidae > Microvelia > Microvelia longipes. Next base: position 46,785,549 of record JACMZG010000002.1, read on the forward strand.
AATGACATAAAAAAATATTTTCCGAATAGCACAACTACAGCGGTAGACTAATTTTTGTACAAAATTTCAACTTTCTAGCATAAATACACTGGGAGCTACGGTGATAACAGACAACTTTGTAATAACCACTCAGGAGGCCTTTAAAACATCTAAAATGGATAATTCCAATTTCATCCCGGTTTTGGATTGTTTTGCAAACACAATACTTTTCCTATATACCTACGGTATAAATGAGGAAAAGTAAAATACTTATTTTGGACTATACAATTCAAACTCTTTCATAAATATTAAGTTACAGCCATATAAACAAGTTGAGATTTTTACAAAATTGTCAAAAGATTATTTTGTTCACTAATAATCATATTTATGTCTTGTTTATGTTTCAAATGGATTTATTACATTAATTAATCAAAATGAAAGATTTATATGACACAATAAATGTTTATTATCTTGAAATTAGTCAAACTTGTCAGTAAGTTTTTCCCTGAATTCAAAAGAAAATCATAATTGTTATCAGAACAGTAGTATCACCACAGTAAACACTCTCTGTGTCTACTGTCGGTGTCTCAATCTCTGCACAAAACCTTTATTCAAATAAAGGTGACTTAGTTACATATATTAGGATTATATTTATAGTTACCAGGTGCTGGGTTGATCCTACAATGCTGGAGAGCAGCCTCAGCCCTGGCAGCTGCAACAGCTTCCTCATAAGGAGGAGGTGCTTCTCCCCTCGTAAAGTACCCAGCTGGCTTCCACAGAGGGAACTGCCCATGACCACTGTCATCATAATGCCCCTCACCGAGAAATGCTAAGCTACCTCCTATGTATCCTATACTCCCCAGACTTCTGTCTTCCTCGCAGCTTAACTCTCTGTTTTGCCTCCCTGGATACAAAAGTTGATTCGAAAGAAATTAAAATAGAACACAGAGAAAAGTTTTAAGAAAAACTCATATTTAAGGCCCAAGGAAATAGGATGACTGTAATGATAAGGCAAAAAAAAGTTCACACACAAACAGCAACAGACAAAAGCATATTCCAACAATTTCACCAAAACCAGTAAAAATCAGTTTTTTGGATTTTCAATGTGACTAAAGAGACTCTTTATTCACTGTTGAGAGATATTGTGACTCACCAGGAAACCAAAGAAGCATAAAAATTATAGAGTGTAAGAAAAACACTATCGACCAATTTGAAATGTCAAATTTTAAAAATTCTTTTGATGCTAGAGTTACCAGAAAAAAATTGGAGTGAAAGACGTTTTTAAAAATCAATCCCTTTTAATGATAGATGTAAACAAAATCATTCATAATTAAAAACAATATAGTTGAATATTTAAAAAAAATAATACCTCGTATCTTGCGTTGTCTAAGTCTATGTATAAGGAAAAACAGTAATGATAGGGACAATATGGCAATTGTGGCAGTTGCTATCAAACGAATACCTAAATCGGCATTGAAATCATGTTCGCCATCTCCCTTGACCAAAGTGTCATCTAGGCAGATAAACTCACAGCACGAGTTGCCAACTCGGAATGATTTACAGTCCTATATCCAAACAAATTCAAAATTAAGTAACAAGTGAGTTAAAGTAGATATTACTGATAAATATAGGAAATGTAAAAAGTTTAACTACTCTATAATATTGCACATGGTTATTATCTGCTGGCAGCGTGTGAAAATAGTGTTAGGAGACCAATAAGGTTGATATGAAATTTTGGGTATGGTTTAACATCCTGGACTAGCCTTATTGGCTTTCTCACTATTAAGTGAGTTTAACTGTGTGTTATATAATAATATATATCAAGATTATTTATTCAATCACTGAGCTTCCCAAATGATGACAAAAGCAATTTTTAACTTCCAATGTAAATCAAATGTCTCAACCAGACTTTTTATTGATAGAATGGATGGTTAATTGTGGACATTTGACCCCCCCCCTTTAAGAGAGAAATTTTTTAATATAAAATTAAATCCTCTACAAACACCCATCTGGGATTGAGAGATGACAAAAAACACTCTAAACTAAAAATTAAGGCTAAAAAGCTACCTGAGGAGGAGAGCAGAGGACAGCTTTACACCACTTCGGACTGCCACTATCACAAATACAGAGAGTACAGGCGTCAGGACCTGGTACAAAGTGTAACCCTTGTGCTATAGTACGCCCGTGTAGATCTATGCAATCCTGCATTCTAAATGCTAACAACACAACAATTATAAATTGATTACTATAAAACAAGTGTTATTATTATAATATTTTACCATATTTTTGTTATCTTTCCCACCATCATAATTACACATTTATCACTATTACTTTGATGTTAGAGCTGTTTTTTTATTTCCATTTAATTTCCTCCTTTATGAATGTGATATTTTATTTTTATTATTTCATTTTTGTCAATTTGTACTACACCTTTGGTTATATTATATTGTAACTTATTTTATTTTTGAACTTAATTTTTTAAATTTTTGTTTCTTAATTCTTGTATAATAGCTCACGGCGTAAATTATAAATAAATAAACAAGAATAAAAACTTATATAAATAAAAATTATTACATAAAAACTGTGAATGAGTAAACTCAGTTTAGTATTTATTGCCGCAACAATAAAGAAAATATTTAGGATAATCAAACTAAAAAATGATGTTTTGAACTAAAATCATAATCTCGGAAAAATGCTGACTGGAGGTTGAGTTTGCAAGAGGATAAGCCAACCAGTATTCCTCTTGCAACTAGCATTATCTAACATCCATGATCTTCAAAGCCCAACATGGACCTGAAGCCAAGATAATACTTCATAAGCTTTACAGTGCCCCAATAATCAATATCTAGAGTCATTTCAAACTTAAATAAATACTTTAGAATGTCAATAAGTTTAGTTTCTAAGTACGATTATACATCAAAGCATCAATTATAGCTAACCAACACTGTGATATGTAGTAAAGCTATACTCATTAAGCTGTAGTAAATTTTGTAATAAAAGAATACATAAAAAGTATAACTGTGATCTTTCCTTAACTAAGAGATACAACATGGAAGGCCTAATAGTGAACCCTTGTAGCCTAATATGGTGTAATTATTAGAAACGTTAGTTGTTTGAAAGGTCGTCAGGATGATTGTTTCTATCCACATCAGAAGTTTTTCAACAATATGCTCCTGGCTATGATTGGTTTCTAACAGATGTTTGCTTCTCATCAATGACTATATTGGTAAAAGTTTTACTATAAATGATTAAATACACCAGCATATTAAATGTCCAACTAATGGGTCAGCAAATGCTATCACCATTTCTATGTTATAAAGAACCATCAGACATCATTCTACTATTTTAAAGTAAATCACAGAAAATAATTATGTACTATAATCAATAGAATAGTAAAGAAGAATAATCTGTCAGACTCTTTATAGGCAGAAAGTTTCAAAAAAATAATCTATTTTAAAAGAAGTTTATTTTTATTCACTCTTTTGCATGAGGATTCGGGGTTCTATAAATAAACTGTTATTAATTAATAAAAATAATATAAAAGTTTAATGTTTTACAAAACTATTTAGCTCTTACTATTACTTATTCAGAAATTAAATAAAGTAAATAAAAAATCCGATGGAATAGTTAGAGCTCACAGGCAAATTTAGCAGTATTGCCTTCAAGTCTTGACATCATTAACTGTCTATTAGTTATAGTAACACCAGGTAAAATCAAAGGTCCATTTTTGGTCCATTATATTACATACAATGTTTAATAAAACCTGGTAAAACTGAATGTTTTACTTAGATAAATGTAAATAGGAAAATCGAAAGAAGAAAGTCAGAATCATTGGGGAGACCAATTCAATTTATACATTGGTTTCTATTTCAAAATGAGTCAAAAATATAGTGGAACACAATTAACAACTGACTTATTTCGGGCTTTCGATAAGACTAAAACTGACAAAAGAAGAAAGGTTTGGCCGCTAGGGCTACATTTAGTGACTATTGTAATTATAGAGGAGGTTATGCCTAATGTCATGTTGTGATAAAGGATACATTGTGTAATAAATACTCGTACAAAACAAAAACATGTCATTTTCATTTTTGGGTGCAAATAAAAAAACACGGAGGGTTTTTTTACAAACTATTGAGTCATTTGACAATCTTTTGTCACTTACAGAGTGGCAGATATTGTTAAAATATTAAAAAAACTCAATTCTTTTTAAATTGATTTTTTAAAATTTGCAATTGTTATTTAGGGGAGTGGGTTTACTAGTATTCTGTTCCACTATACTTCAAAGTGAGTTTAAAAATAAATAGTATAAATTAATAAAATGGTTAGTAGTACATACCAGTAACAGGTAAGAGAATCATGCTGATTCCTATTCATTCCAATATAAAATCATGCAAATATAAAAATTATAAGGTAAGATAACAAGTTTCCTATAGAAATTGTAATTATCTTAAGCTCATGGTTTTGCTTCTTGTTAAGCTATAAAAGCCATAAACTAAAATAAACAAAACAATAAACAAAAACATTAATAGTTGGATGAAATCAATATAAACATAAACAGGTATCATCAACAAAATAAATGTAACTGAGGAGTGATAAAAAAGTGGCCAAATTTGACAACTAATGAGATAAAAAAAATCATGCTTTCAATAAATACAGCACATAATCATAAGTAAAGTAATATATAAACCAAGCAAGGATACAAATACAACTTCTGTCAGACGTGGCAAAGTATGTAGTTACACGCTTGTTGTAGATTTAGTTGTAAGTACATATGTTGTTGTAAATGCAGTTCACATTTTGTCCACACCAGGGAGTTGGCTCAAATTTTGCAATGGACACAGCCATCTTGTTTTACCCTTATAAATGTTAACATTCACCGTAAAAGCATTTTTTAATTTTTTTTCTTACATTTTTATAATTTGGGTAAGAAATATACTACTGGCATAACAAATATATAATATCACCATAACATAACAGTGTTACATTTAGAAATTTTTGCCAAAATAAGTTTTTGGCATTGTTGGAAAGCTTTTGTCAAGACACATCTAACTACCTTAATTATTTCTACAAAAACTTGACAGAGCACAGGTTATTTCCAAAAACAAAATACTTATCAAAATCACACACAGAGATTGCATAAAAACACTGCATAAGTAGTCAAAATCTATAAAGTTTTAGATGCACAGAGTTGCCATCTGCACATTAATTTTTCAACTTAGACCTAAGAAAAACTTATAATTTTAACTATATTATAAAGACCAACTATATTTTAAAACAAATAAAAACAAATTTAAATTTGCACCATAGAGTAATATAGTTCAAACTGCGTGTGATTAGTGATAAGCACATAAATTAAAGTATGAAAACAAGCTAAAAAGTCAAATTCAGCTAAAATTAACATTGCAGCCAACAAAATTAATAATAAAAAAAGTAAATCCTAGAAAGCTTATGCACAGTTATTTCAATTTTGGATATCTTTATGTTTGATTCAGCCATCAGCTGATCATGCATGCCTGATTTTTTCCAATGGGTTGGTAGAGTTGGAGATTCCTACCTTAGTTTATACATTACTTTAATTATAACATAGGACTAAATTATGCCTTATATAAAATAAACAAATCAGGGGTTCACTAAAACTGTTTTCATTTAATTTTAAGGAAAAATTAATTTTTGTAACAGGCAACTTCTTCCATCCATCTCATCAAAAAAAATCAGTTAGACATGTTTGCTATAAGCAGGGTTTCTACTAAACAAAGAAATATTCTCTAAAAATTTTCAAAATGATTTCTGAAGTATTGCCTTATTGCAGTTGTAATAAAATGTTTAGTATACAGCCGGCTAACATTAAGATAATCTTCAAATTAAACTAAGTTATAAAAATTTTAATTTTGGTTTGTTTATGACATTAAACACTTGTACATGCTACATGATCAAAAATTGAGTGAGCAATACTAATTGTGATGCACCAATGCAGTGAATGTGATCCAACTTTACTTCCAATGCCATAATAATTTAACATTACCACTTACTGTTCAGTAACATAATAACTCAACATTGCTTATTTACTTTCCAGTAACATAATAACTTAACATTGCTTACTTACTGTCCAGTTACATAATAACTCAACTTTACATACTGAGTGTCCAGTTACATAACAGTAACATTTATTATAACTTCAGAATACAGTTGTTCAGTGCATTTAAAGTGTTGTAAAAAGAAGGGCTCGGTAGTTGATTTACCTCACTGGTTGAGAAACCCTCAATTAAGTATAATGTAATCATACATGTATGATAAATAATATCTACTACAACTAAATTTTAAATATAACTAAATGACTCGTTTAATTTGGTCAAAATAAAATTTAAAATATACCTCAAATGATAAAAAATAATCTAAGAATATAGTGGAATAGAAATTTCAAAAAAGACTGCAATTGGCATAGACCTATTGGCTTTCACGACTAAAAAATAAAATGTTTCATTAATTAAACAAAATGAGTGATGTTAAAACTCAATTGTACCACACAACACTTCAAACGAACTACATACAGGATCCATTTAACAGACTATGTAAATTTCAAAGCCAAGAGTCTACGGTGGCAAAAATAATGAAAGATTTTTTCAAACTACTCACTCTTTGGATTTTAAAATTACATGCCTTTAATTTCTTTCATTTTCCTTTGTTAATAATAAACATATCTTTTATTATTCACAACTCTAAAAATTAAGGCAAAAACAAAATAACCCCTAAAATCATTATTATTTAAAATGTACAATATACACGCATTTATCATAGTGATATTAATAATAAACAAAAATAAGCAGTTTTATTGTACAGCCACAGGAGCAAAGCTCGTCATTACTATCATTACACAAGAGTAATAAAAGTCATACAAGGCGGGAAATTAAGCCACGCCAATCAATTGAAAGATTGGTCCCCCGCCACACCAGTTTCGACCGGAATCCACATTTTTCTACCATTGACTCGACAGTCTTACTGTTTAAGTTTCTATAGTCTCTGGTCTAGATTCAACAACATTAGTCGATGTTTTAGATTAGAGGGTTGGTTCTCTTATTGTTCCATTACACTATAACCATAACCTATTTTACCAGACATTACTTTAAATATACATCAAATTATTACAAATGTAAATTACAATTTAATCTAGCTAAATTTCATTTTTAAAAAAGGATAGCAGGATAGTAGGTCTGCATTAAACTGGAACGCATACAGGTTTAATTAACAGAAATTGAGCACAGCTCATTTAAAATAAGCTAACATTAACTATGAACACATAGCACATTCAACAGGGGATCACATCCTATACACATTTAATACACTCGGCTCAGTAGATATTCTAATAGATTTCTGCTTAGTAGATAGAGAGAGATGACCACATAACGGATCATGAGCCAAAACATTGCTTTTCTTTAGTGAAGGTTTATTTGCCAGTTATAAAGATGTTACAAACAAAATATATTTAATTAAATTGTATTTTCTAGGCAGTAATAATTTCTTGGCATGAGTTTTTAGTTACACTAAAAAAATAATATCTTACCAAAAACCACTTATGTGGTAAAATACTCCCCGCCAAGTCTTTGTTCCAAAAAAGTAGGGAAATCAACTTTTCTGTCCCGCCAAGTCATGTCCGTATTGGGTGGAGATTGTCATAGGCGTTTTAAAGTGAAGTTTCTAGGTTGGCAATAGTTAACGGCTCTGTTTACATTGAGAGGCTATCATCAGCTTCTTCTCCTTGGCGGCTAGCCAGCGGTGTGAACGAGTTTTTACTATATTTTGAAATATCAAACAATTCAGGTGTTCGTGGAGATTAATCATAACAGATTTTAGCAGTTGTCATAATTGCAGCAGTTTTACTTACCTGCATAGATCCAGGAGTATACAAAAGAAATAAATGAATGAATGAAACGACAACGGTACGATATAATCAGGCACTCCACCCTATATACTCTTGCAAACACTACCTCTAAAGGTGATTCACTTTTCTGGCTCGCCGCCAAGGAGAAGAAGCTGATGATAGCCTCTCAATGTAAACAGAGCCGTTAACTATTGCCAACCTAGAAACTTCACTTTAAAACGCCTATGACAATCTCCACCCAATACGGACATGACTTGGCGGGACAGAAAAGTTGATTTCCCTACTTTTTTGGACCAAAGACTTGGCGGGGAGTATTTTACCACATAAGTGGTTTTTGGTAAGATTTCATTACTTTTTGTACGGCTCCTGTTTTATGTAAAAACAGAAGTAAACGTAATACGTGTAGTAAATAAAGCTGTAAAGATTGTCAAGGTATTGTATATACCACTCTCAAGCTTTGTTTTCTGCGGCGCGTACAACATAGGACTTATAAATTTGGGATTTATTGATACAGGAATGTTAAAATATCATTAAAAAAATCTAAATGCCCTCACACACAAAAATCCATTCTTTAGTTAAGAGTGCAGATGGGTCAATTTTTAAAAAAGTGGCGTTCACTAGCAGTTTTTAGCTTCGTATTTGGCATAGGAATGTCGAATTTGAGATTTTATCAGGTAGGAATACACAGAGGCATAAAACAAATTCAAAAAGACACCACATATTAACATGTGTTCAGTAGTTTAGGCAGCAGGTTAGTTTTTTGCTCCGCGTTAAGCGTAAGAACATCGAATTTGAAATTTTATGAGGTAGAAAGGCACGCAAGCATAAAACAAATCTAAAAAGTCCTCACACGTCAAAATCTGTTCACTAGTTTAGGCTGTAGGTGCATAATCATATAAAACTATCGTTCTCCAGTTTAGTTTTTCGCTCTGCGTTTAGCGTAAGAATGTCAAATTTGAGATTTAATGAAGTGGGAATGCACGCGAACATAAGACGAATCCAAAAAGTCCTCACACATCAAAATCCGTTCACTAGTTTAGGCTTTAGGTGCAAAAACATATAAAAATATCGTTTCCTAGCTTAGTTTTTCGCTCCGCATTTAGCGTAAGAATGTCGAATTTGAGATTTTATGAAGTAGGAATGCACAAGAGCATAAGACGAATCTAAAAAGTCCTCACACATCAAAATCCGTTCGGTAGTTTAGGCTGTAGGTGCGTAAACATAAAAAAATATCGTTTGCTAGCTTAGTTTTTCGCTTCGCGTTCAGCGTAGGAATGTCGAATTTGAGATTTTATGAGCTAGGAATGCACACGAGCATAAGACAAATCCAAAAAGTCCTCATATGTCAAAATCCGTTCAGTAGTTTAGGCTGTAGGTGCGTCAACAAAATATGCAGGAAGAATAAGAATAAGAAGAAGAATAAGAAGTCGTCAAAAATGCCATTTTCAAACCTCTTTTTCTCCACTTCTGCTTGGCCGATTTGGATGATTTTTTTTATTTTTGATCTACAAGGCATACCCTTTACGGGTATTATAATATTATTTATGTACCCATAGCCGTTTTCACGCTACAGACCCTCAAAAACCCTACTTTGTTGCGTACAGTAATATATACACTGGCAGCTTAAGTAAATTTTTGACTTTTTTTACAGACTAGGCGGGGTATTTTTACTTTTCTTCTTGACTTGGCGGGGCGGAACGCTGCTGCGTTCCTAAATTTGAAAAATTATTCGAAGAATTATTTTAATGAAGTAATAGTTTGTTGAAAAGGTTATGTGTTAACTACGATCACCTCTCAAGATACATACAGTGTATCAAGGAAGATGACTATATTTTTCTAGTTCTAGTGAGTCCAACTAGATTCCCTCCGCATCATTCTTGCAGCCAATTTAACCGTATTCAACTAGTGTACTTTATACAATCCGCAATTTTATTATGCTATGTGTACGTAGTTATAGGATATGTTATGCAATAAAAATTTGATAATATCAAAGAATAGTACTCAGTTTAAATAAAAACATTCAACACACCCTCTAGAAATCATATTTAAACCACATTACGATATTAACTAATAATACAAAGAAGGACACAGGCCTATAACATTTAAATAATATTCAAGCAAAGAATAATCATATTGAGTCAATTAAAACTTTATAAAATAGGGTGAATACAAACTTAAAATGTGCTTTTCAATTTGAAAATAGCAAAAACATTCCAACAAATAAAATAAAATATAAAAAAAGAAAAATACGTACTGGAGCGCAGTCACCTCATCTCATGATCCTAAATCAAAATTCAACTCACAAAAACTAAAATAATTGAAAATCATGAGCAAAAATTGATTGAAACTGAGCATTTTTTCCTTAGAAAAACATAAATAAAATTGAAGCACAAAATAAAACTGATTTTAAATCAAAACTCCCTGAAAAAGTCGTGAATTAATATTTTTGATTCGAATCGATCGTAAACAAAGGTGGAGATGGAAAATCATTGTTGTTATTGATGTAGATCTACAATAAGATTTTTTTTATTGGTAGGGGTGGGGTCATAACAACACTGATGGCGGGTAAATAGACGCGGGAATTGGTTGTTTTATAAATATAAATATTCTATTTTCATATAATAATGTAACATACAATATCGTATCGAAAGTTAATTGTTGTTTTATTATTTTTTTTTCTTTTCTAATAATTCTCTTTTAATATGATAAAATAAATAGGTAAAAATCTTTTATTTATTGGATATATTTTTCTTTTATTTTTTATCTTAACCTCGTTTACTGTATAATTTTCATCAACCTTTTTGTCTAGAATATTTGAATTATTTTCTTGTTTTCCTATTATTATACAGAAAAATTCTACAGCAATCTTCTTATTTTTGTACACGTTCAGTTGGCTATTATTCATTTTTCCATAGTTTTAAAATTACCTTTGCTATCTACTTTAATACAAGCAAAGAAATAATCTGTTGGGTATTATTAGAATTGAACCAGTAAAACATGGTATTATTTTAAATCGATGCAAACCCCTGCACCACCATTTGCCAAAAAGTAACTTATGCTCTATAATATGTATTATAATAATAACAATATTACATAATATTATAAGATTATGTTTCCGCATTCATAAATAAAATAGTAATAAATATAAATAGTTATCCTGTTTTTTATCTCTCAAATTTTAGTATAATTGCGAATAAATCTGTAAAGTATAATATTATGTATGTAACATTTTGGTATTTTAATTTAAAATTTATATATTTTTGTAAAATTTTTAATTAATGTTAAGCTCTTATAAGAAAAATGCGTACAACAGTTGAAAAAGAAGAGTGCTACTGCTTAGGATATTAAATATATAGCGAAAAATTAAGCAAAAATTGGCTTGATAAGCAAGAAAGCTCGCATTTCAAGGAAAATACGCCCTACAGGGTGGACCTACTAATTTCTATACAATTAATTTACCTACAATTAATGCGGTCTAATTGGACCATACATTTTTACTTTGATGACAAAGTAAATAATAAAATCTGAGTTTAACAAAGAGGTATACCAAGGAGTATAGTATTAGCATGTACTATACTCCTTGGTTAAACGGTTGAGCAACACTTTTAGTAAAATGTAGCTCATTTAAAAGTAAATCACGCTCGGCTGAATAGCAAGAAAGTGCATTATTATATGCTCAAGATCCTCAACTATATAACAAAAAGTGCAGTTTGGATAATTTTATAGATTTATTTTGCTTAAATAAGATCTACAGATACCATAGTTTATACGAAGTCGAATCGTAAATTTGAATCAAGGAACTTGACCGACTACAGGCAGGTGAGCTGTGAGGAATAAGCCTAACTCTTCAAAGAGGGATCTCCAAGTATTATTGAAAACCTATCCCACATTATATACGACCAAGATAGTAAAGCATCCACTGCCAGACCCCAGCAGCAGTGTCTTGTTATTAACTAAGTTTAACATTAATTATCCCAAAAATGTGAGAACAACGCGACCTTAAGCTTAATGTCAAGGTCATTATTTTATATAGCATTAATTTTGAGGTTGAAATGTAGTTGGTGTTTGGTATTCACCTTGTTGTAGTTTCTATAGGTAACATAGACTATACAGTTATTAATCTACAGAATCAAAAAGAATGAATCAGAGTCTAAGGCCCGTATTCAAAGACATTTTCCTAACATTCTCCTTAAGGAACAAGGAGAATGTTAGCAAAATGTCTTTGAATACAGGCCTTAATCCATCTAATCTAACCATCAGGAGTTAAATGGTAATTGCGCAAATGCTGATAATTTGGTCTTTCAATTAACTAAATTACCTTTCTACACAACTATTAGCTACGAGACTATTAAACCACAAATTTGGGCTAAAAATGGACGTGTCCATCTTGTTTACAACTTGCTGAGTTCAAAGTTGAAGACAGACTATCCATGAATAAAGAGACCCTTATTGTCTACCTTAGACTTTAGGTATTTACCCACAGAGACTGAAAAAAAAACTTTACTTTCTTGACCAGGACATATGTATTTTAAGACAAGACACAATAAAAGGAAAAATATTTTGTGGCATAAGTCCTAACAATCGAGTTTGTCGCCACAAAAATAACCATTATCCTCAATATCATTTTTTGTATATCTTGCCCATTCTTCCCACCTCTGTGCTTTATTGTATATGCTCTTCTGCGCACGCTTCCAATCGATGGCTTCTTTACGCTTCTTTTCCCTCCATGCTTGAAATTCTTTAGCAGTAAGTTCGCTGGGTTGATTAGCATTTCTGGTATACAATGTGTAAGCTTCGCAGAAGGCATTCTCTACCCACTTGGTCCAAGCATCTGATACGTTAATAAGCCCTTCAGCCCATTTTGTAAAATCTTTAATATCATCAGAGGTCATAGCTCGGTGAATTTTCAGTTTATGTTGGGCTAAGTCATCGCAGCTAACTTGTTTAACATTGTAGTAGTTGTCGTCACTTCTTTTGACGTGGTACAGAATACCTTTAGGTGCTTTGAATCTTCTAGCCAAGCTAATCAAAGGCTTGATTTCTTTTTCAGCTTCTGCGGCTAATTTATCAATCCAAGTCGATACTTTTTTCCCTAATTTATCGATTGCTTGTCCAAGACCCTCTTGACCTTTATATTCGGCTAGTCCTTCACATAATCTAACTTTAACAATTTTTCCGATTTCCTTCTGTCTATCTGTTTTTGCGTAATCAGTTTCTTCAATCCATTCAACAATAATACTCATAGGATCAAATTCTTTCTTCTTTTCTTCTGAAGGCACTTCTTCTTCTTCGGTCACTTCAACAGATATATCTTCTTCAATAGGAATAGGTTCTTCCTCAGCAACAAGTAATTCCTCTTCAGGTTGGACAGTTTCTTCTTCAACAACTGGTTGAGGTCCTTCAAGTGGTGGTAGTTCTTCTCCAGCAGCATCCACAGAAGCAGCAGCTTCAGCAGCTCGCCTGTCAGCTTCTTCTTTCTCAGCTCTCGCTCTTGCTTCTTCTTCAGCTCTAGCTCTATCTCCTTCAGCTTGCTGTCTAGCTCTTTCCTCTTCTTCTGCTCTAGCCCTTTCCTCCTCTGCTCGAGCTCTCTCCGCTGCTTCTGCTTGCAGTTTAGCTTTCTCAGATTCCTCCTCAGCTTTTCGTCTAGCAGCTTCCTGTTCAGCACCTCCTTCCTTTTCAGCAGCTGCTTGCTGTTTAGCCAATTCATCAGCTGCTTGCTGTTTAGCCAATTCATCAGCTGCTTGCTGTTTTGCCAATTCATCAGCAGCTTGCTGTCTTGCCAATTCATCAGCTGCTTGCTGTCTAGCCAATTCATCAGCTGCTTGCTGTCTAGCCAATTCATCAGCTGCTTGCTGTCTAGCCAATTCATCAGCGTCTGGCCCAGATGTAGGACTTTCTTCAGAGGATGCAGCTCTGTCAGCTTCTTCTTGTTCTCTTTTAGCTCTATCTTCAGCCTCTTTCTTTGCTCTTTCTTCTTCTTCTCGCCTTCTCTGGTCGTCGTCGTCGCTAGGTGGCTGCGATGCCTCTTCTTCGACAGCTTTCTTAGACGCATCTTCAAACATTTATCCAACCAACAGGCTAACCTATCTGCTGCATAAACCAGAACTCTATGCATCCTAGTCTCAGGACACGATATATTAATACACTCACATAGCACATCATTCATAGCATTAACAATTAACTCCATAAGCACTTTCTGTCTCTTGGTCCTCCATCCACATAAAACACTAGCCAGCTGATCTTTCAGCTTGCATCCAATAAGATCACTAAATTCTTTCATCCAAGTGTTCTGATCAGCATCTCCTTTAGCACAAGGACATTTGCACAAGGCCATTTTATTATTCTTATAGTTCACTTTTTGCTCCTCTATGAACTGATTAGCCTCACTGCATATAAACATAGGCATATTAATTACTAAAGAAAAAATATGGTTATCATAAAATTTTACATAATATAAAGATAGATATAATAATTTGTGGAATACTTAATGAAGAAGACCTAGGGGTCAAAATCGTACCATAAAATGTTCATTTTTCTACACCTCTGTGTAGATAACTTATTTTTTTGAAAAATAAGATAAATACTTTTAACAGCAGATCATTAATATCCAGCAATATTTAAGTTTTTGCTTGACTACAACACAATAACTTTTTAACTTAATAGTCAGGTAATCAAGTAGTCAAGTAATCTATAGATAGAGTAAATGTCTACAATGAAATGTAACCTCTCAGGTTTTAATTAGTTTTTCCTTTAAATTTATAATTTAAGAAACTAATGTTTACAAGAAAATATTTCTTAAGGATATTTACTTTTTAGGCATATTGAAGTCATTGACAAAAATGCCCATTAATTTTTCACACATTTCAGGAGTCATGCACTTCCATATATCATCCATCTGTTGTGATTTGCACTGGGGTCCCCTAAAATAATTATAATAATTCTATAAAATTGTTAAATAGTTTAACAATTTTAAAAAGGGAAAAAAATTCAAAAAAAAAATTAAATGCATTTTTTTAAAATAATTAATACTGTATCATAGTTATTTAAATAATTAATCTAAAATAAAATATATGTATTTTAGCAGTGCAATAAATACAATAAAATAAACTGTTCTAAATTCATTACCTTCAGACGCAGGATTTTGAAAGTAACCACATAGTGATATCAGACATAAGCCACAGTTATTTGGCCTTAATTACTATTAAGCCCAAAAACAGAAACCAACAATGTATGAGAAGTTACAGGGGAGTAACAAATGGAAAATAAAGAAGAGGGAATAATGGGTAACGTATTGCTAGATTAGAAGTTAATTAGGTTGGAACATAAACATAGGTTAGAAGGCAATTCGTTGTTAAAATTCAAATAAAGCTGGTAAAATGTAATTTTATTATAACTGATGAATTTGTAAAAATGTTCCTCTAATCTTAGGAATCATGGAGGTAACTATTCCTTGTACAGCCTGTTGTTTAATATTTTGCTGCAATTCCATAAAGTAAGCCTTTGTTTTTTACAAAAAAAAATGTATTAGCAGCAACCGCATTGTGACCCAATCACAGCTTTTCAAGTGTAAATAGGTAACTCCTATAAATAGGTAGTTGGCTATTTTTAAATAATTTTTGTCAAATTCCAAATCCAGCAATAGACATTAATAAGTGAAAAATTTATTTTTAGTATAATAAATTAAGGATCTAGATAAGTCTATCCTCAAATAGTTTTTAACCAAAACATTCACTAAGGATTTCATCTTCATGGTAAGAAATCCAAACCATTTTAATCAGCAATTTATAATTTTTATCAATAAAAACAAGTCTTACTTATCACCAGTACAGTCTACAGATGTTTTCTTTTTATTACAGTTTAATTTGCACATAGTTGGTGGTTTACAATCTTGCTGCTTTGGATTATCCCATGTATAGCTAGAGAAGAATACAGAAATACTTTGAACAGCACATATTTTTCGATGACAAATTAATTCAAAAGATGCGAATATTACACGTTACAAAATAGTTAATAAAATAATATAAATATGTTTGAAGGTGTAATAAAGGAAATTACAGTTTTTAAGATTAAGCTTTGTAAAAGTTTGTATCATTTGAGGGAAGAGACGTGGTGAGATTTCTCAGTTTGTCATTGCTTATTTTAAATATGCTGATTTGCAGAAACCAGCAATAAATTTGCAATCAACAGGTAATGATATCAAGAGTTTTTAGCTGTAGCTGGTGAAGTTCCACAAATGTCCACTAGGTAATTTTTTTTTTTTTTTTTTTTTTTTTTGGCGCTAGTAATTTACTACAAAGTTATTATATTACCTCCTTTGTTCTTCTTACTTTTTTTGTTTATCAAATAAATAATCAAACGGTTAACGAAGTTTTGTCGGTTAATATTGTTTTGTATTGTAAAGTGAGATATTAATTATTCATGGATCATGAATAGTGATTCATACAATGAAAATGCGCCACCAGAATTGAAACTTTAAGGCAACGAGGCGAAAGTAAAGCTTCTTTTACTGCATCACTTCGCTAAACATTAATATACTTGCCACGGTAAAAAAAAGACCTTCACAGACATTATATAACATTATATACTATTTTTGATGATAGGCTAGTTACAAGGGTGAAACAAATTTAAGAGAGTAACATTCTAACAAAGTGTCAATAATTGAATCAACAACTCTCCTAGGCACACCTGGAGAGCAATCTTTTAAGTTTTATACCAATTTGACTTTAAAGAATTGCCTATTTCTCAAGAATTGTAATTAATATTAAGTTTAGAATAAGAAATGCATTATTTACCCTTTAGGTGTAGCTAATAAATTAGTATACTGCTCTCGATCCAATGTCTTTCTATCTACAGTAGGTGAATTAAAATGCTTATGAGGACAAGGGCAATACACAACAGGTAAACCAGACCAACTGAGATTAACCTGTGAATATTTCTTGGTACAAATCTTTCTCCCTTTGTTACATTTGCTCTGACCCATTTTGAATTAATATTCTCTGAAAAAATGCTTTAATATTAATTGTGGCTAGCTAGCTATTAAAGCTAAAACATTTTCCTTTCTTAACTCCATTATCTTTGATAAAAAAAAAAATCATACACTATTTAGTGGATTTTCACAAAAATCAAATTTTTTTATAATGACAGCAAAGTAAGTTAATATTTGTGCCAAGTTTTAACTCATGGCAGGAACCCCTCAAATCAAACAAAAAAATATGCTTACGGGTTAATGACATCATAAAAATATTATTTTCTGTTTAGCACAGCTACACCAATGGATTGATGTTCGTAGCAAGTTGCAACTCTGTAGCATAAATACACTGGGAGCTCAATGATAACAGACACACAAATACAGACAGACAACTTTGCGAGAACCACTTAAAAGGCTTTTAGGACACCTAAAATGGATTATTCCAAAGGTTAGAGTATGATAAGAGACCCCCCCCCGCAAAATCAAAACAAATAAATTTCCCTACATTTTTAACATTATTGTAAACATAAAATAAATAAATACATCCATTCTCGGGTATATAGAAAGGCTTTGGGGCTTTGAGTAGGGCATATATAAGGGAGATAATGTAAGAGAATACTCTTACATTACATGTAAGACAATGATTTATCCAATATAAAGGTGGGTCCCTTATCATACTATCTACAATGGGGTAAGAGTATTATAAGGGACCACCCTAAAAGAATACAATACAACTATTCTCGGTTTGTAGAAAGGCTTTGAGTAGTGCATATATAAGGTAGATCAGGGCAATGATGTATCCAATAACAAGGTTTTTTAAATGAAGGGTGGGTCCCTTATCATACTATCTACAATGGGGTAAGAGTATTATAAGGGACCCACCCTAAAAGAATACATTACATCTATTCTCTGGTTTGTAAATATGATTTGGGGCTATGAGTAGGGCATATATAAGGGAGATTAAGGCAAGAATGTATCAAGTACAATAGGTAATGTACTCTTACCCCATTGTAAATAGTATGATAAGGGACCCACCCTTTATATTGGATACATTATAGTATTACATCTAATGTAAGATTATTATCTTACATTATCTTCTTTATATATGCCCCACCCACCTTTCATTTAAAAAACCTTGTTATTGGATACATCATTGCCCTAATCTCCCTTATATATATGCACTACTCAAAGCCTTTCTACATACCCGAGAATAGTTGTATTGTATTCTTTTAGGGTGGGTCCCTTATAATACTCTTACCCCATTGTAGATAGTATGATAAGGGACCCACCCTTTATATTGGATAAATCATTGTCTTACATGTAATGTAAGAGTATTCTCCTACATTATCTCCCTTCATATGCCCTACTTAAAGCCCCAAAGCCTTTCTACATACCCGAGAATGGATGTATTTTTTTATTTTTGTATGTCAAAAATTTGTAGGGAATTTTTTTTTGTTTTGATTTTACAGGTGGGTCTCTTATCATACCCTAACCATTCCAAAGACATCCCGGTTTTGGATTTTTATACAAACGCAAAACTTTTTCTATATACCTACGGTATAAGGAAAATAACTGTACAGCTACGGTATAAATGAGGAAAAGTAAAACATGGTAAGACTTTGTAAGTTCAATTGTAAGCTCTAAAGTTATTAGTTAGACTTTGTCGTCATATCAGACTTGAAGTCTAGTTGTGCTAGCTGGAATATACATTTTTTAAACCATAACTTATTTTGCTTTCATCATAAATTTAAATTTGACTTTTACTGTAAAACTTTTTCCCTTCTTTTTAGTAATCAGAAATATGACAAATTAGGTCAAATGCATACTTGTTTATGAAGATGGGTGTTCAGTTAGGTATGATATATTACACTGTATTCTGTTTAAATAACTTGGTTAACATGTCTTGATATGATCATCTTAAAACTGGAATCCTCTTGCAGTCATTTCCAAAATTTATCCTTATTTTAATAATCTGTCAAATAAGTTACTTCTGACAGGACAAAAGTAAATAAAACAAGATTAACTCATTTTCTCTAGAAAATGTTTTTTGCTTCCTTACCTCTACAAATAAGGGGAAACGTTGCATTGCCAAAAAACAACAACAACTTTTTTATCAAAAGTACATGTTTCAGAACCAACAGATCCCAAAAATTGCATAAAAATTGGTGTCAGTATGTATGAATGTGCACATTTATTGTTAACACACTAGAGCTCAAACAGATTTTATCTTTAGAAACAGCTTATATTTTATTGAAACTTGGCACAAAAATCAAGTCCTATGAGAGGAAACACCACTTTAAACTTCAAGAAAGGATAAAAAATTAGTTTGATAATAAGTAATTCTAAAGATAATTTTAAGTTCTAAATTGAAAGTGACCCCAACCACAACTGTGGCTAGCACGGTTCTAGAGATACATAATAGATGTGTACCTTTCTTGCATACACTCTGCAGGTGAAATGGCTAATCTGATATCAATGAAACTTAGCCCAAAAAATAAGTCCTATGACAGAAAAATTGGCATCACAATAAAAAATATTTGTTTTATAAAATATGATTCTAGAAATAAAAATGCAATGATAATGAATTTTTAACAAAATCAGGTAATAGAATTTCAATCTAATTGGTAGGGAAGTTTCATTCCATGTTTGACAGCTTGTTTTCTACTTGCCTTACTGTTTCTTACGCTTTGGTTCCAAGTATACCCAGTTTTACAAGAGTTCCAATAGTTTCATACTTACATTTAAGATGTATGATTATTTATGTTTTGGGTACATTTTAAATGAACCCTAAAAGAAATTTTGAACTTAAAGATCCACCGGAATAATTCTTTTACAATAAACTGAATTTATTTATAAATCCACTATGTCTGACTAGATTTTTACAGGACACCTATGGCTATTTTTAAAAAAATATGTTGTTCATATCACTTAGATTAGATTATATTCTTTAATATTTTTTTCGCTAGCTAAGGAGTAGGCAGTTTGTCTAATGAGCCCTTTAAGTGCATAGTTACTATATTTCATAGAGGAATATATACTATGATTGTGTGCTATATTTATTAATCAAAACTAAATAAAAATAAAACCTTATCCTTAAACCAAAGAGACTAATACTTAGAGGTAGTACATGGGCCAATGAGACTAATACTTAGAGGGTGTACATGGGCAGAATAGCGCAGAGATTAGGAGTCTGGAAGTGAGACAGCTTCCACTAGGTGCCATAACTGTACTTAACCCAACTATAGTTTCCAAGAGATAGACTAGATACTCCCCACCCCTCTACAACCCATATTGTAGCACGCACTCAACAAACGGCAGGCATTTTTCAGAGATGCCAATTTAAACCAGTTTATTCAATACAGACAATTAAAGAATACATGCAATAGACAATCATTAGAACTTATTTTAAATTCAATTGACTAAATTTAAGACAAAATAGTGGAAAAATAATTAATATTTACGTTGGATTGTAATTATTATGAAAAATAAAAAAAATTACGTCATCAATGTACAGTTACAGCACCTAGCTACCCAAGTAATCATAAGAGCTGTTGTATCCTCCCTCTAAGTATTAGTCTCTTTGCCTTATACCTACTTCTAAATCTTTATCTTAAAAATTATATAGAGAATACAAAATCAACAAAAATAAATAAAAACAATATTTTGGTAGTTGTGTTTAAATATTTAATTTAAAAATAATCAACAAATTTCCTAAACATTTACAAGAAAAGTGTTTTTACAAAAAAAGGAAATAAAATTATTTTACAATACATGAAGCAGCCTACAAGAAGTGGAGTAGTTAGATGTGTAGAATTAACGAATGGGATCCCATGGCTTGAACATATCTCCAACCTTCACACGCACTGAAACCAACGTAATTCAAATAACTAACACAAAAACTAATGACGGACCCAAAAATAACATAAAGTTATGATATTGAGGAACAGTGGTAATATTTACTCTACTTAAACAGGTGAGCCAGGTATGCTATGCAAACTCCAGTATGATCCATTGTATAATAAAAAATAGAAGTGAGCAAGGACAGAACAATTTTTTCTCAAGAGTAAAATTGTTTTCATTTATAGCGAATTTTCAAAATATGAGCTCATAAGGTTGTGGTCATGGAGGAGGAGGACTGGAGGGAGGTAGATTTTTGAATTGAATGTGGGGGTCTCCAGACTTCTGGAGATGTCCTTCAGAAGGGACGTAAAACCGGTGGTCTCGAACCTGTGTGTTGTCAGGTACTTGTTAAAGATCCCTTACCCAAAATAAAACTGGGTATAGGCAAAATTTAGGACCCTCATTGTAGATTTATTATAAACTGTTTCTGCCTTGTATTTTAAAGTGTGTGTAGGTTTGGTTTAACAGTGAGAGCACGTGTTGTTCCCAGTTTTCACTAGACTATAAGAGTCAGCAAAAATATATATATGATTGCTTAAAAAAGCATGAGAAGAAACATAGATATTCACAGCTCTTCTGTCTAGATTAGATGAAATATACCTACACTTGAAATTAAAAGGAGTAGAACACTATCTTAGGGAGCTGGCAAAAAGGGCCCAACAACGTGCTACCACAAAAAGGGCCTGGTAGTTGCTACCACTCCCCCCATATTACTACTACTACTACTAAGCCACTTATATAAACCAGTAATATGACAAACTGACAAATTACAACAACATGTGGCCGTGGTGCGTCAAAGAAGGCCTCTTGTTTTAAAATGAAAAAAACTCAATATGGCCCAACCCTAAATAAAACTTACTTTACACAAAATGCCTATGGACAACATTGCCACTTTCAGACATGTAAATATAGACAAGTTAAACATTTTGAAAAAGAAACAGAGCCAAGAAACTATTTAATAATACTTAGAGGGAGGTGATGGATCTAGAAAGTAGGCTACATTTTTTTGGCTCTTTTTGCTTACTCCCTTATATAGGATATAGTGTTTCTATATAAACCTATATAAGGGTATATAGGTACCCTTGAGTCCAAGGAAAGGCATTTTGCATCTAATTCCCAGAAAGACATGATTTTACTATAATTTTCTATAGCTTATACTAGAAACAATACGTGATTAAGATTAAGCTTTCTTTTCTCAATACCATACAGCAATTTTTTTTCATATAAGCTATTATTGAGTCCTAAATTTGGCCTAAACCCAAGTTCATTTGTAGTCAGAAATCTTGTAAAAGTCCCCAACATAGGCTCAGAACAACCAGCTTAACCTCACTTTTAAAGAAAGGCATGAGTGAGGATTTCCCTCCCACGCCTGAAAAACCTAGAGGCAGATTTATCTCTCCACAGCGAATAAGCTTATTCAACGTTATATAGTGTGCTGTAACACATCTCCTCGGATCCCTATGAAAATCATCTTTAAAGTCAAGGGCAGATCCAGCAGGTTGATAAGTCCCTGAAAAATTGACATTTGATGGAATTCAATGTTATCCCTCATTTTAGGAGATAGGTAGCAAAAATAAGGGAAGTAAAACAAAATTATAGTACAATGGTGCCAGTCGTCCATTAATTTCTAACTAGAATACTTCTTTCATAAAAAAAGCTTAGTACCTGGAGGAGGGAAGTCTTCAGGATGTAATTCAATATAATGTCTATAAACAGCATCTTTCTCCATGTTATAATCATCATAATGATCTTTACCTAGTTTACACGCCAGTCCTAATCCACCTCCTACCACTGCATAAGTTTGTAAACCTACAAGCAATCATATCAAAGTGTAATCATCTATTTTCTTTATTTAATATTAATAATAAAAGTAAACAACATATAATAATCTGGGTGACCCGTTACACGAAAGTACAAGTCTTGTATACTACAAGTAAAAAGCTACAAGTTTACTAATAATTGTAAGAAATTTGTTTCACTAATGTACAAGTATAGACTAGTAATTATTAGCAATTTTCATAGAATTTTATTAAAAACACTAGAAGGTTACAAGTTTTTTCTTAAATTTCCTAGGAAACGAGCATATTTGTGTCAAACTCCAATCAAATTTGATCATCTCCCCCACAAATCTTACAAACTATTATACAAAACAACTTGTTACAAGGCTAGCTACAAGGGTCAAAATTAAGCGTTTCACAAATATTATTACAATTTTAGAGTTTTTGTAAACAATGTGTTAAAATATTATTAAACCCAGTTTCATTCATATGAATAAATTATTTTGAATGCAATTATTTCTAAAAAACGAGAAGTAATATGTATAAAAAAACGTTTTACAAACTCATAATGGTTGATAAGTTGGTGATAAAAACTAAGTTTTATATTCATAAAATGAACTTGTAACTCAGTCTACCTACGTTCGGACTTGGGTAGAAAATTTTACAAGTGTATGTTACAAGTAATTGTAATAGACAAGAAAATGTTGTTTATTCAATAGGAAAATGCTACAAATCTACAAGTGTATCCTTGGTAACACTTGTACATTTGTCATTACAAGTTGTTTTTTACAATTTTTGTAACTACAAGACTTGTAATTTTGTGAAACAGGCCCCTAATTGGCATAGTGTTCCATAAATGGCTTGGTATTAACTATTATAAGAATAATGCCCGTTTAAAGCCTTGCGGCTCATCAGGGATAACCCCTGCGGGAACCAACTAGGGTGGTAGTAGCAACCATTACGCTCAAAGCGTATTCTAAAGTGGGCGATAATATATCTAAACAATAATCTTCTATAAACTGAGAGCGTAACCTGGGACCTCCTGGGGTGTCCCAGACTGAGGTCTGGGAACCCCAGACGTCCGTGGGTGTCAAAGGTCAGCGTAAAGACTAACGCCTTAACGACCTCGGCCATGGAGGCGGCTAGCAATCATCCTCTTTTTGCCAAAACTAGGAAAAAACCAGTAATACCAACCTAAATAAAATGGAAAATATTCCAACTATCCTCTCTCCAGAAGATATCAACTACTCACTTAAATACATTTAATACGTAGTAACAAATTTACAACTAACTTAAAACTTAACTAACCATTTTAAAATTCTTAAATTTTTTTTTTTTTTTTTTTTATTTTAAATGCCTTTATTAAATAATTAGTTTTACAATATTTACATTACATACATAATATATATTAAAAACAAGGCTACCTCTCCGCTATAAAGCTTGCGCTTTGCGCTGCGGAGAGGGAGTTCCTTAACTCTGTACATATAGATAGTTTTTAGCACTAGTAACTACTTAATCTAGACATAACTTAACCTATGTTAGTAATTTCTAGAACTTAACCTATGTTTATTTTATAAATTTAATATAATTCAATGGTTTTTATAATAAGTTATTTATTTGTATTTTTGTGTTATTTATTTGTATTTTTGTATTATTTATTTGTACATAAACATATACATATGCAAACACACATACATACATATACACGCACACACATATACATATATACACACACACATACACATACATACATACATACACATACACACACATACATACACACATGCATACGTATCCACATATATACATATATATACACACACACACGTACATATACATACACACATCTATTTATATATTTATTTATTTATTTGTTTTGTTTTATTATTTATTATCAAATTAAAATATAATAATCTTACATGGGTAATGTCTAACTCCCCTCTTACGGCTAGTAACTGCTCAAGGTACAGGGTCCTTTTTCTGATAGTTAATATATCTATAAAATACTTTACCTGCAATTGTTATTTTTGATTTTAGAATTATTTATGTCGATTGATATAGTATATTTTGAAATGTATTTTACTTGATAAATGTATATTACAATTTATATCTAACTTAAATTATTTAAAATAAAGTAAAAGAGTTTTGAATTATGTTGATGGTAATAATGTTGTAATGTTATATGAAAGATCTTCATCTTGTCTGTTTATTAGTTAAAATTTCTGCTTCAGTGATTTTTCATATCAACATTAATATATTAGGATTTAAATAATTTATTATATAATGTTAGTAAGCGCCGGGATTTCAACTGTCTCCATCTAAGTGTTAGATATTAGTTTATTTCAAATTAACTATTTCATGTAGTCTAGGTAATTATTATTGTAGTTTAACGTTATGTTCTATGTTATTAAATTTACATTGTACATTTGATATTCAACTCGATAATATTTAACATGAAGTTCTTTTCTTTATGTTTTAATGCTATAAATACGTGTTATTATATTTAGTTAGTATAAAATTCAATAAAATTAGAATACATTAATAGCAATCGCACACAATTATTATTTTTTAGTATTGCCATGGTAATTTTTTTTATATATATAGTTTTCAAACTTATAATCATAACTAATCAAACAGGTAAAGACATCAATAAATGCAAATTTTAGTACGTTAATAGTTATGCAAATAACTTAATAAGTTATTTTCCAATTGTGCTGTTGATAAAAATTGAATGTTAGACTTAAATTCTTTACATTTCTTTTGTTTAGCCTCACAGTTAATTGAAATATACTTAAACAGATATACATACCATCTAGATTTTATTAAAACATTGCTTCAAGTCATACATTGGAATTTTTTATACAAATATTTAAATTATTTTTGTAATATTCCTATTATTTAATATTTTATTGTTATTTTTATTAATATATTAAATTCGTCTTATATTTATTATTTATTTTGACAATTATATCTATGATATAGTTTATGTGTAATATTATATTTTATTAAAATCCTAGATTATTAATTAAGTTTAGTGTTATTAGTTCGTATAGTTAATTATTCATTTATGTGTTATATTCGTGAGGTTTTATTATAATATTTATATTAATTAGTTTAGTTTATAATACTTTCATGCTTTCAGTATGGTGTGAGTGGTGATAAAATTAAATAGTTTCATACTTTATTAATTATTCTTTATATATTTATTTTATTTAGTAGATTATTAATTTAATATCAAGTGGATAGTTCTAAACATATAATGTTTAAGTTTTTTCTTAAAAGTGCTTAGTTTAGTGTCAGTGTTTTGTATTTCTGGAGGGAGTTTGTTATACAGCTGAACAGCTCGGTAAGTCCAGTGCCTTTGGGCAAAGGAAGTTCTACAAGTTTTCACAGTATAGAGACCTTTAGCTAAACTTCTAGTAAATAAATCATGATTTATTTTTTGTAAGTCATGTTTACCTTCTTTTATGCCAATAATACATTTAAAATTAAATGCCTGTTGAAGAGTCATAATGGAAAGTTGTTTAAACAGTTGCTCAGTATGCTCTGTGGAGCCTTTATTCAGTATTATTCTCATAAACGCTTTTTGCCTTATGAATATAGGTTCTTTATATGTATCACAAGCTGCTCCCCAGGCCAGTAAGCCGTACTGAATTATAGAGTCAGCCAAACCATAATATAATGTTATTTTTTGTTTAATATTTAATATGTTTCTTAATTTAGAAAAAACAAAAATTAATTTTCGTAGTTTTGAATTGGTTACTGATATGAGTTTTCCAGTTCAAACAATTATCCATCGTGACTCCCAGGTATTTGACTGTCTGGACCCAGTCTATATGAGGACACTGACAGATGTACGGAACTTCAGATAGACATTTGTTTGTATGAATTCTGATTTTGTTTAGTGATGGCTGGGTTGACCAGTGTATGGCGTAAGTCATAGCGCAAGTTTTTCTGACGCTTATTGTAAGAGAATTTTGGTCTAGCCAAGATTTAATTTTATTGATTTGTCTCTCAGCCAAGTTCTTAGATTCTTCCCAATTGTTAGTTTCACATAAATAAACTAAATCATCCGCAAAGCCAACAACTATCGATTTATTAATGTTAACCATTTTATCTACATTAGATGAATCACTTAAATTTTTTGCTGAGTCATTATGTATGACTTGGAAGACGGGATTAATAAAAATAACAAATAATAAAGGTCCTAAGACCATTCCTTGTGGAATCGAAAACTTGGCTGAGTAACTGTCACCTATGACGTCATTAAGTTTCACTTTATAAATCCTATTCTTCAGATAACTATCGAACCATTTCAATACAATTCCAAAAATGCCAATTCTCCTCAAAGCTTCAATTAATTTTTTGTGAGAGACGCTATCAAATGCTTTAGCTAGATCTATAGATATACCAATTGGTTTTAGGCCGTTATCTAAACTTTCAGTAATAAAACTTGTTACGCTGTTAATGGCGTCTTGAGTATTAAGATTACTTTGAAAACCAAATTGACATTTTGATATTATATTATATTTTTGTAAAAAGTTATTGAGCTGTTTTTTCATTATTTTTTCTAATATTTTCGCTATGTTAGATACTAATGAAATGGGTCGATAGTTGGCAAGATCGTTAACTGGGCCTGATTTATGAATAGGATGTATAATTGATACTTTAAATATTTCAGGAAAGACTCCTTGTTCAAAACTAGATTTAGCTATGTGGGTAATTGGTATTATAAGATTCTCTATGTTCTCTTTCAACATTGGGACAGTGATATGATCATGGCCTGGAGCTGACCTTCCTCTCAGCTCATTAACAGCTTCTTTTATGTCTTTTTCACTTACACTCTCTATTTTAGACCATAACCCTCCTTATTATTAATATTTTCAGATTCTTGGGCTTTTCCCGTTGATATGCTGTTGGCCATTTTTTCCCCAATACTTGTGAAATATTTCCCCATTAAGTTTGCACCCTCTTTTGGGTTATTTAGAGTATTTATTATCTTACCGTCTTCATTTAAGAGTTCAGTAATTAAATTTTTTTCAACTTGTTTTCTGTTGGTCATTTTATTAACTTCACTCCAGACCTTGCTCATATCACTGTCGCAGTTTTCTATTTTTTCTTTAAAATATTGTTTTTTAGTTTTTTTAAGTAGCAAATCTAGTTTTTTACAATATTTTTGACAGTATAATTGATATTTGTCATTACTAGGAATCTTTCTAGATTTTTTAATTAATTTTTCTTTTTTTCTTATTGATACGACCAAGCCATGCGTAATCCAGGGTTGCAGTTTTATATATTTTCGCTTTGGGGGCTCAATTGTTTTTTGTTCCGTACAGAGAAGCATTAGTTCCTGTAACCTATTTATAAAACTATAAGCTGATTTGTTTGCATCTGTTTCATTGGTACAGTGGTCCCATTTTTCTTCACCTAATAATGTTTTAAATTTTTCATTGTTTAGTTGATTATATACTACTGGTTCTCTATTAAGTACATCTTTATAATTGATATGGGGGTTTCGTTTTATTTTTAAGCTGAATATAATAGAAAAATGATCTGTAATACAAGTTTTAAGGACTAAAGCTTGTATTTTATTTACCAGTGAATCAGATGCAAACAAGTGATCTATAGTAGTGCCACTATTTGCTGTTACTCTCGTATACTCGTTTATAAAACTTATAAGCTTATTATCTGACATGGTATCAAGATATATTTCTTCTTCTTTAGTTAATTCATTATTTGCATTGATATCAATATTTATGTCCCCAACAATTAACTTTTTATTTTGCTTTTCTTGTTTAATTAACTTATTTATTTCTTCAAGAAAAGTGTTAACACCACCACTCGGTGATCTATATAAGGCATATATTGTTAAGTTTTATAATATATAAATTAAAGTTTTATAAATAATTTAAATGCATAGCTTTAAAGCCCCAGCATAAGCCCAAATGGTCAAATCAAGTGCACCTTGCCTTTTAGGAGGCCAAAATTAAACATTTTCAAATAAAACTTAGTAATATTTGAGATCTGTTGAATAAACTGTAAACTATACTAAAACTAAACAACTGTAACTTTAGCAATATTACAGTCATGTCCTAGAATAATGTTTTTTATAATTATTTTAAAATATATAAGTCTAAGGTTTTTAATTAATATTCCACAACTGTTATTGCATTCATGGCACAATCAACCATATATTGGTGCCCTGTTTATCTATTTCAATATTTTTTATCAATTTAAATTAAAGGGAATTAAAATCAAGCCACCATAGTTTAAAAATATTCTGGTGGAAACTCATCAAGGTTTGGGAGAAAAGTGAATTTGTTTACTACTTCACTTAAAATTTACTTTGCAAAATACAATAACAATATGCAATAACAAATAATACAAAATAACAGCCCAAAAACATACATTTTCTATTAAATACATTGAAAATAAAATAAGGCTCTGTCGGCGCCCTGATGAGTTAGACGTAACGAAACAGAGTGGGATGTAGCATTGAATTTTGCTTGTTACATTTCCTAGGTGTCTCTCGCACAATTATATTGTGTCATAATGTCATGTCCCACTCTGTTTTGTTACGTCTAACTCATCAGAGTGCCCTGACAGAGCTTGAACTCACTCTGATCTTCAATTAAAAGTCCAAAGAATATAATGTGAAGTATTTACCACAGACAATCAGTGTTCTCTTGCCACCATCAGGCAAGCAAAACATATATCATCTGATACTACTGAGTTTTGCAAAACATGAATAGTTGACACAATATAATTGAGCGAGATGAGTTAGACAAATCGAGAGGGACATGCCATTATGTCAAGCTATCAATGATGACTATTGTTGAATGATGGAATAGTTCCCAGATGCATATTGCATTTTGATTGTCACATTTCCAAGGTGGCTCTCGCACAATTATATTGTGTCAATATATATATATATATATTGTTTAGCATAGCAAAGATGAGAAAAGAAGATAATATAGCTTACTTATCTATATTATAAAATAACTTTATCTGCTCTATGGATTAAAACATAAGTTGTTTTGACGGAAATTTTGTAGTATAGACTCATCATGATGTTTAAAAAAACATACTAGAATTAATAACAATTAATATATTGTCAACCAGAATAGCATTAAACAAAATTATGGCCGGTTTAGATTTTGCGTCAACATCAGAGCTGTTTACACACTGTAAACAGCTCTGATGATGATGTAAAGTCGAAACCGGTAAGTTATAATTTTTTATACTATTGTGGTTGACAATATATTAATTGTTTTTTATTCTAGTGTGTTTTTTTATTAATCATGGTGCTATGAGGTATTTGTAGCAAATTGCCTTGGATATTTTGGACTTTTAGAAACAGCCTATATTATTCTATGCACTAATTTCAATTTTTAAAATTAGTCTGCTCTGAACATGATAGCTATACTTCACAGAAAATTGTATCCTTCATAGTAAAGGTAAACTCAGGTTACAAAGAAGATAAAAAATATACTTTATAATATATATAATATATATATTATATATATATATATATATATATATATATATATAATATATATATATATATATAATCTATACATAAAGACAAAAATATATACAAAAACATTTAGAACATGAAGCTGCAGACGATAAAAGAGTTGTGCTCTGACCCACGGACTTGCGACCGGGCCTTGACTTAACGGAGGTTTAATATATATATATATATATATATATATATATATATATATATATATATATATTATATAATATATATATATATATATATATATATATATATATATATATATATTAATATAATAAAAAAAATATAGTAAATATGCTCTAAGAACCATGTGAAAGGAATCAGTTGGATATGCTAGAGCAAGGAAGATGAGATTTGGTCTACTCCTCTTAAGAGGTGATCGTATTTAGTTATAATACAGTTTTTCACTGATTAACTTTGCCTTAACTTATGAATTAATATTTTAAAATTATGAAAAACAGCGTATTAATTAGTGACGGTTAGTTATTAATAAAAAGTTATTTAGTGAAAAACAGTATTATTTAAGTGAAATGATTGTTCGTTGAAAAGGTTATATCTTAAATATGATGGCCTCTCAAGGTACATACAGCATATAGGGGGTGTGAACAGTATCTATATCCTTAGTTTCTAGTTAAAGTGATGTAGAAATTCATACCGTAGGGGTCAGGCGGGACACAGTGGTCTAACTCCCTGGTTTTTAGGTGGTTCCGAAAAAAACAGGGATTAGTTGCATCAACTACCGCACCAAGCACTAGTTTTCACCTTGTGCCCTTATCACTTTGTTATCAGTTTTTTAAATCGATACTTCTATTTATGTTTATAAAAATGTAAACAAGACGATTTTTATCTTATTCATTGACTTTTTTCTTTTTTAGTAGCTTATAAGATAAATTTTTTTTGTAAAATAGGATAACGTGTGTTACGATAGGTGTGTTATAATGAGACAACGAAGACGTAAATTAAATTTATAATTTCCCGGTTTGATGTTTGTTTACAAACATTTTTGATGTTTGTCTACAAATCATGGTTATCACGATATCAGGTCTACTTAACATTAACACAGCATTTATATTTTTATAAAAGCGTTTATGAAAATTATAACTTTAAAAATAATTAAATACAATTTCTAACATTGTTAAAGACCCTTTTAAATAATTTACATCTTGGAATTGAAGAAATAATTATTTTTATATATGGGGTACAAGGTGAACCGACTGCCACTAGCGGAGCCACATGCGGAGAAAGGGTAGGCAGGGCCCATCTAAACCAAGCTTATTCAGGGGGAGTTAGACCACTGTGTCCCGCGCCCCCACCCTACTGTATGATTTCTACATCACTTTTAGTTCTAGTGCATCCAACTGGATTCCTTCCACATGGATCTTACAGGGTATTCAACTATACAATCCACTGATTTAGTACACTGTGTGTACGTAGAGAATTTAAGACAAATTAATAGAGGACAAAATGTGAAAATTTTAGCATGTGAAACAAAAACTCCTATATTTCCTCCTTGGTCTGTATATAACGTATTACAATCAGAAACTCTGCACAAAAAATAATAGGAATTTAACTACTTTACATCCTTACCACTAAGTATAGGCCTCCTGGTTATGGCTCTAGTAGCAGCAACAGCAGTAAACCCGAGAAGAGTACCAAACATTGGTAAAAACTTGTCACTTAAAAAACTTGGTATAGCTGTTTCATCAGGAAGAAGTAGAGAACGTGGGTCTGGATTAACTGCCATTTTGCAATATATAGCCGCTAAATATAACAAATGAAATTAATTAAAAATGACTGTTTTGATAATAAAATGGCAGAAAAAATTATCAGCTGATTTAAATCTTCTTCTTCTTTCTCCACTGGGTACCAGCCGTAAATGCTTCAAATCGTAGCCGCACCATTCGTTCTAGCCACTTTCAAGTAATAATATCTCAATAGCTAAGTTTAATATAAACATAGTATAGAGCATATTGTACATACACATAGTATAGTATATATCAAGGATGTTGAATAAAGGGGATGACGCATTAAGGAACATTTCTGACCCCATAGAGAATTGTATGAGATTAGAGAAATAGGAGCAAACTTACCTTCCCCTCCAGGTTTATAATTAAAAAAAGCGCCAAACATACAATTCTTGGTTTGTCGAGTTTGCTTCTCAACTTCTTCAGTGCTTTTGTTATTGTTACATTTGGTGCTTTTCAAGTCATTTGTGTTTATATTTTACATTTTGGACTCTAAGTAGCCACTTTAGTGAGAGTAATTGAAGCTTTACCGTTTACTTTTCGAAGAGAGTAAGTTAAATGTGTTAATATTTTGTCTGTTTTTAGCCTAGTGAAATGTTTTGCTAGTTTTCAAGATTCAATTTTGGTTGTAATGTTCTTAATTTTCTTTAATGTTGTTAATTTTAAGCAATATCAACAAAAAAAGTTAAAAGTATGAACTTTTTTCAATTTGTTTATAACCTTCGCAAGCAACAACAATGGGATTCCCCTACTAGAATAATAATACTAGATAGTAGAAGGAGCAACTACTGATAACACGAAAGGCGGTTCACTGGTTGCAACTAATTAATGCTGCCACCCTAACAATATACAATTTTCTAAAAAAAAGTTGGCAATACTTTCCGGTTGCTGAATTATTATGTTCAATTATTAATTAATGATTGATTAATTCATAAAATACTAATATAAATATCGGTGCATACAATATTTTAAGCATTTTAAGAATTGTAGATTAACGTATTTTATTAAAATTATATACAATAGTAGTCCCTCGTCAACTAAATGTAGATTCTTGTATTTCGCACCCTTTTTGCCATCTAAGACCAGTTTTATTAAATACTCTGCAGGTGTTTTAAGTTATTATATTTTGTTCTTTCAATTTCTTCCCATTAATAGATATTATGACAAATATTTAAAATAATGTTTTGTTGTCAGGTTGGCAGCATTTACTTAGGTTGCACCAGTCAACCGGCTTTCGTGTTATCAGTAGAATTACATTGTGTTTACGGAACTGTGCTCCTTCTATATATAGTATTATTCTAAGGGGAAACCCATTAAGAGTAAAGTTTGCCTCTAAATTTTAAGACCTGCGCTGTTATAAGGATCATAAGCATGCGCAGTTCGTACCAAGCATGTGCAGTTGATTTTTGACGTGTGTTTCGTGTGCATTCTTCTCTACGTTTTGATTTTCGATGGGGTCACTTTGTTGAATGGCAATTCGAACTTAGTGCCGTCATCCCCTTTATTCAACATCCTTGTATATATTACACTAGAGGGGGCATAACCTCCATCAATCTATGTTATAAATAGTAAAATGTGTTCAGGTTATATTTTCGATGTTTCAAAATTGAAATGATACGGCTTCTCTAGCAATAATATGTCTATGCCCATAAAAAGTAGAAAATTATTAAAAATTATTTCATATTTACCATTAATTGTAATAATTTAAATATTACTAATAATTAAATATAAATAAATTCTTGTTTTAAAACAAATATGTTTGTTAATTATTTATACAATTAATTTAAGATGGAGGTTACTTAACTCGAGGTATAAACGGACAAATTTTAACATAAATTATTAACTTCATTTAATTGAAAATACCTAATATTAAATAAAAAAGTATTTTGTTTTTAAGATATTTTAAAGATTATTAAATTTTATGTAAATTTAATACAAAAACATCGTATTAGTCTCATCAGCTTTTTAGTCAGCTCAATATTATTTTTTTATTTTTGGTCTAAAATTTAAAAAATATTATTAATTATTAAATGTTAATTGTAAAAATATATTTGTTAACAATTATGAATAAATTTTATCATAAATAAAATGGAATATTTCATGATTATTTGTTTTCTAGATAAACAAGATGGCGGAGAGGGGTATAGGATATAAAATGGAGACACGGTCGGCTCTCGTCAGTCAGCCTTTATGCAGAGCGGAATGTCCGATGAAGTGAAGTAAGTCTAGAAATTTTATTTTATTATTCGTTTAAATCCTTATAATTTTAAATTTATTTAAAGTTTAACTAGAACCTAAAATATTTTGTATAATTATATAAGTACGATATTTTTACATTGATTTTTTAGCCATTTTGAATATTTTTTATTTTCATTACCATTTACATTATTCTCTTTGTATGTCTGTTACAAATATTAAATTACTAATATAACTCCCATAAATATTACTTCCGTAACTAGTAATACTAATATCATTGTTAGCTCAATATGTATTAGTACTAATACTACATCTTATTACTATTCCTATTATTACAGTACCCAATAACTCATAATATTTAACCTATAACTCTTGCTAACTTAATACAAGCACTATTATATACTATTACCTATAACTGCAACTATTACCTCTAATTTCAACTATTACTGTAACCTATTACTCCTGCTATTACTATAACATAGCTAAAGTCCATTTTAAGGGATTAAAATTTGACTAAAGTAACATATAAACCAAGTAGGGAAACTCCTAAAATTACTTTGTTCTGACGCGGGGTTTGGCAGAAGATTCAATCCCCCCCAGTTGTCGTGTGAACGGGAATGAACTCGGGGTTTAACCCTGAATCTCATTTCTACAGTGAAAAATACCGTGTGAACAGTTGGGGTTAAACCCCCCAAACCCCGGGTGTGAATGAGTAACAACAGACTCATGTAAATAAAATCAGCTGTTTCTGGCTCAAAACATAAAATCCATAGCAGATATTATTACTAAAAGGCCCTATTGGTTGAATTTCGAATCATCGAAAAAATGATGGTCAGGTAGAGAGTTCCACCGAGATGCGAGCCTTGAGGTACTCCAAGATTAACTACGAGGTGAGTAGAAGAGTTATTTAATATTATTACTACCTGTTTCCTATATTTTAAGTAACTCTTTATTAGTTCCAGTGCTTTACCTGACACTTGATTGGCTTCGAGCTTCATTACAGCAACATCAGGAGGAACCAGGTCGAAGCATGTTACAACGGTGACCTCTCCTTTCTTAAATCCTTCAAGTATACCAGACACTAAATTGATGACAGCTTTAGTGGTTGATTTTATTAGCTCTGTACCCATATTGGTTGTTAGAATAAATTGTTTTTTTCAAAATGATCTTGTATTTCTTATTCATGATTACTCTAACACCTTAGATATTGTTGGAATTAATGCTACCGGACGGTAGTTTTTGAGTTCATCTTTACAACCTTTTTTATATACAGGTGTTATTTTTGATATTTTAAAAGCTTTGGGATACACACCTGTCCTTACGACTCTATTTACTATGCATACCAGTGGTTCAATTATAATAGGAGCTATTTGTTTTAAGTAAATTTACAGAGATGCCCAATATATGTCTCTACTATTAGAGTTGTTGAGTTTTTTTAATTATTTCTAATATTTCTTGGCCAGTTATTCCTTGGTCTCCAAAAGTAGTCAATTTATTCACATGCTCACTGATTGTAGAGTTTTCAGGGATAAGTTGCTTGACTATTAATATTGCTTGCATATTAACATTGAACTAAAAAAGAAAAGTAGGGAAAAAACAAGTAAAACAAAAATAAGCCGGCCATTAACCAAACAAGGACTGGAGATTTTCAAAGATAAAATACTTAAAATGGACTACAGTTTTCTAGCCGATACAGCTGACATAGGAAGCAGGTTTAATACCTTTGTGGAAAAAATCAAGAGCTGTTATGAAGAATCCTTCCCTTGTCGTTTAGTTAAGGTAAATAAAAGAAACAACGACAGTGAAATAAATGAGTGGTATACTGACGAACTAAAGGAAAATAGCGATATAACTAATATGCTCTATGATCTTGGAAAAGAAGATAAACAAGGAGAAACATGGCAAATGTATAAAAGAGAAAAAAAGAAGTACAGAAAGGCACTGAAGATAGCCAGGTACAACTATAACAAAGAGAAGATACAGGAAAGTGACAACCTAGCCAAAACAGCGTGGACATTAGTAAACCAGGAATCAGGTAAGACTAAGTGTAAGGAAAATATAAAAAATATCAATGCTAATGATTTTAACAAGGCTTTTATTGAAATATGTAACTGAAATTACATGATGGTAGGGAGGCAGCCAAGGCTGCAGAGAAATGTTAAGCAGTCAGCACCAGGGAAGAAACATCCAGCAAAACATCTTTTTCTTACAACCTGTAACAGTCCAACAAATATATCTGATTATTAAACAACTAAGCAACTCTAATGCTAAAGATTGTTATGGCATGAGTAACGAACTGTTAAAGCAAGTAATTGAAGAAATAGTCGGACCTCTGAGCATCCTTATGAAAATGAATGTCTAGTGAGTGGAGTCTTCCCTCCAGTTCTGAAAATATCACGAGTCATACCAGTCTACAAGAAAGGAGATAAAGAAAAAGCTGAGAGCTACCGTCCTATATGCATCAATCCAATACTCGGAAAAGTACTAGAATCACTGGTAAGGAAACAACTTGTCAATTATTTAAAAAATAATGACCTCTTTTCAAAAAACCAATATGCATACAGGAAAAATAAATCTACTGAAAAAGTGGTCATGCAAGTTATCAACAAAACCCTAAAAAGTTTTGAAGAAGGGAAGGATGTACTGATCACATGTGCAGATCAATCCAAAGCCTTTGACAACATGTCTCATGAGCTTGTTACAAAGAAATGTAAATTACTAAACATTGAAGGAAATGCACTTAATATGATAATAGATTACCTGAATAACAGAAGCCAATATGTTGAGGGAGTTTCAGAGCTCGAATCAATAGAAGGCGGAGCCATACAATGCTTGTGCCTCGGATCCGTGATCTACCTGATCTCGAGCAAGAAGAAGTCATTTGTTTTTCTGACGATTCCAATATCATTCAGACGAGTAAAGATAAGAAACATCTTGAAGTTGAGGCCAAAAAGAGTCTAGACAGGATGATCTACTGGATGAACATCAACAACTACCAGATCAATGAGGCGAAAACTCAGCAACTACTAATGACGCTGAAACATAATAATAATAGTTTAAATCATGTTAAATTC
Source organism: Microvelia longipes (assembly GCA_018340805.1). Classification (NCBI taxonomy): domain Eukaryota; kingdom Metazoa; phylum Arthropoda; class Insecta; order Hemiptera; family Veliidae; genus Microvelia; species Microvelia longipes. Next base: position 46,822,587 of record JACMZG010000002.1, read on the forward strand.
TTAGGGGTAGTAATTGATAGCAAATTGAGCTGGACCTATCATATAGATCACCTAAGAGCAAAAATAAGCAGTTATACATATGTAATGAGAAAACTTAAAAATGACTTACCTGTAGATTCATTAGTTATGTTCTATAAAGCCATGATAGAGAGTAGGTTGAGCTATGGTGTCCTTCTCTGGGGCCATGCAAATACAAACTGCCACTTAATACTACAGAAGAGACTAATAAGAATAATGCTTTCACTAAACTTCAAAACATCTTGCAAAACATTTTTCCAAAATTTAAAAATAATGACTGTTGTAAACATATTTATTTATAAATCCCTGTTGTACATAAAAATGAATGAAAATAAGTTTTTAACAATCAGTCATAACTACAAAACTAGATCTCATCAAAATATTTATGTACCATATCACAGACTTAGTAAGTCAGAGACAGTCTAAGTGTATCAGATAGAAACTTTACTTTTAACATATTCAAAGAAAATTAAGAATATTTTAACAGACAAAGCCTGTTTATAGCCTTGATGAATACTTCAATGCAAAAATATGAATTATTTTAATATATAACATGTTTTGACTTTTTCTGTTGTTTACTTGAGTAAATTTATTAGAAATAAAGATTTTTTTATTTTTTTATGTCGAGCTATCAATGATGACGAATGTCGAATGATGGAACAGTTGCCTGATGTAGCATTGCATTTCATTTGTTACATTTTCTAGGTGTCTCTCGCACAGTTATATCCTAACAAAACATCTGTGACAAAATGCAGCCAAGTCTTGCGTAAAAAGTTATGATATCATAGTTTATATACAAATCTTGGGATATATATCCCAAGATTTGAGTAAAATATTAAGTAAACAACTATATAGTTGTTTACTTAATATCTGCAACATAAGGTTTTGCTTACATACTGATTTTGTCTTATCATTTCTAAACATTTCGGGCACTTTAACAAAGCTCTGTAATGCAATTATTTAAAAATGTCAGCACATTCCTTTGAAAAATCTAATCAAACTGACAAGCAAGTCGGTCTACAAAAAATAAACTTAAAAAATCGAAATTTTAAAATTATTTTATTATTAACATATTGTATATCTACAAATACATTTTTTTACATAAAATATACCAAGTTTTAAAAAATGAACAGTACAACAATAAAACAATAATTACAAACAAATTAACACTTATCCATAACAAATACAATAAAAATAAGTAAAAAATAAATAAATTACTACTTTATGAAGTTTAATTTACAAACAATACAAAATTTATTGTAGACTAAAAATATATAAAGGCATAATTGATGTCACTGTTGCTAAGTCAGGAATTACAAAGCTGGGTAGTAATGACTATGAATCATTGTGGCTTTTAAAAGACACTAATTTTAATGTATAGGCCCAATATTTTAGAATTCTTTAAAATAATTATTCTGAAATGATAAAAACTAAAAAGGACTATTAATAGACTTTGATGAACTAAATAGACTTTAATTTGAACATAGTCCAGTCAAAACATCCTGTCAATTAAAATTTCAATGAGTGTTTTTACATTTAAGTCTGCTTAGGTCTACATGTGGGCCTGCTCTGTAAAGGATTTGACACGGCGAATCCTCTACCATATCAAGGTCTCATTACATTAACTATAACACTGCTTTCTTATCTTCTACAAGGATGAGGAATCATTCATACTGAAACACACTTTATTCATCAAATGTCCATGTTTCAGAAACTATTGACCCAATAATTAAAAATAGTCCGTTTCTGTGCATTTGTAGGTATATCTTGTTTTTTTTTTAGTTTAAAGTAATATATATATTTATTTCTTATGATAGTTTACATTGACACAGTAAATGTGTCAAGTGCCATGATGATATAAATTTATAAGGTGATTCTATTCGATGCAAACAAACCAAACACAGTCGGACATTATAACCTGAATTCTTTTATGAATGGAGTGACGTCATTGCAGGAATCAATATAGGCTTACATTGAAAATGATGAATAATTACCAATTATAAACTAAATAAACAAAAGATTTGGCCAACAATCTCTGAGATTATTAACTAACATAAGATTGGTTAATTTACGTAAAAATAATTCATTTTACTCAACATTTGAGAGAAATTAAGACATTTGTATAATTAAGTAGTTCTTTACTTTACATTTGTATTAAAAAATAATTTGTCAATTATTCATAAGCCTTGATAGTGTTATGGATACGTATTCGCTTCTATTACAAGAGAGTTCAAGTCTTCGGATTACAATTTGTTAAAAAAAAAAATTTTGTGGCATAATTTTTACTTTTTCTCATTTATACCGTATGTTTTTTATAAGAAAATAATTTTATAGGAAAAGTATTTTATACCGTAAGTATACAGGAAATGTGTTGTGTCTGCACTAAATATAGAAACCGAAATTTACCTTTAAAGTAGTTTTCCCAAAGTTGTCTGTCTGTATGTGTGTGTGTAGCTCTCACAACATGATAGAGAGTTGAAACTTGGTACAAAAATCAATCTTTAGGTTTAGTTGTGCTGTTCAGTAAATTTGTTTGACATCAATAACCAGCAATAATTTTGAAAAATTGGAAAAATGTTTCAATCCATTTGATGAAAAATCAGTTAGACACATAGAAATATTCAAAAGATCAAAAATAAACTAAAAATAGGTTTCGCCCCGACCGGGATTCAAACCGATAATCTTTGAGATCCTGGACAACCTCTTTAACCACACAACCAATGAAGCACACAAATGCAATATGGCAATAATTTATACATAAATTATAAATATTTATGTATAAATATTTTATACATAAATGTGATAAAATAAATGCTTTTTAGATAGGGTTACTATCTAAAAAAAGAAAAATAAAATGAAAATAATTTATACATAAACTCATGAAACAACATTCTCTAGGTTAACCATGAAACATCAGTTATTTGATTTCAAACATGTCTAAATGAAAATTGCCTTGTTGACTCTCAATGAATGTATTCTAAGGAATACTTTCTGAAAAATTTATTTTAAAAATTTTTCTTTTTTACGGACTAGTGCTTTAATTTGTTAGTACTATAATGTAAGTTGTCTATACTGATTCCTGCAATGGCGTCACCGCCGGACTACAACCTAACAAGTCAAAACAAATTTGTTTTCATTCATAAAAACCCTCCAATTGAATCATCTTATAAACTCTATCACCTTGGCCAATAGCCACAAATTTTGTAATATTCATGTTATTAATTATTAAAAATAAACAAAATTTAACAGCATGGTTGGGTAATATCAAAATACAGAGATCCCTGTAAACGTTAAATTTTTGGGGTTTTTCATTTTTAATTAAAAAATTTAAACTTTATATATAATTTTAAAATTAGTCCAAATTTTCTAATGGCAAAAATCAAATTTATATAAAAACAGGTTGACCATAAGTTTCAAAATAAAACAAAAGATTAAGACCCGTATTCAAAGACATTTCCTAACATTCCCCTAACATTTTCAAGGAGAATGTTAGGAGTTCGGAAAATCTTAGGAGAATGTTAGGAAAATGCTAGGAAAACGTCTTTGAATACGGGCCTTAAAGTTGCCTCATATTTACACAAGATCTTTACATAGTGAGTAAACTTAATCTTCTCCTTCCACTGTAACTTTAGGTCAAACATAGAATCAACTAATTGAAGGGAAAATCTTGTGGAATAAGATAACAACTAAACCCACTCTCCTTGTCTGAGTTTCCACTAGATTTCTAAAGACTGATTTTTACTTTCCCTTATTTATACCGTAGATATATAATATAGGAAAAGTATTGCGTTTTCAAAAAAATGCCAAACCAGGATGTCACTGCAATTATCTGTTTCATTGTGAGTGATTTTCACAAAGTTGTCTGTCTGTGTGAGTGTCTGTCTGTATGTGTGTCTGTCTGTGTGAGTGTCTGTCTGTATGTGTGTCTGTTATCAGGGACGCACTGGACTGACCATTGAGGGCGACGGTGGTAACCCTCCTTGGGTCCTTCAGCCAAAAATAAACTTAAAAAAAATATTAAATATTTCTAAAGTTAAAGTATACATTCATTTACTCATTATAATTATGTAATATATTCATAACACCAGAGTCAAAAGGGCCCAATACTCAAGGTAGGGCCTAAATAGCTCCTACAGACAAATGTGTTTAAATCTAGGGTCTTTAAGGCCCCTATTTATTTTACCTGGGCTTTTAAAGGCCCAACAACGTAGAATAGGACCATAAAGAGCCCTAGCATACATGATCAAGGCTCAAGAGCAGCAGTAAAAAGCTCTAGATATTTATATTTTTTAAGTATCAATAAACCTAGAGGTTTGAGGGCCCCACACAAAGATTAGACCCCAATGATCTGGGGGTCTAAATAATTAAATTAAGTTTGCTATAATCATTAATACTGCTCTCGTTAAAATGGACCCCTCTACTTGAGAAGCTATATGAGACCCCCCTCCCCCCACCCGCTTTGGGTCCCTTATTGAGAGGGGGAAGTATACTCTCCCCCCATAGGGAACCTGGTTTCCCTGCAAAACCTGGGCTCCCTAATCAAATCTGTCAAGTTAGCTTTTAAAGAGAATAAAATTCTTACCTTAACTTCTCTGTATAGAGAAGTGGAATTTTATGAATATTACTTAAAAATAAGGAATTATTTGAAAGGGATAAATTACAACATTGTTATAGTATTAGAGGAGATAATTATAGATAACCAAAACACAATCATTGTTTCTATGAGAACTTACTACTCCGAGTGTTAAATGCTTTGCTAGTGTTTTTAAAACAATCGAGCAGCAATCAGATGGATTCATCAAACAAATTAAAAGAATTTCTTTAGAATAGTCTTTTTACAATCTGAGTTTTATGAAACATGTAAATTAACTAAACAACCTAATTTTATGTCAAAGCCAAAGAATTTAAATGGAAAATTAGCTTTTTTTAATTGTGACTTTTATATTTTTTTTTAGAATTATTTAATGTGTTTAATGACAAGCCTGGTTAATTACATGTACTGTACTGTACTATGCTCTAAAAGTGTACCTTGCAAATAAATATTAATGATTGACACAATGAAACAATTGATTGAGGCACTGCAGAGTTCACAACTACCCCCCCCCTACCCCACTGTTTTCACATTATTTTGATTTTTATCATTATTGTTACAAATTATCATTTTGATCAATTTATAAACTAGTAATGCGTTGCATCAAGAACTCACGTCAAAGAATACATAAAAAAATATTTATTTAAAGCAACGAAATGAGTTTATCAAAGCATTCGGATGCTATACTATTTTACAGTATAAACTCAAAAAGGCTCGCTTCGCTTGCTAGTTTAGATATCTTTAACATTTACATAGTAAAAAAGGCTCGCTTCGTTCGCTAGATTGCTTATATTACAAATAATACAAATTTAAAAATAGGCTCGCTTCGCTCGCTAATTTGCTTATATTTATAATAAAATATATTGTAAAAAAGGCTCGCTTCGCTCGCTAGATTGCGCAGATTTATATTAATAAATACTAAAAAAAGGCTCGCTTCGCTCGCTTAATTGCGTATATTTATAATGATACAAATATATATATTTATAATAATACACTCTTATAGAAAACTCGCTTCGCTCGCTAGATTGCTTATATTATATAATACAAAGTTAAAAAAAGGCTCGCTAGATTGCGTATGTTTATATTAATGAATAGTAAAAAAGGCTCGCTTCGCTCGCCTGATTGCTTATATTTATAATAATTCAAAGTTAAAAATAGGCTCGCTTCGCTCGCTAGATTGCTTATATTTATAAAAAAATATATTGTAAAAAAGGCTCGCTTCGCTCGCTTGATTGCGTATATTTATAATAATAAAAAGTAAAGAAGGCTCGCTTCGCTCGCTAGATTGCGTAGATTTATATTGATGTAAAGTAAAAAAAGGCTCGCTTCGCTCGCTAGATTGCGTATATTTATATAATTGCATAGTAAAAAGGCTCACTTCGCTCGCTAGATTTCTTATATTTATAATAATTCAAAGGTAAAAATAGGCTCGCTTCGCTTGCTAGATTGCTTATATTTATAAAAAAAATATATTGTAAAAAAGGCTCGCTTCGCTCGCTTGATTGCGTATATTTATAATAATAAATAGTAAAAGAAGGCTCGCTTCGCTTGCTAGATTGCGTAGATTTATATTGATGTAAAGTAAAAAAGGCTCGCTTCACTTGCTAGATTGCGTATGTTTATATTAATGCATAGTAAAAGAAGGCCCGCTTCGCTCGCTAGATTGCGTAGATTTATATTGATGCAAGGTAAAAAAGGCTCGCTTCGCACGCTAGATTGCGTATATTTATAATAATACATAGTAAAGAAGGCTTGTTTCGCTCGCTAGATTGCTTATATTTAATATTAATGCATAGTATAAAAGGCTCGCTTCGCTCGCTTGATTGCGTAGATTTATATTGATGCAGAGTAAAATAGGCTCGCTTTGCTCGCTATATTGCGTATATTTATAATAATACATAGTAAAGAAGGCTCGCTTCGCTCGCTTGATTGCGTAGATTTATATTGATGCAAAGTAAAATAGGCTCGCTTTGCTCGCTAGATTGCGTATATTTATAATAATACATAGTAAAGAAGGCTTGCTTCGCTCGCTTGATTGCGTATGTTTATAATAATACATAGTTAAAAAGGCTCGCTTTAAATTTTAATTTTTTGAGTTTATTATTTTAGCCGCCATTTTTAAATTATTAAAAAAAAATTAAAATGTTGACTATGAAAAATATATTTTCTTTTTCTACTCTTTAAGAGCTTTTAAACGATATACAACACGATTTTTTTTGCTCACAAATTTTTTATCCGGTCCGCCATATTGGCCGCCATTTTGAAGATATTTTTCGGAATATTACCAAAAACTATACAGCTCTGACATATAGTTAATTTTATTTGTATAAAAGTATCTAAAGTATATTAAAATAGATCTTTATCTTGTAAATTCTTATAAAATTAGTAAAAACTAATTATTATATTAAATTATGGCCGCCATGTTGAATTTTTCGGAATTTAGTATATAACATATTTTGTTCTACTAATCAAGAGCTTTACAACGATATATTACTTGAGTTATTCCTTTAATTTTAAATTTTTTGAGTTCATTATTTTAGCCGCCATTTTTAAATTATTCAAAAAATTTTAAAATGTTGACCATGTAACATATATTTTCTTTTTCTACTCTTTAAGAGCTTTGAAACGATATACAACACGATTTTTTCGCTCAAAATTTTTTTTTATCTGGTTCGCCATTTTGAAAATATTTTTCGAAATATTACCAAAAACTATACAGCTCTGACACGTAATTAGTTTTACCTGTATACAAAATTTTAGTAAAATCGGTCAATTTTTACGGCAGTTATCGCGACACGTACAAACAAACACACAAACATACAAACATACAAACAAACATACGCGCCGTCCCAATCTTCTGAAATGTAAGAACTCACTTACGTTCGTTCAATAATCTGACCACTACCTCATAAAATTATCTTGTTTATAAATAATATTTCAGAATATTAATAGAATTAAGAATGGATAGGCGTGAAATGTTATTTTAGCATTGGTATCTGGATGAGAACGTTATCAAGACGATAGAACCTCTGTATTTATTTGTTTCTTCGGGTCAGTTTTGACACTGAGTTTACTACACACTTGACAGAGAGATGCGAGCTGACCACCTAGCGTGCACTAGAGGTGTCCCAAGATGTTTGCGTCAGCATTTCTTTCCAGAGTGAATCCTCCCTCCTTCCATTTCCCTCCTTTTGTATCACAATGACTTTATTTACAAGGAAGACAGTGCTTCGTATAACAAATCAGCTGTCACGTAGTCGGGGCTGGTTTCTTTCACTAGTGTCACTATGATCATAGACAATTCTTTTAATGAATTAATATTGCCACTAAATTTACAACCTTCCTGCAAAAAGAAAAAAAATACATTTTAAAAATAAAACAGATTAGGACAAGGTGACAGTAAAGAGTAAGACATAATTAATAACTTGGCAAGTAGGCTACATGGTTGTGTCCTTTTTTCTAACTCCCTTAGCAATATAGAAGATAGTGTTCTAACTTATGAGTATGTAGTTCGCTTCTAGTCCACCATAGAGCCAGTTTTACCTACAGTACCCAGTTTTACCTACAGTACCCAGTTTTACCTACAGTACCTAGTTTTACCTACAGTACCAGTTTTACCTACAGTACCAGTTTTTACCTACAGTACCAGTTTTTACTACTACAGTACATACTACCCAGTTTTACCTACAGTACCCAGTTTACCTACAGTACCTAGTTTTACCTACTACAGTTTTACCTACCTAGTTTTACTACAGTACCAGTTTACCTACTAGTTTTACCTACAGTACCTAGTTTTACTACAGTACCCAGTTTTTTACTTACAGTACCAGTTTTACCTACAGTACCAGTTTTACTACAGTACAGTTTTACCTACAGTACCTAGTTTTACTACATACCCAGTTTACTACAGTACCAGTTTTACCTACAGTACCCAGTTTTACCTACAGTACCCAGTTTTACCTACAGTACCTAGTTTTACTACAGTACCCAGTTTTACCTACAGTACCTAGTTTTACCTACAGTACAGTTTTAACTACAGTACCAGTTTTACCTACAGTACCTACAGTTTTACCTACAGTACATACCTAGTTTTACCTACAGTACCAGTTTTACCTACAGTACCAGTTTTACCTACAGTACCTAGTTTTTACCTACAGTACCCAGTTTTACCTACAGTTTATACCTAGTTTTACCTACAGTACCCAGTTTTACCTACAGTACAGTTTACCTACAGTACCTAGTTTTACCTACCTACAGTACCCAGTTACCTACAGTACCAGTTTTACCTACTAGTACCTAGTTTACCTACCAGTACCTACAGACAGTTTACCTACAGTACCCAGTTTTACCTACAGTTTTACCTACAGTACCTAGTTTACTTTACTACAGTTTACCTACAGTACCCTAGTTTACCTTTTTAGTACCCAGTTTTACCTACAGTACCTAGTTTTACCTACAGTACCTAGTTTTACCTACAGTACCCAGTTTTACCTACAGTACCAGTTTACCTACAGTGTTTTACCTACAGTACCAGTTTACAGTAGTACAGTACCCAGTTTTACCTACAGTTACTTACAGTACCTACCCAGTTTACCTACAGTTTTACCTACTACTAGTTACCTACAGTTTACCTACAGTACCTAGTTTTTACCAGTACCCAGTTTACCTACAGTTTTTACCTACAGTACCTACAGTACCTACAGTACCCAGTTTTACCTACAGTACCTATTTATTCAAACCAAGGAACTCTGTTGTATTGTAAAATACTTTCTTAGTTAAAAATATTTTTATTTTTTCTTTAAATTCTTTACAATGCTTACTTTCTGTTTTTTGAGGAATCAAGAAAACTTCTGTAAAAGCCATGATCTTAGATTGATGGTATATTCCTTTGAACACAATCAGAGGTACTGGTCGGAGGAGACAAAGTGAGTGCAAAGTAAACAAGACCAAGCATACATGGCAACAGGAAGAGGGAGTTGTGATTGACCCAAATTATATTAATAAACTGTGAAGGCTTCCGCGGTTATTGTCATGAAGATTTAGGTCTTCCGGTGGTGACCGCTTCAATGTAGATGAAGAATCCGTTGTTTCGCTTCCACTGTGGGAGGCATCTTCAGGGATTTAGGACATCATGGATAAAAACAAAATGCTCTACAAAACTGAACCAGTTCAGTTTTGTAGAGCATGATGTCCTACATCCCTGAAGATGCCTCCCACAGTGGAAGCGAAACGTCGGATTTTTCATCTACATTGACGCAGTCACCACCGGAAGACCAAATTATATTGTTATTCATGTGTAAGGAAAGATGGGTTTTAGTTAGATTAGATTATATTTTTATTGTTGAGGACCTAAAATAGGGTTTGAAAATTAAAGAACATCAGTGAGTTTTTCATTAGATGGCTAAATGACAGGATATTTGATAGATTGTTTCTTCGTAAATCTCGCAATAACTGATGTGAAAATTTACTGTTTTTTAATTACATGTCAGAGCTGTATAAAGCTTAGCTGTGGTTTTGGATAAATTTAGAAATTTTTTTTCAAAATTTTTGAAAAAAAAATTTTCCATTTTTGATGCCATGTTGCCATCAACATGGCAACCAACATTTGCCATGTTGGTTTTGCAACCAACATGGCAGATCACTTGAAAATTAATAATAAAAATAGTTTGAAATTTCTTTAAGAGTAGAAAAATAAAACATGACACAAGTGAAAAAAATAACTTAAACTTGTAAATAAGAGTAGGGCTCTTGTTATTTCTAATTTTTTCTAGTTAGTTTTATTTTATTCAAATATTAGTATTTTCTTGCTTCAATTGATTCTTTTCTTTTTGGATTATTTATGGATTATTACTGTTGGAAATTATACAATTCATTACTTCTCAATGCATTTTTAAGGATTTTTTGTGGCAATAAATATTAAACTTAACTTGACTAAGATTAATATTTAAGATATATATCTTTAGAATAAAGATATTCATAGATATATTCATATTAATATTCTTTATATTAATATCTTAATATTCAAGATATATATCTTTAGAAGCAGAAGCTCCCCCTCTCACCCCTGCTTTCTTGGCAACAACTCCATTTGGGTAATTTTCTTTGAAATATAAGTGGAATGGAATGAGTGCGTACCAGCTGCTGGAGCCACAGGGTCAGAGAGGGTCCGAGTTTAACCAGTGTCTCCTTAATGCTGGAGCCAGGCTCTGATATGACTGTCTTTAGCCTCCTTCCAGCCACAGTAAGCAGTTGCAGCCCAAGCTCATGTTTCGACCCGACCGAGCTCACCAGCTAATAAACAAATACAAACATTAACCAGATAGCATTATTTAAAGGCCCAAACAAATCAGGAATATGATAGATTTCTAGTGGTTTTTGCTACTATCAATGTTATGATATGAAATGAACATTAAAACAACAACTAGAAATGAACATGTTAAAACAACAACTAGAAAAAACAGGTTAAAACAACAACTAGAAATGAAACACTTTTAAAACAACAACTAGAAAAGAACATGTTAAAACACAACTAAAATGTTAAAACAACAACTAGAAAGAACAGAAACTAACATGTTAAAACAACAACTAGAAAAGAACATGTTAAAACAACAACTAAAAAGAACATGTTAAAACAACAACAAATGAACAACAACATGTTAAAACAACAACTAGAAAAGAACATGTTAAACAACAACAACAATTTAAAACAACAACTAGAAATGAACATGTTAACAACAACAACTAGAAAAGAACATGTTAAAACAACAACTAGAAAGAACATGTTAAAACAACAACTAGAAAAGAACATGTTAAAACAACAACTAGAAATGAACATGTTAAAACAACAACTAGAAATGAACATGTTAAAACAACAACTAGAAAAGAACATGTTAAAACAACAACTAGAAATGTTAAAACAACAACTAGAAAAGAACATGTTAAAACAACAACTAGAAAAGAACATGTTAAAACAACAACTAGAAAAGAACATGTTAAAACAACAACTAGAAGAACATGTTAAAACAACAACTAGAAAAAGAACATGTTAGAAAAGAACATGTTAAAACAACAAACTAGAAAGAACATGTTAAAACAACAACTAGAAAAGAACATTAAAACAACAACTAGAAAAAACTAAAACAACAACTAAAAAGAACATGTTAAAACAACAACTAAAAAGAACATTTAAAACAACACTAGAAAAGAACAGTTAAAACAACAACTAACATGTTAAAGAATTATTGGTGTAATGACAAGGAAAGAAGAAAACATTTTTTCTTTTTCTCATTAGGACAAGCATTGTGTTTGAACTGAGCCCAAATAGGGATAATTAAGGGGAAAGGAGCCCGCAAAGTATAGTAATATTAACAAGTAATTAATAATTAAAGGGCGGACCTGCAGTGAGTGACATTAAAGCAAAAAGACAAACAGCCATTTTGATGTGCATCAAATAATTAATACAAAGAAATGAAAATGAGTTAAATCTTACATAGAAATAATGCGTACTAGAAGCAAGTAACCGAGGTCAGGAGGTTGGACATGAACTGATTTGTCCCTCCACTGACGCTCTCCCCTACCAACGGTTACTAGGGTAGGACCAAGGAGCCAACACAACAACGTTAAAACCCCTGACTCATACAACAGTACCAACAAATCTGACCAGTACGTCTAAGACCAACAAATGTAACCCCCAGTGTCCCCCTATTTCATTACAGTACTAAAAACATCCAAGACCCAGATTTAACCTCTTCATCATAACTCACAGTGTATTCATGCTAGAGTTGAAACTTAGAACAAAATCAATCTTTAGGTCTAGTTATGCTATCCAGAATTATTTTTTATGACATCATTAAATGCCAATAATGATTCGGCAAAAATAAATAAAATGTAAATTTATGATTAGCTCCATTGGTCATTCAGCATGTCATCATGTATAAGGGACTTGCCCTGAACCATCATTTTATCAGCTGTTTGAAATATTATATATACACGCTTAGTTCAACATTTAACAGCAGCTAGGCTGGTTGCTGGTTGCTTACCTCTTGAGCCCATTTATCATGATTATGGAGGTAGAGAGTATAAACCTGGTGAATCCTCAGGTGATCTGTGTTCAACCACCAGTCTGTAGATAACTTGTAAACATCACTAAACCAACCTATTATTTCCTTACACTCGCTCATCTGAATCAAACAAAAAGTGTCATTTTATAATAAATATAAATTATAAAACAATAATTAAACTATTATTAATATAGAATCATCAAAGATTATCTAGTATACCTGTACTTATTTGGTATACAACATAATCTTTGAGAATCATAACACTTTAGAGAAATTCATATACTTATAAAAAAATAATAATATTTAATTTGCAAGATATTTATGTTTGTATTTTAATTTCATGTATTACTTTAGTAAATAATTTGTCAATTAGTAAAGTTTTGCATCGTTTATGCAGACTTGACAAACATAAAAAGAATTGGCAAGGCTCTATTCCAATCTAACATACAGAAGAATGTCAGATGCATATCTCTAATCTACTATCAAACAGAGTTGAGAACTCCAGTCTAACATAAAGAAGAATCAGGGACGCACATCTCTTATCTAACATTAAGGCCCGTATTTAAAAAAAATTCCGGAGGAAATAATTTCCTAGGTACTTAGACCTCGTATGTGGGTCCATTGTACCTGAAGGCCCGTATTTAAAATTATTTTTAAAAAATCTCTCCTAGGTTAGAAATTTATAGGAGAAATAATTAAATTTGATATAAATAACAGAAAAAAATATTGCGAAAAGTTAGTGAGGCTATTAACGAGATTTATTTAAATCAACCTTCTATAGGGTTGTATAAACCCTACAGTTGGACTGACATTTTTCTTTATTAACACCTTAGAATAATACTATATATAGAAGGAGCACTACTGATAACACGAAAAGCGGTTCACTGGTGCAACTAAGTAATGCTGCCACCCTAACAATATACAATCTAAAAAAAGTTGGCAATACTTCCGGTTGCTGAATTATTATGTTCTATTCTGCCCTCCTTAGCATACTTACCGTATTCGACATTTTTATCAAAATTGAGTTATTTATTTTACGCGGTTCTTTATGGCATTTTAGATGAAAAAGAAACCTTTATTGAGGCCAAAAATATAATAATCAGATAAACAATTAGGTTTTAAGTAAAACATTTACTGAATAAATATATTTTTTACATCCCAGCTCCAAAGTTGAGGGTTCAAATATCTCAGTTTGTCAAAAATGCAGATACGGTAAGTATGCTAAGGGGGGCAGTATTATTAATTAATGATTCGATTATTCATAAAATACTAATATAAATATCGGCGCATTACAATGTTTTAAGCATTTTAAATTGTAGTTTAACGTATTTATTAAAATTATATACAAATAGTAGTCCTCATCAACTAAATGTAGATTCTCGTATTCCACCACCCTTTTGCCATCTTAGGGATAGACCAGTTTTATTAAATACTCTGCAGGTGTTTTAAGTTATTATATTTGTTCTTTACGATCTTTCTTCATTAATAGATATTTATGACAAATATTTAAAATAATGTTTTGTTGTCAGGTTGGCAGCATTACTTAGTTGCACCAGTCAACCCTTTCGTGTTATCAGTGGAATTACATTGTGTTTACGGTCCTGTGCTCCTTCTATATATAGTATTATTCTAAGATTAACACGGAACAAATTAGTTGACATAACAATTAGTTTGTTTGAAAACAAAACCTTCAGTTTTTTTAAAAGGTTTAAAAACTACAGAGAACAAAATATTTGTGTAATATACTTTTTAATTGTGTTTACCAATAATAAGTTAGCCAATTTACACGTATTTTTTTTGTTTAGCTTAGAACTTTCCAGAAATCTCAGCACTTTAATTATTTAATTTGTTTTCTTTAAGATTTTATCATGTTATGATACTTTCTACTTATAATATTTTATAGCATTTATTGCAAGCTAAGCAATCAAAAAAGCGGTCGCTCAATCCCCGTCAACATGGTGATTTTCAAAACAGTTGATTTTATTGTTTTGATAATTGTACTAGTGTGAGTGAGTGAGCTAGGTTACTTAGTGCGGCACATTTTTACTTTTGTAAACAAAGGTAGAGTCATGGGGGGGGGGGGGGACAGTGGCTTTCTAGTTAGTTAGTTCTTGTCTAGTAGTGTGATAGTTATAGCTCCTTATTAAAATCTTTAATTAATACGGATTAACAAATTGTTTTGTGATAATTTTAAACCCTGCTGTAGCGTATACAGGGTTTATTTCTAAATGTGTGAACAGTTAAATTTAGGGTTTTGTCAGTCTGTCCATGGTGTCTGTGTTAGTAAGTTATGTGTTTCAGTAAATAAGTCAAGTCATAGTGAGTGAAGTGTTACAACATAACTCTACAGTGAGGATTTATAGCACGGATACCTTAAAAATTAATTAAGGACCTTTTCTGGAGAACTGGGGCCCCCATACCTCACCACTGTGCACCCAGGGTATTTTTGGAATCCTGCAAACAGGTAACCTGTCATTAGAATTTTATTTTCTAGAACTGATTGAAGTCAAATTTTATAAACTTTGAGATCTAAACTATATTACAGGACCCAAAAGAAGACACAAACAAGGAGTTTATTTAGTTTTAATTTTTTGTATTAAGTTTGATATGGTTTAAATTATTATTTTGTTTGAAGTTATTAAGCCGGAAAAGTTAGTTTGAAAATCTATAATAAAGATAATATTTTAGATAAACCTAGATAATAATAAATATAGTATGATAATTTTAAATATAAGACATATATAAGAAAGAATATATAAAAAATATATATGGTTAATGATAGGATATATTATTAATGAAATATATGAGATAAAATTGAGATACAGATAATTTGGCTAAATAAGGTGTAAAGTTTGTTTAAACAAAGATATGTGAAACATTAAAATTTTTATATTATATTATAAGTAAGTTTTTTCATATGAAGCTGTATTTTAATTTTTTTCAAAATATACAAGGCTGCAAGCTGTTTCAGTTAAACTTTATATTTGTGTTAGTTGTTCACTTATTTGTAAGGGGCAGTTATAGACATGCTGAGGTCTTAAACAAAACTAATTTCCAGAAGGCCTACTGGCCCTTTCTTAGATATTAAGTGTATGAAGTGTGAATGGTTGGTATTGAGTCACCAGGGTATAGGACTCAATCTGTAGGTGGGAGATTGATACAGGCAAACCATTCATTATATATTATAATATATTTAAAAAGGCAATAAAGCTCTGGCTAGCAAATTCATAGTTTTTTTAAGTACATATAATACATCATTAATTTTTTTTCTCTCTTTTTATTTTCAATAGCATTAGTATTTAATGTTCTTATTATTAGTATTATTAATGTTATTATTATTTGATTAATTTTTTGTTATAACTAGTTTTAGCTTTATATTCCGAACTAAACAATAAATAAATTAAAAAGCAATAAACATAAAATCAGTGACAAAGAGTCTCAAGGGTTTCTTCTTGGAGGCTCTTATTCCCATGCATATGACAATTGTGAACTAATCCAATTCTTTTTTGTAGTGAATATCTGTCAATTATAATATTGTATGGACTATTAAATAAGTAAATGGTGTACATGAGTGTGTGTGTGTGTGTGTTATAAAACACTTCAAATTATAAAACTTCCAAAAGTAGTCTGTATATATACTCTTTCTATTTACTTATACATGTAAGTAAATAATACAAAAATATAAGTATACACTACCTCAGGGTTCTCAGGCATTTGTTCGACAATGGAAGTGATAATCTTTTTGAGAAAACTTATTCTCGATTTGTCCAAATCTTCAGTAGAATTAATTGACTTTACTTTGGTTTGATTTAAAATATCATTCATCAGAAGTATGTCTCCCTGAAAACAATAAAACAGCCCTAATTGATACAAACTTATTCACACAAATAGAGAGGAAAGAAAGCTTTACACCTTCAAGGAGCTCAAGTATTTTTTTAAGGAGAAAACATTTTTAGAATCCCAAATCATCAAGGCTGAGGAATTAACAATAGTTACTTATCGAGGCTTGCCGAGGCAACAGAGGCAAAGCTAAGTGAGTCAAAGGAAACAACAATTTTAAATTGTCTATCTTTGTTGTGTATTGAATTTGATCGATAGCTTAGAATGTTGACTACAAATTTCATTTCACTAAAATAAGGTAATCTAAAAAATAAAACTATTTTAAACAAGTTTTAAAATAGTTAATGATATTAAATGAATTCAGATAGTTATCAATACCAAATAGATAGAGTAATGTGGAAGAAAAGAAGACGCCGAGCCAGACATAAATAAAAACAAGGGAAGGTTGTAAATTATTATCCCACCACATCCGCTTCCATTTCTCATTTAAACAATAAAAATGACAATAATAATTTTACTACTATCCCTTACCATCCCTAAATATAGATAAATAATAAATACAATATATAAACACACACATACTATAATAATATATTTAACACATAATATTATAAAATATACATCACATACAATATAATATAATAATATACATGACACACATATATTATTAAAAACCATTTGAAACCACCATTACATCCAATACCACAACTTTTCACTTCAGATCACCTTAAAACAATCTCAAACGCATTTGTTTTTTGTAATACTGTTGAACATATTTTTTGTAAAAATTATTGTTGTAAATTATGATAGTTATTTTTTATTGGCATGTTGTCATTGTACTTTAAAATTGTACCTAATGCAAATAATAGTTATTTATGCCATAAGGCTGAGAAGTATGTCTTTATGTCACGGCAATTAGATTTACCGACGAGCGAAGCGAGTCAGGAAAAATTGCCAAGACATAAAGACATTCTCAGCCGGATGGCATACACTATTTTTTTGAGGTAGCACTCATTAAATAAAGCACTCATTAAAAAAAATAAAAAAATAGCACTCATTAAACTGCGCTATATACTTAATTGAAAAAAAACGTCCAATTAACTCCTTATTATTGTCGTCATTAAATTGATCCATAGCTTCACACTTATACTCAAAAATGTAAAAGCTTTACAAATAAACACACAAAAATTGTCAATTAGAACACCTTTTAAAAACAAAAAAAAATTAGTCTACGAACAAAATGAACGTTTTTAAAGAAAACTCATGAAGGTTTAACACAGATTGTTTTTTGAACACGCTACATTACAGTAATGGCGGCAACATATGAATTACTTTTACGTCCTAGGAGTTTTTTTTACATTCATTATTGTCCTCGGAGGTGAAAAGTACTAAATAACCTCCTATAACAATAATGATTGGCTTCTCATCCTAAAAACGGTCCAATAAAGTGCTCAATTACGTACTACCTCAAAAAAATGTATTTATTTCTTGACATTAAATACTCACATTAGTACCAAACAAAGAAGTGAGAGGCTGATGAAATCTCAGATTGAAGACCATCATCAGGTACAGTATATGAGAACACTGCTTCTTTAACAATAATAAATCTCTATTGAAACAAGTCTTGGTAGTGCACACTTTGACTAAACTCAATGGTGAGTCTCCTTCATTCCACAGCCTTTCTGTTTCTATCTCTCCTCCATCGTTGTTTTCAACATTGAGAGAAGACTAAAAAATATCACAACAAATCAATAGTCTTATGTATAACTTAAGGTTAAGTTACACTGGCAAAATGCTTTTTTATCTTTGGTTGCACAAGTCACGTTAAGAGTCAATTTCTAAACATGAAACTTGAAAATAAAAGTCATTGTTTGTTCTGACATGGCCTCGAGAACCAAGAAAGAAGGCAACTCGCCTCACAGGCCCCCAGCATGGCCTCAGTAACTTGGAAGCCCAGGGCCTTTCCGTGGCCACTATATGACCACATTGTTGTCGATTCGAATCTTCGTTGCCACAATTAGATCAAAAGATTAATTTTGTACCAAGTTTCAACCTTATTACATAAATATTCAGGTAGCTACAATGGTAACACAGAATACTTGGTGAAAACCACTCAGGAGGTCCTAAAGACACCTGAAACAGATAATTCAGGTGAAATCCAAGTTTCCGATATTTTTGCAAACACAATACATTTCCTATCAACCTACAGTATAAATAAAGAAAATTAAAAATGCGAGGTTTGTCCAAAAAGTATCGCGAATTTTGAATTTTCGCAGGTTATGTATATTTGAATTTCGATCTTTTTGTGGCTTTATGTTGGTACTCATGTCTTACTTATGCCGACCAGCTCAGCCATTTTGAATGTTGACTTAATTGTTGATAGCTGCTCTTGCTTGCACGTGTTTGAATCGTCTTTGATTTTTAACTATTTCAAAAAAATGGATCAATGAACCTGTATCAAATTTTGTGTTAAAAACTAAATTAAGTGTGCGGATGCATTCAGAATGTTGACTGTGGCATACGGAGAAGCAGTGGTACAAAGTTTTCTCAGAAGGCTAAAAAGATGTGAACGATGAAGAATGTGCCGGACGCCCGAGCACTTCAACAACAGACAAACATATTAATGAAGTGGAGAAAATGATATTGGCCAATCGTCGAATCACCGTTAGAGATGTTGCTGAGGACCTAAACATATCGATTGGCTCGTGCCATTCGATTTTTATCAATGATTTGGGCATGAGACGGGTCGCCGCGAAATGCGTACCAAAATTGCTCAATTGCAACCAAAAACAGCATCGCATGAATATTGCTTATGAGATGTTGGGCTCTGTTTGCAACGACCCAATTTGCACCAGAGGGTCGTAACTAGTGACAAATCGTGGGTTTATGGTTATGATGGGGAAACCAAAGTTCAATCGTCTCAATGGAAGCTGCCGCACGAACCAAGATCGAAAAAAGCGTGCCAAGACAGTTTTCATGAGTTATTGCCACAGGGTAGAACGGACAATAAGGGATATTACCTGCAAGTTATGCGCAATTTGCACAAAGCTATCTGCCAGAAACGCCGGGATTTGTGGAAGAACAAAATTGGCTTTTGCACCACGATAACACCCTGCTTACACATCGTAGCTTGTGCGCGACTTTTGGCC
The DNA here is from genome assembly GCA_018340805.1 of Microvelia longipes. Classification (NCBI taxonomy): domain Eukaryota; kingdom Metazoa; phylum Arthropoda; class Insecta; order Hemiptera; family Veliidae; genus Microvelia; species Microvelia longipes. Next base: position 46,842,245 of record JACMZG010000002.1, read on the forward strand.
AAAACAACACACTGATGCACATGATGCCACAGCCACCGAATTCCCCAGATCTGGCCTCCTGTGACTTTTTCTTGTTCCCTAAACTGAAGAGGCCCATGAAAGGACGACGTTATGCTACACTTGACGAGATAAAGACGGCATCGAAGGAGGAGCTGAACAAGATAAAAATTTTTTTTTGAAGTGTTACGAAGATTAGAAAACCGTTGGCATGGGGATTACTTTGAAAGGCAAAAATAGGTATTCATGAATAAATAAATATTTGAAAAAACACAAAATTCACGATACTTTTTGAACACACCTCTTAAAGTGTAGACAATACAAAAAAAACATGTAGAGTTGATTTGATGAAACACCTCTACTGAGGCTCAGCCCAAATAAATCTCACCTCTATAAATAACTGTAGATATGTTACATAAAATGACAACAATTCCTTGACCTGGGCCTCCTCTACACCAAGATCTTGGACACACTGCCTGGCTTTAGGAACTTTACCAACTTTATGTAACAACTTGACTGTCGACTCGTACGTTGAACTGATATGTGTTGACCAGATCAAACAACAAATACCTGGAAAAACATCAACAACTCGCAGAAACCAAATAAACAGTCAAATTTTGATATAAAAAAACATTTCTTTTATTACTGTATTATTGTAATTAGTTGGTAAGATTGTACTTACCAACTTATTTATTTAGATAAATTAGGTAAAGTATCCTCTATTGGGTGTTATAACCACCTATTTAACCAAGGGGCTCGAGTGCATGTAAAGGGGCTTGAGTGCATGTAAAGGGGCTCGAGTGCATGTAAAGGGGCTTGAGTGCATGTAGGGCTTGAGTGCATGTAAAGGGGCTCAAGTCCATGTAAAGGGGCTTGAGAGCATGTAATAACAAAGTTGGAGCATGTGCTCAATAAAATAAAATAATAAATAAAAAAAACCTTTACTATATTTCCTCTTTTTCTTTAACTAACTTATTGTAATAATTATTTGACAGAATTAATTACAAAATCATTAAATTATCACATACTTATTTAAGTACAAAAACACAGTAAAATGTAAAACTCACTTAATGTTATACAGGTTGCCAATAAAATTAAGTATAAAAACATTAATTCTAAAAGGTTCATGCACAGTTATTCCAATTTTAGCTACTTTTTATATAGTACATTTATGGAACTTATGGTAAAAACAATTATAATTCTCACCATGTTGGATATTGGGATGTGAAATAGCTTTGATGGCACTAATGACTTGATTTAAAAACACTAATTTATTCCTGTCTCTTGTCCATGCTAAGGAATATTCCCAAGCTAAATTACATGCTAAACTATCAGCAGATAATGAAAATGGAAATTTTTCCATCAAACATTCAAGTATAGACAATGCTCGCTCTTCTAGAGGAGTGATAGGAAGAGCATTGAATGAAGCATCGGCTGCCTCAGGAGATCCGTCCACAACAAACGCTTTTAACGGTTCTTGAGGAGATGTAGGTGTTTCTGATGCTACACGTGTTTGTGCTCTAGAGGCTGCTATATCTCGAATCCATTCTACGGATAGACCCCACGAACCAACCCATTGTGCAACTAGCTCTCCAACTAAGCCTTAAATTAGAAAAAACACAATACCAATTTAAGAGCTAAACATACTACATATTAAGGAATTAGGGTGGAGGGAGGTTAAGACAAGGTCTACTAAATTAAGGACAGCAAATATTAACTACTGTAGATGTAGACAGGAAATAATAAATAAATAAATGATCATAAACTGCAGGTTTTGCAGTTATTGTTATGAATGTAAAGATGTTGAGGTGGTGACACCGTCACTTCAGATGATGAATCCAATATTTCACCACCACCATGGGAGGCATCTCTGAGACGTAGAACATCATGGGTGAAATCACAATGCTCTAAAAAAATTAAACTGAGTTTAGTTTTCTAGAGTGACCCACTCACCACCAGGTCTATACTCAGAAATGCCAATTAATCTGTCTTTATTTAAACTGCGTAATTCTTCGAGGCATTTGAAATGAAAAGAGAAACAGGGGATTCATAAATAAACTAAAAGAGTCTACAACAACAAAAATATTTTTCAAGTAAAGCCCCAATAAACCTGATCATTATTAGAGTGAGAACAAACAAGTAATTGTGTTCTGCGACCACACCATTTGGGACGGATATCACGCTCACGCTACACATGCTTAAGCAATATAGGTTTCTTATCAGTTAAAGTGTGTTTATTATTAGAGCTTCTAAATAATACTACAGACTAGGATCTGTACTAGGGAAAGAGACTAATACTTAGAGAGGGTACATACCCCGAATAACAGTAATAAGGGGTCTGGAAGTGAGACAGCTTCCACTAGGTGCCATAACTGTACTTACCCCTACTATAGTCTCCCTAGAGATAAACTAGATACTCCCGCTGTAGCATGCACTCTAATAACTGCGGACATTTTTCAGTGATGCCACATTAAACTACTTTATTCAAAACTAACAATTAAAGAATACATGCAATAGATAGTAATTAAAACTTATTTTAAATTCATTTTACTTGATTTAAATCAAAATAGTCGAAAACTAATTTAATATTACATGACATCAAAAAATGATGTCACAAATGTACAGTTATGGCACCTAGCTACCCAAGGAATGATAATAGCAGTTGTATCCTCCCTCTAAGTATTAGTCTCTTTTGTACTAGGGGTTTCCCCTCTCAATTTTACTCCTGGAGTTGTTGGATGACTGACAGACAGATGGAGTGACAAGTAAATATTTGATAGGAGAATCAGTGTCAGTATAAAATACTTACCAGGTCCATTAGTAAGGAATGTAGCAAGACTTATTTGTGGAAAATTGACTTCTATGGGGGCAACTAAAGAGCAGTCATTTCCTTTATTCCTGTATCTAAAAAATTTAAAGCAATTTCACAAAGTTGCACACACAGTAAGATATGAGCTCAAGTTCATTAAAACTAACATATATCAGTGGAGTGATGGAGTGCAAAGAGAAGAGAGAGATGTCTCTCCATATATAAATGAATGTTACAGTTTCTAGCATTCTGCATGTGCCATACTTGGCATCAGGCCAAATGTCGTAAAACAAATTATTATGCCATGAACCCAAGTTGCAATCTACATTGATTCTTCAATGTTAATCTGTCTACTGTTTCAATGTTTTTTTTTTTTTTTTTTTAAACAAGTTCTTTATTGGCAAAAGTAATACAATATTTATTTTGTGTATACCGGAGCCATATTATATTTATTGATTAGGGTAATTTGTGCCTCTTTATTTTATTTTTTTTGTTATTTTTGTGGTATAAATTTTGATTATTTTTGGGGTGTGAGGGGGTTTTGTTTGGGTCAAGGATAATTTTTTTTTTTTTTGGTTTGGGTTTTTTTTTTTTTTTTTTTTTTTTTTTTGGGGGATTGTCAAAAGGTATTTTTGGTGGTGTTTTGAATAGGATTATATTGTATAGGTAGTTTGCAGGAGTTTCAAAAAGGTTGCCTATGCAGTCTGTGGACTGACTTTAAATGATTCAACCTGGCATTTGCCTGTAAAATTGAGGGAAACCACAGAAAAACCTCAATTAGGTTGATCGGCGGGTCCTGGGTGTAAAGGTTATGTTATTATTTTTTTTACGTTTGGGGGTTTAACTGTTAAGGTTTGGTCTCTAGATTTTTTTTTGAGGCTAAGGGGAATAGTTAATTTTAATTTACGAATTTGAGTGTATTTATTATATTTTTAATTTTGAGAAGAGCAGAGTCTTGATTTTTTCAGTATTGTCTTGAATATCTTGAAGTTTGGACATCTTGATATATATTTTGTCGTTCGTCTTGTATTTTTTGCAGTCTAGTAGGATGTGTTCTAACTGTTTCGTCTATTGTCGGGCAGGAGTGGCATGCTGGGGAGTCGCTTAACCCAATCTTGTAGTGATATTGAATGCATCTGGCATGTTGACTTCTTAATCTGTTTATGCAGACAATATCTCTTCTTGACAGCCTCGATTTCCAGAACCAAGGTTTAGCGGGAACTATCTTGATGGTTTCTTTAAAAATTTTCCCCTTTTCTGGTTCTTCGTTGAGTTTGGTGTTCCAGTCTTCTAGCATTTTCTTTTTTGATACTGATATAAGATCACTTGCAGGTATTTTATATCTCGATGGTCTTGATGGATTTTTTTTGCAAGGAGATCAGCTTGTTCATTTCCCTGGGACTCCAGAGTGTGATTTTACCCATATAAAGTCTATTTGTTTGTACTGTTTGGTCAGTTCGTTTTTTTTTTGTTTAACTTGCAAACAACCCCGTACCCAATTTTTTTTTACTTGAAATCCATTATTAACTATTTGAAATAGAGAGTAAACCAATAGATATGTATTTTTAGGCAATTTACTTAGCTAAAATATTCAAATAAACTTTATTTGAAATAATTTGTGATATTTTGTATATTAATGAAAACAAAAAAAAAACGGGATTGTTTTGCTTCACTAAGATCGAACCTGTGATGCAAAGTTAAGGGACTTTTTTGCTCCCTAAACATCTCCAAACGGATTCCCAAAATAAGATTTTAATTATTTTAAAATTAGGAAAAAACCTGTTGGTAGATTAGACTACATAACAAGACCTATAGAAGAAAGGAGCAGACGTACTTTGTTCAGTTTGCTATACATTACACTATACCTGCTTGCTTTGCTTGGTATGGTGTCTCTCCCCAAACTTGTACTAATATAATAAGACAAATACAATAGCACCCAATATTATAAATAAAACATAAAGGAACATGAAAACATAGCGATTACCTAACAGCTGATTGTAAAACTAATATTGCTTCTAGCTGATCAACCATTTGAGTCCAAATACAGGACTGTTCTGATATGGCAACCCAGTCACCATCTCCCTTATCTGTAAATATTTTAAACAAACATCTAATCAAAGTTATCATTATCTGATTAATTATGAACAAAACAATGTTAACAAAACTGTGTTTGTTAAATAAATGATTTTCTATATTTTCGAATCTTTCAGCAAAATATTCCTGGATTTCCGTTATGGCCTTTAGTTGACCTACAACTGTAGCTGATATCGCTATGCACGTTTGTACATGCATAGCATTATACTACGCTACGTTAGTACGTGTCATTATGTTATACTATGACATAATGATAGTATGATCATTATTTACGGTAAAACTTTAGTTTGAGGTTCTTTGTTCAATAATAATTTAATTTCTTCCTTATTTTCAAAGAATTGTTTCCTACAATCCACACAGAAGAAAAACATAAACCTTTCATTAAGTTCAAGGCGTCGTCTTTCCGTTGATCCATAAGTAACATTCCATATGAAATATTTTTGTGCATAGATCGCATTCGGGACACTTCTTCTCTCGGCCTAAGACCATCTTGCAAATTTCACACTTTTTTGACATAGTAATCGTGGTTTGAAACTAAGAAATTTAATAAAATTCAGGAGCCTGATATTCACGTTACTTATTACTCAAGATAATCACTCACAAGATGGGCACATAGCTAAGAATAACTTAATAGCCTTTCACATCAATTTGCTGAAAATTGGTCAGTCACATTGCTAGATGGAGTACAAAACAACCATTGGAATAATGCTCAAATATCTATTTTATCCTTTAACAGCTTGAATTAAATCATCAATCACTGGTTGTTTCTGAGTCACAAATACATAAGGCCTCTTGGGGGCTCCAAATCAAATCCCACAGATTTAATTGAAACAGAAATCAGTTTTAAATGACAGCAATATAGACAAGTGCAATATAAAGGCTTGATATTTAACCCATTTGAGTCTTAATGAGCAAAAACTTTGACATCCCTATTTTTATTTCTGAATTGTCATCTTTAAAATGAGAATAAGCCCCTTTTTTTATTTTTTTGCCGTTTTCAAGAATGGATGTCCATATTAAAAGAGCAGTGTTTGGAGCATCAAACTACTTTCAATGTCACTAAATAGGAAGATTTCTGAAAACCATTTTTTACTCAATATATACTATATATTATATATATATATATATATATATTATATATATATATATATATATATATATATATATATATATATATATATATATATATGCATCTAGGGACTTTTGAGAAAATATGTGTACAAATATTAATAGAGATCTTTAAAGTAGACTATAGGAAAGACATTTTAGCCAATTTTCAAGAATTTTAAAGATGGCCTTTTTCCATAACTTTGCTTCAAAATCACCTCTAAAAGGGAAAATTGTGATTTTCAAGACACTTTCAAAGCCATTCCGTTTTTTCCTAGAACATTGAAAAAATTAGGTGAATACTACTATTAAAAAACATTAGCACCCATATTAAGAGACCAAAAAAATCTTAAAATTTGTAAAAATTGATTTTTTTGTTGTCGTTTTATCCAAGAAAATACCTGCCATAACTATATGTAGGAACACAGATACATAATTTATTTATAGACCCATCCTTTCCCTTCAAAACGAGACCAAGAACTCCATTTTATCACTATTGGTTCTTTAGTTATGACGTTTTTTATTAAACATAAATTTTTCCTAAAAAGAACAAAATTTGGTGATTTTCTAAACTCCCAAAAAATTTTTTTCAGCAAACCCGTTTTGGCAACTTTGTTTCACATACCAAATTTTCAAGAAAATTGGCGAGGGTCACCTGACAAGATTTTTGGCCATCTGCTTGATTTGAGATGGAATGGTCCTTTAGCGGATCAGACTCAAAATGCCTAATGTAGGATTCATAAGGTAGAACACTATCTTCTATCAAAGGGAGTTAGCATAAAGGGCCCAACTATGTTACTTACTTGCTAGGTGATTTCATCTTAGCCTAATTACTATCACTACTATCTAGACTACTGACAAGGTGAGTGATGAAGGTGCCACTCGACAGCAAGGATCATTTAAAACATAGCTCAAATATCCTTCAACCTTCCACACCCAGTTATAAGCTTTTGTAGAACTTAAGCTAATACTTGAGTGATATTATTATTTAGAATGGAGTTGGCAACATTTCAGAAACAACCAAAAAGAAAGTCTTTTGACACTGCCAGGAATTTTTAAGAACAGTGAATTACTTACATTAGTTAATTTCTTAATGTAGAGGAGGAAATTTGTGATTTTTAACATGAAGTTACAGAAGAAAAATTATAAGATGGTAACAAATGCTGATAATGACTGGGTCTATTTGTTAGAAGTACATAGTGGTACATGCAATGCAAATTTAATGTTAGCCAGAGCCATTAAAATTTTGAGGTGAACTCAACTTTTGATGAGCCATTATTGTGGGCAAACAACATCATAGGAATTTCATAAAAAATTATGTTCTGGACATTCATAAGGTTGGTTTTGTACCATGTTTCAATCAAATCTGAAAAAAGTTCCACAACTCCAACAAAAAAATAAATGTTTGGCTTATTAAAGCAGTATGGATGTCCATTCAATCAAAGTAAAGAAACTTTAAGAAGAAATTTACCAAATAATCTTTCTTCTATTCCAATGGTCACAGCCCTCATGACATACACAGCTGACAGAGCTGAGGGAATATTGCAGCTTGCTTTGATTAGATTCCTGATATCTGGCCACCAGAAATTTATTTCCTTGGAATCTAAAGGGGAAAACAAAGAATATAAGAAGTTTTAATAAGTAAGCCACCGAGACTTGGCCACCCGTTCTCGTCATATTATGCAAGTTAAGCATTGAGCGTGCTAAGTGGTTGGATGAGTTACTGGTCATGTCAAGTAGGTCCGATTATTGCATGAGAGCATCAGTCTCATGACATTACATATACAAAGTCCCAGAGTCATCACACTGTCAGCTATGTCACATGGGTTTCATCAGAACAATACTCCATTAATAGAATAGACCATTAAAGGTCTTACAAAGAAATGAAGAGTTTAAAGTTTTGCACCAATAAAGAAAACACCTTATTTTTTGAGATTTAATGAAGATTCACAAGAAAAATCAAATAATAATAATAATAATAATACTTTATTTATTGAAAGCCTCTTAAAGAAGATACAACAAGTCACATACAACAATTATGAACTAAAACTAATATACTAAATTACATGTAACTTTAGCAACAAGTGAAAAAATACATATAAATAAAAACCTAATACTAAAATTCTATTAAAAACTTAATACTATAATATTAGACACAGACATAATATTAGAATAAGGGGTTTTCGAGTTTTCAGTTGTTTTTATGTGCTATGCATGTGCAAGTGCCTCATTAGAGGACTGTGTGCATGTGGTACAACACCCGGGGAAAGGATCTGGTCATTCCCTTCTGTCGACTAGCGACTACACAAAGGTGTTCTCCCAACAAATCTACTCAGTCGAGGAGTTTTTTACAAAAGTTTTTTAAAATATTAATTTTGACGACAGTACTGCCATTTTATGGCTTTTACTTATAAATATGTTATGTTATGTTATGGTTGGGGGTGGTTGCAAGTAGACAAAGCACTATGGAGCAGAGTAGTAATGTCTAAATTTCCCATCTATTTGATGACTCAGCAATAATATCAAGATATCTTACCTGTCATTGAGCAAATAGCATGAATCAAATCAGCAAAGTTTGACACTTCGTTGTAAATATTTTGACAATGCGGTTTAGACAGCCAATAGCATAAAACCAAATGCAGTAGATCTTGTATGTTTATGTATTCTTCGACTAAAGCTTTCCATTTGCTTATAGAGCAACTTCCAAATATTATACCTTGACTCAGGAGTTCTCCTGCAACAAACCAAACAGAAATATTATCGAAACATCTCGAGTCATTTGGTAATTGGAACATTTATCTAACTTTGTATTTTCTACAACAACTGTAAAGAATACTAAAATACAAGTAATATGTTGCATCAAGAACTCATGTCAAAAGAATACATCGAATAAAAATACTTAAAAAAGGACTTTCGACGCTCGCTAGATAAACTAAATAGGAGACATTCCTTTGCTGGTCTCCTAAAATTTATGCCAAAATAAGAAAAGGGTCTTGCATTGCTCACTAAGTTTTATAGTTTAGTTAAGTGAAAATTTATTGTTTATTCAAGCAAAATATTTATTTCACTCGCTATATTGCATATTATTATCTTGTGTTAATACTTTAACTCGCTTATTGTATTATCTAGTGTAAAGAAGGGCTCACTTCTTTAGCTAGATTCAGTGTATCAGTATTTATATATAAAAAATGATAGCTCGCTATGAAACAGACTACCTACAAAGATTAGACAAAGTATTTCATTACAAACTCCTTGTTGTTTCTGAAAATAACATTTTAATAACTATTGCATAACAAATAAATCTAAGTACCGAGAAAAAGAGCCTGAGATGTGGCGTTAGGGTCAGTTCTAAGGGGTAACTCAGAGGAGTAAGTGGACAGGAAACAGGATAGCATCGTATGTAGGTCAGTTCTGCCTCCTTGCTCAAATCTGACTCGAGGTTTGGAGACGAGATCTTCAAATTGACTCAAACTGGTTACCAGACTCTCTAATTCTTTATCATCAACTCTAAGTAGTGTTTTTAATCTCTGAAATGAAAAATATCCGAAAATAAAAGACATCAGACAAAAACCTTACAATATGACACTTGCTTGAATGCTATTTCAAAATTATTAAATTTCGATGATTATTAATTATTACGACTTGCTGAAGATAGTATATTTGAATAGTGTGGTATTTTCTATAACACTTTGAGACAAAGAATCCAGTGAGATAGTTACTTTTACTACCTAAGAAAAGCTAAGAGTACAATTAGGGATTATTTTTTTAAATCAAAAATATTTTAATTTACTCAAGTACCTAATTGTACTCTTAGACCCTTTCTTATATTATATATATATATATATATATATTATATATATATATATATATATATATATATATATATATATTATATATATATATATATTTACTAGAAGATAGTGTTTTATCTAGTTATATGAGAGCTAGTGCAGGAAGTTGTTTCTATTGCACAGTACAGCTGTCACTTCACTCTAAGGTCTAATTAAAACTGTCCTAACCTTGAGACCATTATTACTTTGTGTAATAAATACATAAATTCAATCAATAATATAATAAAAAGGAAAGCATACATCATTATGAAAGCTGGTAGAGGGAGAGGGGGAAACACAGGCAGTGTAGTCGGGAGGCTGGTCTTTTGAATCTATAAAGAATTCATACAAAACCAGCAGCTTTGCTATGTTAGAACAAGATCTGACTATTTGCTCTTCTAATGCAGACAATGCTTTGACATTTTCACTCATCTCTGTGCTTTCTGAAAAAGAAATAAAATTGATAAAAATTAACAATAAATTAAAACAAAGGGTTGGTGTAAAGTTTCCCCTCCTATGAACCTTTTACTTTTTGAGTACAAGGTTCATAGCACAAATTTTTATTATGATAAATGTTCATTTTATATATATATATATAATATATATATATATATATATATATATATATATATATATATATATAAAACTAATAACAAGAAATGAATAAATATAGGTAAACAAACTAAAACCAAGCAGAAGGCTACAGTTTAATAACAACACTAAATTATAACCGCACAACACAATAACAGCAACTCATGGCGGACACATATGAAAAGTTTTGCACATATGAACAATTCCTGAATATACGGTACTCAGATTATTAATATCACTGTGGATATTCATAGAATTAGGGTCCTGTTTAATAAACAACATTTCTTTAGTTTTCCGCCAATCCTCATCCGACTCATGAGTTACGATGATAAAGTTGTCTTTGTCCATTGAGTGGTTATTTTTCACACAATGACCTGCTAGTGCAGTAATCTTTACATCTTTCAACTTAACACTGTATTTATGTTTATAAATCCTATCAGGCATAAAATCACTAGTTTCTCCATAATAACATAAATCACAGTCCTTACACTTAATCGCATATACTACATTAGCTTCTAAATGCCGAGGAACCTTGTCTTTCAATTTAGTAAATAAGTTCTTGACTCTAAACTGATTATAGAATGCCAAAGAAACCTGAGGAATTTTCTCTTTAAGAAGTTTCTGAATATTATAAGATAAACCCTCTACAAATGGAAATAGAAAAAAACTTCTTAGGCAAGACAGGGTCAATGAAGTTAGCATCATGCAGATTATTAATATACTTGTTCCAATGAAAAAGAATAATATATTTGGGATAGTTATTTTTTTGGAGTAAATTTATAACTCTATTCTTATTTTCATTTAAAAACATGGACTACTAACTTCTATTACTTTTTTAAATTTTTTTAAAATAACTTTCCTTTATTTTATAAAGTACATAATACATAATTAAATATGGCATAAAGGATTGAGTGCCACACTAGAGGATTGCAAAATCCTGTGCTGTGTGGCACTTACTTAAATCAAAGGATAAACATGTTAATTAATATTAATTGTGACGCTAAAAATATTACATTAAAAAAAATTACAGAAATAATATAATCTAAAAATAATTGTATCTTATGTATGTGATAAAAATGAACTTTTTTGTTTTAAATTTATTTATTATAATTATTATTATAAATTTGTGTTGTTATTATTATTATATTTTATGGATTATTTAATTCAGAGCCTTATCCATATAATTAGTGTTGTGAATTTAACCTTGTTCAAGAGAAATCACGTAGATTTTCTATTTGTTTTTTAACTTATTATTAGGCATTTTTATGAAATAGTTTCGTAGATGTTTTTTGAATGTGTCAGTGTTAAGTAGATTTGAATTTTTGAACATTGTTAATAGGTCTGTTGGGAGTTGATTTATGACTTTAAGCCCGTAATAAGTCCAATGTTGTTGTGCTTTCATAGTGTAAGTTTTTGGTAGTTGGTAAAGTTTTTTTGTCTCGTTTCTTGTTCCTTTTCCGTGAGTGATTTGAGTCAGTTTGTCTCTGTGTTTAAGTGCGTAAAGTATGCAAGTTATTTTGTGTATAATGTCCACATTAGGGAAGTCTAATTTTTCAAATAATTTTTTAACCATGCTGGCAAATATAGTTATGCTCAAGTTATTGGAGGTATGTTTAGCCAATTTGGGTTTAAAAATAATTTTCATCAAACTTTATGTGGATGATTTGTTTTTGATAATAAAGAAAGGTTGTGAACAGGAGATTCTAGATGTGTTTAATAGTTTCCACCAGAGATTAGTGTTCACAATGGAATTGGAAAAGGATGGTGTTCTTCCATTTTTAGATCTAAAAGTTATCAGAGGTGAAAATGGTGATATACTGACTGATTGGTATCAGAAGCCTACTAGTGCAGGTAGAATTCTAAATTACAACTCTTCGCACACATTTCATCAAAAAATTAATTGCGTTTACTAACTTAGATAAAAAAGTAATAGAAGTTAGTAGTCCATTTTTTTTTAAATGAAAATAAGAATATAAAATATATATATATATATATATATATATATATATATATATATATATATATATATATATATATATATATATATATATATATATATATATATATATATATATATATATATATATATATATATATATATATATATAATATATATATATATATATATATATATATATATATATATATAATAATATATATATACAGAATGTATGATATATATTATATATATATATATATATATATATATATATATTATATATATATATATATTATATATATATATATATATATATATATATATATATATATATATATATATATATATATATATATATATATTTATATTTATATACAGAATGTCCACGGACTGAGTTGCCCATATGTGTAAATGACAAAAAAATAATTTTTCAGCAAAAAGTTAGTCTTTATTCAAATTTTTGCTTGTTGTAAAATGAACATTTATCACAATAAAAATTTGTGCCATGAACCTTGGACCCAAAAAGTATTCTATGCAAGACTGTTTGTCTTCCAGTACAACAAACATCTTCTATGCAAGAAGGTCTGATTGTGTGTCCAGAATTTTTTTATGATGTCATTAACCTGCAATTATGACTCTAACCACTGTTGGAGGGAGAAAATGTGTTGCTTCCGGATGAAAACATTATTTGACTGAGACATTGCCCACACCTTGCACAGGTTACTAAAGTCTCACAGATTCCTGCACATGTTTAATCCAAATCCTCACAACATTCACATTTTGATTCACTTTATCTTTTTATTACTTCCTATCTTGCTTTGAAATTCCTAAACAAATACCTGATAGACAATTTCAACATCCTAACTCCTTGTCCACACTAAACATAGGCATCCTCCCCTCCTAATCCTCCAGGCTCAATCTTTGCATATCCAACCCAGAAGAATTCATGGAAAACTTTGGAGTAAATACCTCTAACACGACACAATTCATACATAATATTATTTGAATTTGTTAAAATCGTAGTATACCTTTAGGAGCAAACCTGGAGCTGATAGCTGTTAGAAAAGTTGTCAAGATATGAGGAGTGATAAGTTTATATTTAACAATAAACTCTAAGACTAGTTTTACAGACTCTGCTGACTTGATTTGATGAAACAAGTCAATAGCTTGCTCCACATCTCCCTCACTCTCCAACACTTTCCTTATCTGTCTTATTAAATGATTATCACGGGCTTTCTCATCGTTCATTACACTGGAAAGAAAAAATAATGTTTAGGCATAACAATGTGAGTGTGTCAACACACACAAATATATATATATATATATATATATATATATATATATATATATATATATATATATATATATATATATATATATATATATATATATATATATATATATATATATATATATATATATATATATATATATATATATAATATAATATATATATATATATATATATATATATATAATATAATAGAGAAGTTGAGCAAAGCATTGAGTTGATACGTTGAACTCATTGTTCAGAGGTCACCAAGCCAAATACCACACTTGATGCTGTAAAACTGATAGTTTGGTAGCTAGAAAATAAATGAATCATGGGATATTATTTGGTATTGAAACTTATACATATATTCCTAACTAATTTCAACATAATTATACAACTCCTGTTATAAGTTCAATATGGTTTGGTCACTAAAAATTAGCAGGAAGAGAGATAATGTAATTCTTGAAAAACAGAAACAGGAAGAAAAAAGTCCCTAAAGGTGCAAGGGGGACGATGTGTAGGTGGGGGTGAGTCAGTCAGAGTACCCGTGGTACTTGTCATGTCAATCACTTCTTATCTCATCTCTAGTCTATTTTAGTGAAAACAAAGAGAGTTATGCTGGCGGCAGATTTGTGGTGTGCTTCAAAATCTACTTATTTATTAAGTTCATCAAGTTTACTCACTCCAGAACACAGGTACTGGTTAGTGAAGTAAAGTCACTAAAATTTTGTGGATATAGAGAATTTTACAAAATATTTACCTTAAAACAATATGGAATGGGACTGAAATGACAGACAGGGTTCCGTTGGCGTCCAGGAACACACAGGGGAACTGACTCAGGTTGCTCCCTTTGAATGATATGACAGGTAAATTCAAGAGACCATAACTTGAATAGTGAAGCCTAAACAATAGAACAGTCTGGTTCATAAGCAACAAGGATTTAGTTAACACAGGACAGCTCAGTTAGTGTAGTGGTACAATGAGAAAAATTAAAGTTTCGGAATTTTAAAAACCAGTTAATTTAGTAGTTTTTAAACTTGAAAGTATTTTTAGCATAAAATACTTGCGCTTCAAGTTGTACAGCTTCTTGAAGAACAAAAAAAACATACAAATAAATATGATAGCAAATAAAAATAAATATAGGTTTAAATAAAACAATAAATGTAACATGATGTATAATTGTGAAATTGTAAGAAAATACTGTGTAAGAATTAAATAGGATATCATTATTATTTTTATTAATTATACACATCATATGATAGTATTAATTAGGTCTCACTGTGCTGAAATAAAATTATTATCCTTCTAGATATGCATAGCAAGACCAAAGTAATACCAACTAAGGCTCTCACTCAGGTGGTATTACTTTCACTCAGGTGGTATTACTTTCACTCAGGTGGTATTACTTTCACTCAGTATTACTTCACTCAGGTGGTATTACTTCACTCAGGTGGTAGTCAGGTGTATTACTTTCACTCAGGTGGTATTACTTTCACTCAGGTGGTATTACTTTCACTCAGGTGGTATTACTTTCACTCAGGTGGTACTTTCACTCACTTTCACTCAGGTGGTATTACTTTCACTCTACTTTCACTCAGGTGGTATTACTTTCACTCAGGTGGTATTACATTCACTCAGGTGCTATTACTTTCACTCAGGTGGTATTATTTCACTCAGGTGGTATTACTTTCACTCAGGTGGTATTACTTTCACTCAGGTGGTCACCTTTCACTCAGGTGGTATTATTTCACTCAGATGGTATTACTCACTCAGGTGGTCTTTCACTCAGGTGGTATTACTTTCACTCAGGTGGTCAGGTGGTATTACTTTCACTCAGGTGGTATTACTTTCACTCAGGTGGTATTCCTTTCACTCAGGTGGTATTACTTTCACTCAGGTGGTATTACTTTCACTCAGGTGGTATTACTTTCACTCAGGTGGTATTACTTTCACTCAGGTGGTATTACTTTACACTCAGGTGGTATTACTTTCACTCAGGTGGTATTACTTTCACTCAGGTAGTATTACTTCACTCAGGTGCTATTACTTTCACTCTTTCACTCAGGTGGTATTACTTCACTCAGGTGGTATTACTTTTCACTCAGGTGGTATTACTTTCACTCAGGTGGTATTACTTTCACTCAGGTGTATTACTTTCACTCAGGTGGTATTATTCACTCAGATGGTATTACTTTCACTCAGGTGGTATTCCTTTCACTTAGGTGGTATTACTTTCACTCAGGTGGTATTACTTTCACTCAGGTGGTATTACTTTACTCATATTACTTTCACTCAGGTGGTTTACTTTCACTCAGGTGGTATACTTTCACTCAGTGGTATTCCTTTCACTCAGGTGGTATTACTTTCTCAGGTGGTATTACTTTCACTCAGGTGGTATTCCTTTCACTCAGGTGGTATTACTTTCACTCAGGTGGTATTCTTTCACTCAGGTGTATTACTTTCACTCAGGTGGTATTACTTTCACTCAGGTAGTATTACATTCACTCAGGTGCTATTACTTTCACTCAGGTGTATTACATTCACTCAGGTGGTATTACATTTACTCAGGGGTATTACTTTCACTCAGGTGGTATTACTTTCACTCAGTGGTATTACATTCACTCAGGTGCTATTACTTTCACTCAGGTGGTATTACATTCACTCAGGTGGTATTACATTTACTCAGGTGCTATTACTTTCACTCAGGTGCTATTACTTTCACTCAGGTGGTATTACTTTCACTCAGGTGGTATTACTTTCACTCAGGTGCTATTACTTTCACTCAGGTGTATTACTTTCACTCAGGTGGTATTACATACTCAGGTGCTATTACTCAGGTGCTATTACTTTCACTCAGGTGGTATTACTTTCACTCAGGTGGTATTACTTCACTCAGTGGTATTACTTTCACTCAGGTGGTATTACTTTCACTCAGGTAGTATTACATTCACTCAGGTGCTATTACTTTCACTCAGGTGGTATTACATTCACTCAGGTAGTATTACATTTACTCAGGTGGTATTACTTTCACTCTTTCACTCAGTAGTATTACATTCACTCAGGTGCTATTACTTTCACTCAGGTGGTATTACATTCACTCAGGTGGTATTACTCAGGTGGTTCACTCAGGTGTATTACTTTCACTCAGGTGGTATTACTTTCACTCAGGTGGTACTTTCACTCAGGTGGTATTCCTTTCACTCAGGTGGTATTACTTCACTCAGGTGGTATTCCTTTCACTCAGGTGGTATTACTTTCACTCAGGTGGTATTACTTTGGCTCAGGTGCTATTGGCAGGCAAAGCAAGTCTGAGGACATGTTGCAGTATGAATTGGATGCTTTTTATATTTGGAGGATAGAAGGGGGTCTGAAGCCGTGAGAATGAGTGCAGTGAATGCCATGTGCTGAGCAATAGAGTATGCTCTCAGTTTTTTAATTGAATTTTGATAAAAGTGAGTGAAATTGGCAAATACCAAACACGGCTGACTTACACTGCTCTAACTCGCTGACTTACACTCCATGGTAAATAGGATTTTCAGGTCAAATATTCAAACAAATGTTGAATGTAGATTGGTTAGGTTGGTACTGAAGTTATCACCAATCAAACTTGTCTGTATACATCAGTGAAGCAATGTCACACTTCTTTTATACTTGTATGTTTTAATGACTTGATAATTTTACTCTATTACCGGCTTAGTAATTGGCTCACTTTGAACCGTATGTTTAGTAGGTTTGACCTAAATAGGAATGGCTGAGAGCTGAATTGCCAGTATAACAGACATATAAGATATTGACTCATGACAAACACTTTATAGGGAAATATAAGATTAACTTGCCTTTTAACTATTGCTGTTACTGATTTAAAGGTTTGTCAACCACACTGACAACATCAGACAGGAACCACAATTTATAATTTAGAGATAAAAATCTCTAAAGCCAGAGCTTTAATAGCAACAACATCTCTCTGGTTATGAGCCATGATAAACCAGAACAATTAATTTACTGTTTTCCTTGGTTTTTCTTCAAAACCAAGAAAAACAGGAGATTGATAATTCAGAATTATCAATCTAATTAATCTAGAATTATTGGTAATTATAAATGAATAACAAGTAATTTTACCTCCCGTTCTTGGAGACTGGGAACGTAGCAACCATAGGACCACTCTGAAGAGCCCAAACCTGAATAATGCCTTTCTTAGGAGCATATATTGCTAAAAACATACATTTTCTCTTCTGGCCTCTATCTTCTAGGACGGGAATAAAAGCACACTGTGCTTGTCTGTACCCTTTCCACATCCTAAACAAAACATGCACACGATAGACTTGTAGTAAGTGAGAGAACCACTAAGTAGTAGTGTGGCTGTGGGGAGGTCCAGTCTCCCACGTAGACCAGTTAATTATAAATAGATAAAATAAATAAATATACTTAAAATAAGCAGGTACACTTTACAAATGTTTTGTTCTTGTCAAAAGGAGAAGAAAAAGAAAAAAAACATAACAATTTAAGAAAATAACAAAGATAAAATAATAAACTGCGTAGGCTTCCGCGGTTATTGTCATAAAGATTTAGGTCTTCCGGTGTTGACCACGTCAATGTAGATGAAGAATCCGACGTTTCGCTTCCACTGTGGGAGGCATCTTCAGGGATGTAGGACATCATGGATAGAAACACAATGCTCTACAAAACTGAACACACACACACACACACACACTGTTCTTCATCTACATTGACGCGGTCAACACCGAAAGACCTAAATCCTTAAAGATAAAATAAATTACAACCAACAATTTCCATTTAGAAATTCACTAACACTATATACAACATTTGTAGAAAGATACTCTTTCAGTTTATTTCCGCCATTCGTCATTTTAATTTGCTATCGAATTACTCGTATATGTTTTGATTTTTACTCTCATTTAGCATTAATTTATTTGCATTGAACCAGGCTTTAACTATCGATATCGCTTCTTTCAAAGCTTCCTTTATTAATTTTAAGTCATATCCTTGTATTAGTAAGTTGGTGTCATCTGCATAGTTGATATTCTTAGCTGTAGTTAGTGGGAAATCATTTATACAAGTATTAAGTACAAGCATTTATATGCTCAAGAAAGTTTCAAGCTCCCTCTCCCAAAATTCTCTTAAAATAGTTTATTTTGCTCATTTTTTTTAGTTGAATGTCTTACGGCACAATGATTTGGGGAGCTTCTCCCCATGCGAGCAGACTATTCATTCTACAAAAAAAAGCACTACGGGTTATCTTAAATCTACCCAACAAAACATCTTGTAAAAAATTTTTTCAAACTCATGAAATTCTTACTTTTTATTCTTTATACTGCTATCAGCTTTTAAATTACATTCATAGTATTAAATCGAGTCTAACTTAAGAAGAGAACATTCATTCTCACTATACAAGGCAGACAAATCATATAGTACTTAACAAATACAGACAGACAAGAATAGCTAAATATAATTCAATTCAAGCAGGGCTAAAGCTGTATAACTTATTACCTGAAAATATAAGAGCCCTTGAAGAGAATAGATTTGACAAATTAGTAAAAATGAATCTTTTAAAAAATCCTTTGTACAGTGTGGAAGAATTTCAATCCATAAATTTTAAATGTAACAAATAAATTTTTTGTTTTGACTTTTTACAATTTACAGAAATGTATATTATGTGAAATAAAGGATTATTTATTTATATTTATTTATAAAGAATAAATAAAAGTGGGCCTAATACAGAGCCTTGAGGCACCAAGGCTCCATGCTTCATTTCAAGTAAGCCAGAATCAAAACCATCGTAGTATGTTTTTTGTTGCCTGTCAGAAAGATACAAAGTTATCAAGTCCAAAGTAATCCCACGAATGCCATAGTACTTTAATTTCTCTATTAAAATTTTATGTAAAACACAATGGAAAGCTTTACAAAGGTCACATGCCTCTACTATGGAATCTTGACATTCTTCAAAAGCTTTTAGAATATTATTAATAATATTATCAGGTAATTTATTGCACTTTGAGTTGAAAGGCCTTTCCTGAAACCATTCTGATTATTGTTTAAAATATTATATCTGTTAAGGTAAGAAACTATTCTTTTCTTAACCATTGCTTCATAAACTTTTCCCAAGATAGGAGTGAGAGAAATGGGTCTAAAGTTAGATTCATCATTAGGATCACCTTTCTTGAAAATGGGAATGATTCCAGTAATCTTTCACACTGATGGAAAATATCCATGTAAAATTGAATTATTTATTAGGATGCTTAAAGGTTCACTAATCATGTCACTATTTTTTTTAACAAAGGAATTACTCATACTATAGATGTCATTAGCTTTTGATGAGCTAAAATTTTTAATAACAGAGACTACTTCTTCAGCAGTTGTAGATTTCAAAAACAAAGAAGTGACATTAGAATGAGATATTTGTTTAAGATGTTGAATGACATCTATTGGTGAGTCAGATATATCAGCATGAATTTTCTCAGCTATACTGGTAAAGTATTGCTTGAAAGTATTTGCATTCAAATCTGTCTTCTCATCAACATCACATTTTACTTTTTTTAAAAAAATCCACTCTCAGTTTTGACAAGGTTCCAAAGTTTCTTTCCATTATTCCTATTTTCTTCAAGGTAGGCTTTATTTTTTAATTTTTTTAGTTCTTTGAGTTTTTTCTTGTAGTCAATTTTTAATAACTTTATTTTTTGTTTCAGGTGAGGGCTATTGCAGTTTAAATTTTTTAAGGTATCTTTAAGGTAAGTATTAATTTTTTTATACTTGTGTATCAAGTTTGTGTATCAAGTTCTGGTGAGTGGATTTTAGTTTCATTGTTCTTGCTAATTACAATTTTACGTTTGGTTTCCGGAATCGAGGTGGTGATAATATCGATGAAATTCTTCACAAGCCGACGCAGTTTTACAACCATTGACAGTTAATAATTTCATGAAATAGTTTAAATTATATTGCAATAAATCTTTATTTTCCTGATTTATAAATCTATTAAAAGAATAAGTGAATTGCTTGGTACAATTTTTAGTATAACAACCAAGTGGCTGTATTAGTGCAGCATGATCTGAGAACTGGTAGTTGAATTTATAAACATCTCTAGACAAGTCGTTAGTAAAGATATTATCCAAGCATTTATTCCTGGAAGGTCTAGACACCATGTGGAACTTCTTGTACAATCCATAGCTTTCCATTGTGTTATTAACTTGTACTGCATGTTTATCACGGGGGTCCAGAAAATCAAAGTTGAAATCTGCAGCAACAAGAACAGACACACCTATGGAACGAGCACTTTGCAAGGATTGTTCTAGCTTGCAATGAAAAGAATTTATATCTGAAGTTGGTGATCTGTATAAACATATAACAACTCATTCAAAACGGTAGCGCTAGAGGAGTTCATCGTATAATGATAAATAAAAGAGTCTCTCCACTTAATTACTTTATTAAAAAACAAAGCCGGCTTTCAACCCCAAAAGGTCATCATCAGTGCCTAACAAACAAATAAATATAACATAATAATAAAACAACAAGTAAATAAAAAGTAAAAATACAAAACATACCAGTATACATAAAGAAGTCAAACAAAATAAAACTTAAACATACGTCAAAAAAGGTTTAAAAAAGTTAAAAAAGCAGTCTTAAAAAAACATACCGGTGAGATGAAGGAAAGGAAAAAGAAGATTATTTATTAGATCTTTTCATAGTTGAGACTGAATACAGACTAACATCTTGAAGCGGGGGAGTTATTCTCACTAATTCCTTAATCAACTCCGAACACGCCCCTTTGCTATTAAGATTCAGGTCTCCCATCACCTGCCTGCTTCTGCAGATCTCAAATTTTTCTAGGGCATCCATCTTTTTTCCTTTATTAACGAAATGAATGAAACCTGCTTGGTGATCAGCATCATCATGTCCTTCTGTAATAAGATGTTGATAAAACCTGCTCGTATCATTACGCAGGTGCTCCAGAGCCCTGGTACGCAGGTTCCTACCTGTCTGTCCTATATACTGCGCTTTACAGCTACCACACTGGATCAGGTAGACACCACTCTTAAGTTCTGGGTCGACGGGATCTTTGAAGCGACAGATATGAGACCTTAAGGTGTTTTGAGCACTATAACTGACTTCAAAGTTATTCCTACGTAGGACGGTAGCAAGTTTTTTTGACAGTATATAGGGCAGACAGGTAGGATATTATGTTATATTTATTTGTTTGTTAGGCACTGATGATGACCTTTTGGGGTTGAAAGCCGGCTTTGTTTTTTAATAAAGTAATTAAGTGGAGAGACTCTTTTATTTATCATTATATAACAACTAATTTAAGTTTCTTAACATGTACAGCAGCAATCTCAAAGTCTCTTACTACACTCAGCTTCTCAATTTTTTCTATTTTTTTAACTTTGTCTAAAAATTTGTGAGTTAATATAGTAACTACTCCATCTCTCATATCATTGGGTCTACTAAAACAGGAACCAAGTTTAAAATCATTCCGTAAATACGATTCCTTTTCTTCTGGTCGTAGCCAAGTTTCGTTAAAACATACAATTTTTATTCTTTTTATTATTACTAAGTTGATCTTGAAATTCCAGATATTTGTCTTTCAGAGAGGGTATATTGGGAAATAATAAGATATCCTCGTCTTTGTAGGTTAATAATTGCTTTTTAAGAGAATCTATGTTTTCAGCCCCCCCCCCCCCCCCTTCTCTTTGGGAATAAAAAACGACTAAGCATTACATTAGCAGACCAAGCTATATGGTTAATGACCTCATATTTGTCATTAAAATCGACTCCAAGTCTGAAACTACAGTTTCTACCGTTTGAATCAAGCTTGCTTACAGATATATTTAAATTAGGCATATATTTAGTTAAAAAACTCTATACAGTTTCTTCTGAAGTTTCTGCTTGAACCTTTCCTAAATAAATCCATGCTTTTTAACCCCAAGAAATTCTGTATAATTAGTATTTTTCCCAACAACAAATGCTGAAATAAAATGTTTTAAATCAAAATGCAAAAAAATATTCATCAAAAAACCAATTTACAATTTATCAGAGTTTATAATTAAATAAATAATTACGTCATGCATTGTTAAGTGTATTCTAATTATTTGATGTATTTTATTGAAATATATTTGGCCTCAAGCTATTGAATATTTTTGTATACTTATTGGCAAATAAAAATAGTTTTCATTTTTTTATTTTCATTTATTTTATTAGAACTATAAGACTAAACTGAAAGACTTTCTAATACACCAACAGAACAACCAATAACTTATCTTAGCAATTTATTCATTTCATTTTATTTTTATTATACAAGAATTAAAAATATTATTTGCGAACAGGTATAGTTTTAGTGAAATAGGGTTAACTTGCCAAACCTCTGGAAAAATTTATTTTAAAAATAGGAATAAATAAATATAATAGAACTTTTAATTTAATAGTTAGAAATAAATATATATTGAACATAATAATAAAGAGATAAGGTATTAAAAAAAACATAATTATAACTTCTAAAATTTTCTAAAATATGAATTTTGTTACTTTTCCTCATTTATGCCCTAAATTTTCCTATTGCAAAAAAATCCAAAACTGGGATGAAACCGGAAATATCCGTTTTAGGCCTTTTCAAGGCTTCCTAAGTGTTTTTGCAAAGTTGTCTGTCTGTATGTGTGTGTGTCTGTTATCATCTTAGCGCCCAGTGTATTTATGCTAGAGAGTTGAAATTTTGAACACAAATTAGTCTACAGCTGCAGTTGAGCTATTCGGAAAATATTTTTTTTATGACGTCATTAACCCACTAATGACTCAGCAAAGATTTTGAATGATGCGATCGGATTGAGATTTGGTACGCATGTGACTACCTGTAAGTCTAACATATGTGCCAAGTTTCACCACATTATCAGCATGAGTTCAATTATTGAATGACTTGAGTACGTTTTTTAAAAAAACTGTCAGAAATAGGGAAATGTTCTAATTGGAATGAAATTTGTACAAGTGTATACCTTTACCTCATGAATAAGTATTAATAGTTTTGTTTTAATGCAACAAGTATATCCATGATTTTGATTGCATCATAAAAATTAAGGAGCATTGAGCGTGGTCAGTGCTGTATGGGTGACTGCTGAGAATGAAACAGATGTATTTATTATCGGAGGAAGAGCGAATTGAGTCTGAAGACATGTTGCAGTGTACAGTGAATTGTATATTCCGTCAAACATTTTTTAAACCTTAGAAGTACCAATTAATATATAATATTATATATATATATATATATATATATTATATATATATATATATATATATATATATATATATATATATATATATATATATATATATATATATAATAATAATAATAATAATAATAATATCTTTATTGCATAAAACATAAAAGTTTTCTACAAAAATAAGTCTTATAGCTAAATAAAAAAAATAAAAAAAGTTTTCTTATAATTATAAAACAAAAGAAAACTTACTTCTTTCTGCGTCGTTATGTTTCACGATATATATATATATATATATATATATATATATATATATATATATATATATATATATATATATATATATATATATATATTCTGTGTGTGTGAGTGTATGAGCCATCTCATTTTTTTGTAAATACATTGAAACTATACACAGACATATTGCAAATCAACACAAGTATTATTGTAGAATAATACATTTTTCAATTTTTTTGAGTGTAGTTACGGATGTAAAAGATGTCAAACAATTAGACAGAAATGGAAAGTTTCATGGTTAAAAGGTAAAGAAATGTTTTGATTGGTCACCTTAAAGCCATTCCTCTGTAGGTATCCATCAGAGTTACTCTTCCAAATGAGTCAGACACGGCAGCTAACTTTCCATACGGACAGCAAACCATTTTCTCTCCTTTCCTATCTATATCTGCTAAACCAAACCTACAGATAATTAACAATGATCATTTATAAAAATAAATTAAATATAATAATAAAATGATTAGAGGGCGGGTGTAAAACCCATGCACAGCTACTTGTACAAATAGCCTCGAATTAACTCTTCACAGGAAATCTCTTCTTAAAATTAGTTCAAATATCTTTGACACTAAGTCCCCATTAGGGTCTTTAACTCTGTCTTAGGTAGATTTTTTTGAGCAACATAAATCTCTTGTATAAAAAGACTTGACATTCAAATATGACAAAGTGTTACAAATTTAGCCCACTAAGTCTGCAGCTAAGCTCAGACTTAGTGTTGCCAGTGATATAAATGGTTTACGCCATATTTTGAGATTTTTCTTATTTGATATCTTCTATAAATATTCATCTTATCAGTGAGGCCAACTGAAAGATTTAAATAAATACACAAACCTGCAAGTCATAGGCTCAGCAGGTTCCAAAGATGCTTTCTCTTTGATATCTGCCCTGGAGTCTCTTCTCCCTCCTCCTAGCCAACCTCTGAACAAAAAATAAACAAAAACAGTATATATATATATATATATATATATATATATATATATATATATATATAATATATATATATATATATATAATATATATATAATATATATACCAGACCCAGTCCTGGGTCTTGACTTCCACCATACCACAGTCCTGAGTTAAGTTCAGCCAAATACAAAATAACTTTTTAAAAACTAGATTTATTTTATTAACACAACTAACATAGATTCACCATAATAACAATGTTAAAATTAAAAATGAAATGAACAATGTTTTAAAGTTTAACTAGCTTATATAGCCTCAGGGCTGCTGAGGTGTACATTATTAAGGTAGGTCAGAATATCTGTACCTCAGCATATTAAGGGAATATAACACCTCCCCCCTTAAGATTCAAATTTGGGGAGGAAGTTCCCAAATTTGAACTATCATTAGAACCAACTGGGTTTGGATTCCTTTTTTAATAATAAAGGTACAAACCATAGATTATTGCAATTATCAAAGATAGGGTTATAAGTAAATTGCTGTAAATATCAATTTGCTTAAAATTTAAGGGAGATGCCAAATGAGTAAGGATTTCTTTATGCTGCTTTTTGACAACTCATTTGCAAAATTATCAAATTTTAAATTTACTGGTTCCAAACTATTTCTAGTTAATTTGACTTGAGGCTTAATATGATAAGGAAGACTGATATCAGGTATATCCATATCTTTTAATTTTACCTGTACATTTGAATAGGTTTGTAACACATGATTATCAAATTTCAACTTGCACATATCTTTTAGTTCTATCATGTATGTTCCTTCTAAATAATAATTTTCTGTTACATGTATTTTCTTTGAAGCTATAATCCATTTGTTTACATCCAGTTTGTTAACATAAGTATCATGAATATCAATATTTGTGGAATGACATGAATCAAATTTATTTGTTCTTAATATTAAGTTAGTTTCACAATAATTATTGTGAATTATATATCTAGGGTTAGTAATTCTTTACAAATATAATCTTTCTTAAATATAATTTTACAATTTTTACTAGCAAAGGCAAAATGTGCATCATTTAATAAAACATAATTATTTGTTGGTATTATAGCAGTAAAATTGTTAGTGTTATTATCATACACAGGAATAGAAATTAATTTAAAATAATCATAGTTTTTATTTCCGACTAAAGGGATTTCTGGGATAGATACAATGTTATTTCCTTTATTATAACTTTTAATATTAATTAAGTTTTCAAGAAATAAAATATTTTCTAATGTGAGCTCTAGAGGAAATTTACTATAGGTTAATTTATCTTGAGCTTGCAATAAAGCTGTTAATAAATCTTTAGGATCTATTATAGAGTTGTGAAATGTATTTGATTTCGCAAATGAAATGGCTACCTCAATCTCTTCTAATGCATCGTATATTATTTGGAAATGATTCATAATTTGTTGTATTATGACCTGAAAGGTAAATTGGTTAAATAGTGATTTGTTCGATTCATCGTCGATAACTTGTTGAAGTATAGCTTCAATTATTTTTTGATTTTTATCTAGTGTTTTAATACTTCTTTCGAACTCAGTCATTTGATAATGTAGGATAGACTTTACGTTATTTTGATTATTCGATAATTCTGATTATCGATAATTCTGATGATTCGATAATATGATCAATTTGGTCATATTTTAAAGCATCTGTTTGATCTAAATTTCCAGTAATGGTTTTTATTATAGATCTTAATCCGTCTATAAGTCCTCTTTTAATTCAGCTTGTATAATTTTTTGAACTTAAATTTATAGTGGGATTTAATTGTTTTATCTGTGTGGTAATTTTATTATGTAGTAAGTCAGTTAGTTTAAATCCGTTATCTATCTCTACGTAGTAAGTATTATTTGCTGAATCTTTCATCTTGTTATAAAACATCTGTAAGTTGATAAATTCCTGTATTACAAAGTCAAGGTTAAAAGTCTGTATAAAATTCCATTTGTCTGGAATATTTGGTTCTTTGGCAAGTTTCACAAACGTTAATTAAATCAGTAACAGTCTTTTTCATAGCTTTCCAGTAATATGTACGTTGTAAAGTAGATAATGTTTCCGTAATACCTCTGTGATTTGTTTTACCTCCGTGATAATGTAAAGTCAATTCAATTTGGTCGTCTTTATTTTTTACCTTGTTTAATAATTTTGTACATTTAATCAGTTTTACTTGTAAAAAAGTTGTTTATGTAAGCCTTACAAAAGTCTTTATATCATTATAAAAATATAAGTGATAACTTAAATGTGGAACGGTGTATGTTTTAGGAAATTTACAATAATTTCTTCATTGTTATCTAGTGCTATTTTAATATGATAAATTTGTTTATCCTCGTATGTTTCATTAGCAAATGTTAATTTATTATGAATATTAGGCTTTACAATAATTTGAAAATATTTGTTATTTGTTAGTGTGTTCTGTGGATGCATTTTCTTCAATTTCTTCATCATAGGGAAGATGAACAATTTCGTCTAAGTTTTCTCCCAGTGTTTTTGGATTACTTATAACTCTTTCAATATCAAAGTCTAAGGGATTGGGTGCTTCCTTGCATAGTTCTTGTAAGTATTTAGTTGCGGAAAACTTTGAGTCACCTACATTGTTAGCTAAAGATTCGTTATCGTCGTTGTCTTTGTCATCACTTATTTCGTTGATTTTTATTCTAGACAAGCTGCAGTAATCTAAAGAGAACCTGGCGCTCTATTTGTTATTTTAAGGATTGAAACCATATTGTATTCTGAACTTAGATTCTGAGACTAAGTTCTAAGTTAAGCCCACCCCTGCGGCTGACTGAGTTGGTATTTAAACAATAAGACTTCTACCATACTACTGATCTGACTCCCACCAATACCACATGTCTGGTCTGACTCATAGTCCTGGTCTGACTACCACCATACCACAGTCCTGGTCTGACTCCACCATACCACAGTCCTGGGTCTGACTCCACCATACCACAGTCCTGGGTCTGACTTCCACCATACCACAGTCTGGGTCTGACTACCACCATACCACAGTCCTGGGTCTGACTCCACCATACCACAGTCCCGGGGTCTGACTCCCACCATACCACAGTCTGGGTCTGACTCCCCCCACAGTCTGGGTCTGACTTCTGCACCAACCACAGTCTGGGTCTGACCCCACCATACCACAGTCCTGGTCTGACTCCACCATACCACAGTCCTGGGTCTGACTCCCACCATTACACAGTGGGTCTGACTCTCACCATACCACAGTCCTGGGTTCTGATATCCACAGTCCTGAGTCTGACTCCACCATACCACAGTCCTGTCTGACTCCCATACCACAGTCTGGGTTGTCCCATCCCACATACCACAGTCTGAGTCTGACTCCCACCATACCACAGTCCTGGGTCTGACTCCCACCATACCACAGTCCTGGGTCTGACCTCTCACCATACCACCAGTCTGGGTCTGACTCCCACATACCACAGTCCTGGGTCTGACTCTCACCATACCACAGTCCTGGGTCTGACTCCCCATACCACAGTCCTGGGTCTGACTCCACCATACCACAGTCCTGGGTCTGACTCCCTACCACAGTCTGGGTCTGACTCACCATACCACAGTCCCTGAGTCTGACTTCCACCATACCACAGTCCTGGGTCTGACTCCACCATACACAGTCCTGACGGTCTGACCTCCCACCATACCACAGTCCTGAGTCTGACCTCCCACCATACCACAGTCCTGGGTCTGACTCCCACCATACCACAGTCCTGGGTCTGACTCCTACTATACCTCCTATTCTATTAGTGAATTTATTATTTCATTTTTTATAAATTTGGATAGAATGATATTTAAATAAAAACTCACGGGATAGCTTGACCAATAGAAGTCATCTGTATGAGTTTAGAAGCAACATGTTTGGCAACATCAGCTAAAACTGGAGCAGCAGAGGAGCCTTCTCTGATGGAATGTAGAGCTACATAGGGTCGGCAGCCTACAGCCATCACATCATACCTACCCAACAATATAATCAGCAATTAGAGTTAGTAATGCCTCTAAAAGCAGCACATAACCATATTGTTTTATGTTTAGACTTATGATTAAACTTATCTTAAATTAAAAGAACTAAATTTGTTTGATCACACAACAAGGAATTTATTTATTTATTTAACAAATACGGGATTGCTCCCAATTACATAAAAAGATTCAACAACATATAAAAATATCAAAGAAAACAAGATATAAAATTTAAGAAATAAAACTTAGAATTACTATTTTAATAAAGAATTAAAAATAACAAAATACTGTTTAAAAAAACGAAATATCTTAATATCATATTTGACACTATTCCCTTATAAGATGTACAAACCAAAATTAACATTAATGTGCCATCAATATAATAATCTTTACTTACATATAAGCGTATTAAACGCATAAAAGAGAATATCATGATTAAAAGATTAAAAAAAGTAATGGAAACTTATTGTTAAAAAAAATGAAATGAAGCAAATTAAATCTGGAATGAATCTTTTATTTTGTCTAACAAACAAAATCAAACTTTGTCACTGTGGTAACCAAATATGCAAATATAAATAAACAATTGAAACAATAATACAACCAGAGACTATAGATACTTAAACAGTGAGACTATCAACTCAATGGTGGGAAAATTAGGATTCCGGTCGAAACTAGCGGGCGGAAAGGGACCTACCTTTCAATTGAGTGGGTGTGGCTTAATTTACCGCTTTTTGCTGACAGTCAGTTTGATATTAAATTTTTATACTCTGTATTGTCATACTTTTACTGGTTAGCAAGGCCCTTGTCGTCTTTAAACTTACACAGAACGCTTCTGATTACTTTTAAGTTTTTCATTCAAGTAATTTATTAATTTAATTGATTCAATCAGGTAATAATGAAATAGAGGCTAAAGTTTACTTGTGCTAAAAGATAGATTATGGCATTTAATGCAGCCTTGTATTTTTAATTACATCGGCAAGACAAGATGCTGAGCACATGTGATTAAATGTAATTACCTGATTAATTAAATCAAATTTTTCACTTACCTGCCATCAGTAGTGTGTTTCTGTGGAAGTATTTAAAAAGACTTCCTTTTTACTTTTAGTGTCGATTTTTGTCAGACAGACCATGACAACATTGAACCATTTTTGTGAGAAAAAAATAAAGAAAATTATCATTTTATAATAACAACAATGTAGCTGTCATAACCAAAAATTGCCATGGTATTCATGAATTCAAATATATAAATATAATCGGTCATTTTTGGAAAGCTATTGAGGTTAGTTTATGAGTTGTCCACACTGGTCCACTGCAGCGCTAATTTTTAGTAGATTGCGATATTGGAATCCAAACTTTTCCTCATTTCAGTTACCCCCCCCCCTAAATACAACACATAAAATATATTGGATTTAATGAGGGAAACTTATAAGAAACGACTATCATACTATTCAGAATTTTCATAAGATGTTGATTTTGTTTTTTCTGATTTTTTTAAACTTATATTTTAGCAAATTATTTTTAAAATAGATGGATGGTTATTTTTTTTTAAAAAAAAGCAAATAGGACTAAGTAATATTTAAAGACTTAATGGGACCCAATACAACAACTCCTTACTTCTTTATATGACTATAATTCCTCTGCATCCAGGGATACTCATGTCTACAAACCTAAAGTATTACAGATATTAAAAATTCATAGAATAAGTTATATTTCAAAAAATCAAAAAAAATTTATTGATTAGGCTATGTAGTCACTGAACTGATTAGGCTGTATAATCATTGCATTGATTAGGCTGTAGTTACTGTATTGATGGGAATAATAATTAGTATTACTATAATCCTAGATAGAATTTTTGAACCATTGTTTTGATTTTGAACAGTTGACAGCCCTTAAAACGTCAGTGAGGGATGGAATGGCATTGGTGCTTACTGCTAGCTTCAATGTCGAGGATGGAATGACCAAGCAGAATTGCTATATATTATCAATAGTTACTAAGAGAAAAAGTACATAAGAAATGAGTTATAACACCTTGCCTTGAAGGGAGGAATAGAGCTAAATAGCAAAGAGCTAGACTGACAGGTGTTTCGTACAATAGACGGACATCTCTTTCCTAATACTTGAGCATCACAATATTTTGGCTTTGATCCGTCAAGTTCCCATTTGGTACAAGCTAGTCTAGGACCTTCCCATGCATCTTCACTAGCTTTAGCTAAAACTAAAAAGCATTGAAGAATATTAAAATAAATTGGACCTGAAGCATTCCACCAATAAAATTCCTTTAACTCATGTTTTGTTGTGAGTCACTCTTTGATGACACATTTTTTTTGAATGGCGTTTACCTTGAAGAGGTCAATACTCTCAGAGACTTAGGAGTGGTATTTGATAAATCACTATAATTTGTTTCACATATTAGACAAATCTGCTGTAGAGCCTATAGGAATATCGGATATACAATGCGTCTATCTAAAGATTTTTCAGACAATGAGGTTAATAATGTGCTGTGCAATTCTTTCTACAGATGTGTTTCATAGTATTGAAAGACGCCTACTTTAAAAACTCACATAATTTCTTTAGAAAGAATTCAGAGGAGATTCAATGTTGGATCTCCTCTGAATTCTTTCTATAAATCCAAATAGAGTATTGTACAATACTCTACCTGGATTTATACACAATGGGTCGCAACTGTTAGCTTACTCAACAACTTTGGCTATGGATTTTTTTTTAAATGCCTTTATTAAATAATAATTGATTTTACAACATTTATATGACATACATAATATATTAAAAACAAGGCTACCTCTCCGCTATAAAGCTTGAGCTATAAATATAGCTATATATTTATATAGCTATTTATTACCTATATAAATATAAAGCTAAAAGAAGATTACACACATTATGTTGTTTTCTTGTACAAAGTCTCTCTATACATAGTCTTAGGAATGTAAGAGGGCAAGGATAATTTGAGAGCTGTCTAAACATAGTCTTATTTTAAGATCAAAATGTTAACAAGATGTGTTAAAGGAAAACAAAGGCAGGAGGACATGATGTACCTTTGGTTAGTTGATTTCTTGTGGCTGTGAGGGAGGTGGTCAGAGCCAGACCAGGTATAAGACAAATAATACTCCTATAGAATATATAGAGCTCATCTTGTAACTCTAAACCACTGTGAAGAAATGTTTGGCATTTTAGTGATTTAACTGGTCCTAAGTGAAACTTCTCATTAAGTAATAAAGCTCCTCCCTGAAATAAAACCAATTAAACAAACCATTCCTGACAAACAATAATATATTTGTTAATAAACAATTTTATTTCCTTCCTTCCTTACATAGTATATACTGTTATACAAAAGGGGAAAATGCTCGTAACTTAGTAAGAGAGGAGATAAATATTTGCTCTGTTCTTAATAGAGAGGGTCTCACTTACAAGGCAGATGTGCCAGGCTAGACTATCACCAGATAGTACCCACAAAGAGTTATAATAATAATAAATAATAATAATAATAATAATAATAATGGTTCTCGCTGTTACAATCCAGTACAATTGTCTAGCGACGTCAAATATTAAGACTAAAATAACTAAATCCTATCCTCCAGGAACTCGTCTATTGAGTAATAGGCTTTTTGAGTCATAGCTTCTTAATATGTAGCTTGAACGAGTCTTCAGGTAGCGCAGAGTAGGAAGCTGGAAGATTATTAAAGCATTTCCTCGCCAGATAATGGGGTGATTTGTTAGTTAAGGTGAGCCTGTGTTGAGGTAAGTTGAGTCTATTGCAATTCCTGGTGTTATAGTGGTGATTCTTATTTTGAAGACTATTGTAGTTGGCTTTGGCATATATTAGGAGGTTGAGTAAAAGTTTACCAAACTTATTTATTATCATTGAACCCCCCCACCCTCTTACCTTATCTCTTTTAAGCTCTCCAATATTCATAACAAATATTATGCCTCATTTTATAAAATTCTATTAATTTTATAGAACTTTAATTTCTGTCTTTCCTCACACTCATGCTTTACTTGAAGAGTAAGTATGGAGGAAATGGCAGAAAATGGTAAATTAAAACATCAAAAGTAGTAGACGTTAAGAAAAACATGGATTTATGCCATGTATCAACCATGTTTAGTTAATTAATCTTATAACATTTTTAATGGTTACTTCAGCATATGCAATATATGCATAAAATTGATGTATTGACTAATTCCCTGATTTAAATAAATAATTAACTAATTGCAATACATGAAATAAGCACTTACTTCAGTGTAAAACCTGACAGCACCTGAATCAAAGCCAACAGCAATAGCTGTCCAGTCGGGGGCAAAGTGGGATGATGATAGTCGACCATTGGCAGCTATTGGTAAACATAAGACACTTGAAACGCATTCCCTGAAAATTAATAACATGCTTAGTATAGGAAAACAAGAAACGACTCCTATAATCATTTGTCAATGCTCTTTCAACCCAACATGAGTTGCAAAAGTTTAGAAAAAATCCTGGTGGGATTGTACGCAAGCCGAGCCAATTCACTTTGGAATACTTGCTTTCTTGCGCACTCATCCAATTCTTGTTCAGGTTTATGTTCTATAGTTGCAACAGTAACACCAATGCAAATAGCATTGGTCAAAGTAGAGCTAGTGCTAGTAATAATAATAGTCGATATAAGGAAAATAAAACTAGTAGAAAGTCATTTCGTGGTTATTATAATAATAATTTAAATTAATTGAAGTTTCAAGCACTTCCTCAAAGGTTTTAGCTACAAATGTGAGTAACGATAGTAAGTTTAAATTTTGTAAGCAGGAACTACATGAATTTTCTAAATGTAAAGCTTTTCATGCCCTTCCATCTACAGAAAGGTTGAATTATATGATGGAGAAAATTACTCATTGGGTAAAATCAGACCAGCACCAACCACAAGATCGATTTTCATTACTAAACTAGATAAGGACACGAGCGAACAAGACATTGCTAATTTCCTCTTGCAAAAACAAGTCAGCAATGAATCAATTAAAGAAGTACATAGTATACCTGTAAAATCCGTAGACTATAACGCCTTTATGCTGAAAATTAAAGTCGAAGATGCTCAAAATTGACAACAATTTCTGTTCTAGAGGAATAATAATAAGGAACTACTTTTTTTCAGATAGAAGGCCAAGTTCTAATAAAAAGGTAAACAACTGCACTGAAAAATCGAAACCATTAAAACTGAGAGGAGTGTATGCAAACCTCCAGATTATTCAAAATAAATCAGATGAACTAGAAATATGCATACAAAAGAACAATCTTTCCTTTTTACTTGTAACAGAACATTGGCTCAACGAAAATGAAAAATGTTTATATACTCCAAACCAATTCAACCATCCAGTTGCCTTAATTTATGTGACTATGAAAACCAAGAGAAAAGTACTTACCGAATAATAAACAAAGTAAGTATAGACATATTTAAAAATAAATTAGCAGCAACAAATTGGACAACATTAAATAACCCAACCAATAACCCGCTTTACAGATTTTGTTAATAAAATAAATACCAATTATGAAGAATCCTTCCCGTTGAAATCTACTAGGAAAAATAAAAAATCAAACTTTACAATGATAAACCCGTGGTTCACACCCGGACTTGGAAAACTCAAAGAAACAGTTTAACTGCTATATGAACTAGGAAATAATGACAGAGGTGGTAAATTTTGGAAAGCTCATATAAAAACCAAAAAGAGATATAGAAAAGCATTACAAAGAGCTAGAAAAGACTTCAACAAATATCACTAAAACAATATGAGATATAGTCAATAAAGAATCAGGTAAAATTAAAAAACAGATTGATTTAAGTGCCGTAAAACCAGAAGAATTAAATAAAGCTTTTATAACAATAATTCAACAAAAAAGTATGAGCCTTGCAGAAACCAGCTACAAAAATCTATTTCATAAGAACACCTTCTTCCTTAAACTAATAACTGAAACAGAAATAGAAACAAACTTATATGAGCAATTCTAATGCAAACGATTACTATGGCATGTCAAACACTTCTTAAACAAATTTATTCAGAAACTTTGAAACCACTGACATCACTAATAAACCAATGCCTCAAACAAGGATGTTTTCCAGAAGCTCTAAAAATAACCAAGATATCCCCAGTCTACAAGAAAGGAGACAAGAACAGTGCTACAGACAGTAGCTACAGACCGATATGTATCACTCCAATCCTGGGTAAAGTTATAAAAATTACTATTAAACAGCAGTTATAGACCAAGAGCCCAGGGGTGTTTTGTTAATAAAAAGTGTAATGGCTGGAACCGGTTTCAATTTTTCGTAAATATCTTCCTCAACAAGGATCTGCAATTCCGCCGACTCGTATCGGATGGGTGTCCCAGGCAGAACGCACTTTACAGGTCAAATTTACCACCCAAGTTAACAAAAAGTGTAATGGCTGGAACCGGCATCAATTTTTTCTTAAATACCTTCCTGAACAAGGATCTGCAATTCTGCCGACTCGTATCGGATGGGTGTCCCAGGCAGAACTTTGACCACTAAAGTGCGTTCTGCCTGGACACCCATCCGATACGAGTTGCAGAATTGCAGATCCATGTCAGGAAGGTATTTACGAAAATTGAGACCTGTTCCAGCCATTACACTTTTTTATTACAAAACACCCCTGGGCTCTTGGACTTTAGTTTCATACTTAGAAAAGAACAATCTACTATCTAATTCTCAGTATGCGTACAGGAAGGATAAAAATATAGAAAAAGCAGTTCTAAAAGTCATTAGTAAAGTAATAGAAACCTTTGTAAAAGGTGAGTATGCCAAGCTCTCTTGTATAGATTTATCTAAGACCTTGGATAAAGTTCTACCTAGCATACTCATTCCTAAGTGTAAAATCTTAAACATTAAAGGCAATGCATTACTTATACTAGAAAGTTACCTGACAAGAAAGTATATAAATACAAAAGTTATAAAGATAGGAAATTTAGTTACAAACTTAATTTGTCAAAATCCAAAGAGTTAATGAATTTAGAGAAAATATTAAAATATTTTGAAAACGTTTAAAGATTAGTAGGAGTACAAGATTATCCTCTTGTGACAAGGCTAGAAATTAATGAGTTTCTCTCAGCATCAGATAACGAACAATCAAAAATAATGTGGTGCCATGTTTGAGGAGTTACCTTGTCGCAGCTACATGATGGATCTCATAGAGAAGCAAAGAGACTAAACTATTAGAGGGAGAATACAACAGTTCTTATCATTCCTTGGGTAGCTAGGTGCCGTAACAGTATATTGGTGACGTCATTTTTTTATTTTTCATAATAATTACAATTTCACGTAAATATTACATTATTTTTCGACTATTTTGTTTTGAATCAAGTAAAATGAATTTAAAATAAGCTTTAATTATTATCTATTATCTTTAATTGTCTGTGTTGAATAAAGTGGTTTAATGTGGCATCACAGAAAAATGTCCTCCATTTGTAGAGTGTGTGCTTTAAAAAGGGGTTGTAAAGGGGTGGAGGAGTATCTAGTCTCTCTCTTGGGAGACTATAGTAGGGGTAAGTACAGTTGCGGCACCTATGGAAACTGTCTCTTCCAGACCCCTTATCACTGTGTAAATCGGGTTCTGTACTACCTCTAATAATATTAGTCTCTTTGTAGAGAAGAGATTAAAATAGAGGGGACGTTTGGCAGCAATTTCGGTACAATAATTGCTAGTATTAAATTTTTATAATGAGGTATGTTACATACGTTAATTACCTTGTAATAAGGATATATGTTACATACACCCGCATTACAAGGTAAAATTAACTATTGCAGTTTTGACAAAATGAGGCAAAGAGCAAATTAAATATAACTTTAGAATAGAAAGTAAGAAAAAGCTAAAAATGTTGCATAAATTTACAAAAAAGTATATTAAGCAAATAATAGAGACATCATAGAGTAATATAGACATAAACATAACAATTAATTTAAACACATATAAATAATTTTCAAATTTAATGTTTGGAAATCAAAATAATTTTTAAAAAATTGCAAAAGAATTTTTAAATTATGTACAAAATGTTTGAAAAAATAAATTTTACACTAATTTACACACTATTAAAATAAATAATATCTAATAATGTTCATTATTACACAAATGTTAAAATCAATAACTCTGTGAATCCAGTAATCATGTTATTTGATCCAAGTAATTAATGCTGATTATAGGCTGCATTAAAAGTACGGAGAAGCATTTAACTAAAAAAGCAAAGTTTATCTATGATGCTTCATTCTGTAGTTTCTTGGTTTAGAATGCATAGATTGCATCCATTCCTTCTAGTACTCTTGAATCTCTCCCAGAGAGGTAACTGTTTACACTTTCACACCAATTGTAAAGCAGCATCTTGACTAGCAGTCTGACAAATTACTTTTTGTAGAGCTCCAGATGGTCAGGACAGGAGATTGAAGAAAACTCAACACTACTTATTAAAGCTGACTCAATAGTTTTACCTATTCCAGCCTTGTGGCAATATTTCGGGATTAGTCTAATAGCTAGATTCCTGGACCACTTATACTCTGGAATACACAGTGCTGGGATAAGTAAGTGGTTCTCTTTGATCATCTGTTTCTCTGGCCTGGTATAAAGGCATGGTCTTCATTAGCCTCACTCACAAGTTGTTTATTGGAACAGGAAACACAATTGTTGCACTTTTTCAACATGTACCCAGCAGTATGCGTAACTACCAGCCTTTCAACTATTTCCTGACAAGGTTCAGCTCCAGGTGGTGAGTCAACTGCTTCCTCTTCCTCAAAACTATTGTTTTGAGGCATAAAAGGGAGGAATTCTTCTTCTTCATTAATTATTGCTGCAGGCTTGGTTTCAATTCTAGTGAGATAATGCTGAAGGTTGTCCAGGACACTACAGTCATCTTTTTCACAATTTCCTCAATTGGAATGGGAGGAAACCATATTATTAAGAAGAAGGCTTTTGTAAGCCCCTATAAAATTATTAGAGGACGGCATGTTGTTCCTAAACACATAACTCCTTATCGCTCCAAACTTGTTTTCAAGAGGATCTTGATTTAAATGTCAGAGGCTTAAGAATTTAAATCCTTCTCTATTAACAAAGGAATATGTATGCATGTGTGTTTATGGGTGCTATACAGTAAATAGAAATAATTAATTTGAACTTAACTTTGATAGTAAAGATACAACAAATAAGTAACACAAGAAAGTCATAGTGATAAAACAGTATTACAGTGTAGCCATCTAGAGGAACTATGGCTGAACTACAACAAGAATATCGTCTCCAGCGCTCCTCGTAGCAAATAGATCAACTCCCAGCCGTATAAAAAACTCTTCTATAACAGTGTATAAAACTTAGTATTTCACATTCTCTACAAAAGGGAAAAAGTGAACCTAAAGTCCCTAACTCAGAAAAAAAAGTTATAGCAAGTTTCAAGTGCCTAGCATGGAACATAATAGGAGCTATTATGATAGAAGACACACATACAGAGACAGCTACCATGGCAAAAACTATTTAGGAGGTCTTTACAACATCTATAACGGATAATCCAGGTGACATTCAAAGTAAAAACAGATTGCTTTTCATATTAACCCACGGTGTAAATTATGAAAAATATAATTAATAGTTAAAAAACATGAAAACTTACGTTGCGTCACGACGTGGGTCTCCCTGCCATTTAAGCAAATACTTGACTTTACTCTCACCTTCTTCTTGAGTGTCCCATTTAGCTGAAAGTAAAAAGACACTTTAACATACTGGTCCAATAGTGACTTATTTCAAAGATTTCTTCACTGCGCCAAATTTATTTTGAAGTTATAAACTATACAGCTCTAAGTAGTACAATTGCTCTGTACTTTTTAACAAATTGCCAAAAGATATTAAAAATATTAATAAATATAGTAAATATGTAAACAAATGCAAGGATTTGCTTAATCAGCTAGCTCCTTACACTGTTCAAGAGATTTAAAAAAAATTTAATCATAATTAATTTTGACCAAGTTTGTACATTTTTGTATTTAATGAAAGAAATAAAAATTCTTTTTCTTCTTAACACACTCTGGCTTACCTGTAAAAATAAGAAGGGACTTTTGGTTTGCGACAGCAAGTATATCTGCAGTAGGTGAAAGAGAAAGGAAACTGTTGTCTAGCCAACAATGCAACGAGCTCTTATCATCGTCATCATCAGCGCCCCAGTTCCAACTATCGTCTAAAAAAATAAATCACACATTATTACATTTTACAGACCTTCTTTGATTTTTTAACTTTTTTTTTTTTAACAATTGACAGTAGAATAGGCAGCAAGGCGAGAGTCAAACTTACCAAGTTAATAACAAGGAAATAGTTCATAAGTCAATATATATATATATATATATAATATATATATATATATATATATATATATATATATATTATAATATATATTATATATATATATATATTATATAATATATATATATATATATATATATATATATATATATATACACACACACTCCCTCCCCTGTATGACCCCAAGCTCATAATCATAAGCTCATTTGTTTTGAAAATTAACTAAAAAGGCACAAAACGCAAGTTATGTGACCAAGGATAAGTCAACTTAGCTCCTAAACTTTCTTCTGTGCTTGTCTGTGTCATTTGGTGCTTGTTAAGTCAATTAAAATAAAAAATTAGTTAAAGAAACAATATTACTTTTTACCGTTTGTTTATAACACAACATCTCCAAACCAAAACATCAGGAAACCATAGGAAGGAATATTGTCTCTAAATTTAGGGCCCTAGCAATATATAATGATTTCAAGCATTACATGTGCAATTCCTACCACAAGGGGAGCCTAAAGGCAAAAAAGTGTTGCCAACTTTTTCAAGGGACATAGATGGGCATGGGACAAATGTTCCATATAGAGTTTAAAAGTATTGGAGAAAGTATAAAGTTTTTATTTTCATATAATACATAACTTATAATCTTAAACAGAAAGAAGGAATATTGTCTCTAAATTTAGGGCCCTAGCAATATATAATGATTTCAAGCATTACATGTGCAATTCCTACCACAAGGGGAGCCTAAAGGCAAAAAAGTGTTGCCAACTTTTTCAAGGGACATAGATGGCATGGGACAAATGTCCCATATAGACTTTAAAAGTATTGGAGAAGAGTATAAAGTTTTTATTTTCATATAATACATAACTTTATAATCTTAAACAAGGTGAGAATAACATGAAATATGCACAATTAACTACCCTCAATAATAAAGAACTAACACTTTACCCGACATGTTTATAACCTGAGGATAAGGAAGGGTGTAGTAGTGTTACGAGTGCCAATGGGGGATGGGGACACTATTACTATGTACTCACAGTGTATTTAAAAGGTTATTGTATTCCATACGCATTTAATACAATAAGGTATTTGCAAAGTATTTGTTTAGGCAATCGAGTGAGATTAAGTGATAACTGATCCCAAAAAAACATTGCACATTTTATAGTTAAGGTTCACTTAGGTTGTAAGGAAAAATTGTGATTTCTTTGCATTGTAATAAAGTTACACTAAAAAAATCAGGTACGGGTTACCTCGCAACTTTTCCTTATCATATCAGAATCGCTATGCTCATCCTATCGCTAGGCTCGCATCGCTATGCTTCGGACTCGCTTTGCTCATCCTCAGAAATACAGTTCACC
The DNA here is from genome assembly GCA_018340805.1 of Microvelia longipes. NCBI lineage: Eukaryota > Metazoa > Arthropoda > Insecta > Hemiptera > Veliidae > Microvelia > Microvelia longipes. The sequence continues at coordinate 46,882,973 of JACMZG010000002.1, forward strand.
AAATTTATACTGTAACACGCCTTTTGACTCACATCACTCATCTTCAGATAGTAAATGCTTCCGTATTATTCTCAGCGGTGACCCATACAGCACTGAACACACCCAATAGTCCTTAATTTTTATGATCCAACAAAAATCATTAATTTACTTGTCGCATTAAAACGAAACTAAGGCCCGTATTCAGAATCATTTTAAAAAAATCTCTCCTAGGTTGTTCCTAGCCTTCTCCTAGGTTGTTCCTAGCTTTCTCCTAGGCCTAGCGTATTCAGAATCGTTTTGAAATCTCTCCTAGGTTGTTCCTAGCTTCTTCCTAGCCTTCTCCTAGCTTTTAAAAAATCAACCTAGGAATGATTTTATGTAATTTATTCGTGCTAAAACGTTGATATAACAAAAAAAGAATAAAAACTTACATTAGAGTTAATTATAACTTAATTTTATTATTAAAAAGTTTCTTATTTGTGGACTTGTAAAACAATATATAAATAAAAACAGATTATTACACAAAAAGTCCTTTTATTTTTTAATATATAATAATAAACTAAGCTTTCGACTAAAAATTAGTCATCATCAGAGTTTAACAATATTAAAATGAAAATTACAATGAAGTAGTCTGTATAATTAGTAGGGGGAAAAGGAGCGTTCTGGGAGCCTCCTCCACCACCTCCCACCACCTCCTCCACCACCGCCCTCCACCACCGCCTCCACACCACCTCCTCCTCCCCCCTCCTCACTCCTCCTCAACCATCTCTTTATAGTCCCCCCCCCTTTTTTGCTGCATAGAATAATAACAGTAACATTAAATATGCTTTGCATAGTGTAATAACAGTAACATTAAATATGCTTTGCATAGTGTAAAAAAGGTACTTTAATCCTATTATCCCTTTACCTTATTTGATTTCAGTTAAAAGAATATATAAAAGTACAATGGTGTGTTATACATTTTTTAATATAATATGTGGGTCTTAAGGGTTAGGTAAGATCTCGGTATGGTGTGTAGAGCTTGGCTACGAGAGTATATAACGTCAACCCCCTCCACTATCAATGAAGGACCGTGCCTAGTACACCCCCTTACAACTCTGGGCTCTACTAGTACGTTCATACATGCTATACTCTGAGCGGGGAAGGCACAATATATTGACTGCGAGAGTGGGCGCATCGCCTGCATTTACTACACGGGTAATTACGATTAAGAGTTGGCAGCGACGGAGGGGTCATCTCAAGCCATTAATAATTAAGATTTCCCCTTAACGCTGAGCGGGGAAGACAAAATATGTTGGCTGCGAGAGAGGGTGCAACGCCTGCAATTACTTTACGGGAAATTACGATATCGTGTTGGCAGCGCCGGAGGCTTCATCTCAAGCCATTAAAAATTAAGATTTACCCTAAACGCTGAGTGGGGAAGTCAAAATATGTTGGCTGCGGCAGCAGCTTCATCTTAAGCCAAAATTAACAAAAAATTTCGAAGTTATGTCGCAAGTGCCGTCGGTATGTGTAGTATAGTGAGAGGTAGTAAAGTGTCTGGTAGCGCCGGGCCGTCTTAACAGTTCCCTCTGAGAATCCTCACTCAGAGGGCATTAGGGCATACGACCAATGTGCGGCGCGTTGTGTCGGGGCATGCGGTAGCGGGAGCCCAACAGTACCAGAAATGGAGGCCTGCTGTCGGTTACTCGTTTATCAATGTCACGGCCGACCCCTAAGGTGGAAGAAGATTACTCTCTTCCGGGGTCGCGTTCTCTGGGGGACCTGCATGCGGCCTGGACCGTATGGGGACCCCTGGCCGGTCGGTCTGGTGTGGCGCCAGTCACTCTTGGTGTCTACATGCTCGAAGGCCTTGCGTTGGCTGCTGGTAGGGGACTGCCAGCAGTTGGCCCTAACATGGAGGTGCTTCGGGTTCACCGAGACCCACCTTACTGTCACAGCTTAGCCGTGAGCACTCTTCGGTGCCGGGTAAACATGTCCAGGCTCCTTGGAAGGTCGAAATGAGTACTCTGCTTCAACTCCGGTCACAACCGGAGAACTGCCGAGGCACAGTCCGTCTCGAATCCCTTCCCGGAGGTTGACTCCCTCACAAGAGTCTTCGACTACTTTGCCCTTCATGTGCCGACGTGTGTCTCTCATGCGGCGACCAGTACGCCGCCAAGTCAGCGTTGCTCTCTTCGAAGGACACGCTACTTGGTTGCTCACACTGTTTAAAACCTGTCAAAAACCTTTATAGTCTCATATGCTTGTCTCATAAGAAACTCTTAGGAGCGAAAGACTAAATCAGCCGAGGTTTTTTCTTCAAACCTGAGCTGTAGTTAAAACCTTTTGTTTAACTAATATTTTCAAGGAATTGACGGAAGGGCACCACCAAGAGTGGAGCCTTACTTTAATGGCTTTATTAGATTCCTCCCGTACCGCTACGGTCCACGCAATAGCGTGCTATGCCTGGCATCTGGTGCGTGGTAGGACGAAAGGACGTCGGGGTAACCACAAGTTCCCGGAGACGCCTTGGGGGACCCAGGGAGAGTTGACTCTCTTCTATATGCGTTTGTGTTCCCTAGTTTTAGGGTTTGGAGCGCCAAGAGCACTGCTTACAGTGGTGTCTGGATCTCCCCTTGGCCTTGAAAATCCGGGTTACGACGACCAAGCAGTAAATATTTTCTGAGATTAGACGACCAATCCGTCGTTGACTCGGCGGGCAATTCTGAGGAATATCAAAGATAATTCCGAAGGAGGTCGCAAGAAACTTTATGGAATTGACGGAAGGGCACCACCAATAGTGGAGCCCGACTTTTATAAGGAACTCAGAGGCGGTATCCCGCGGTGGTTGACCGTCATGCTTCAATGCGAGGGCGGGGCATTGAAGGAGTAAGTATAATCAAAATAGTTATACTTTCTCAGTTTATTCAAAACCCTTACTTATACACCTTCACACAGACAGGTTTCAACCTGTCAGCCTTCCCCCTCTCATTGCTCTGGAGGCTGTGACAAGGGTATATAAGTAAGAACGCGTCTGTCCTGGCTCATTCGCCTGGCAGACCTCCTAACGTTTGTTTCTCTGTTATAGGTGGCCAAGCTGTTGAAATAATTTCTTTTATTAATAGTGATTAGTTGTTATAAACTTTTTAAAAGTGGACATTTGTTTAAAGTGATAAACGTTTACTTTTTTAACTTAAAGTGATTAAATTCAGTGATTTTATATCAAGTGAAAGTGACCACGGACACAATGTTCAAGTGTGCTAAATGCAATTCATCGTTTACCCGCATGGATAGCTTGCGAAGACACGAAAATTCTTGCTTATCTGGCAGCAGTTTAAGCTGCGATTCTTGTGGATCCAACTACTCTCGTAAAGATAGCCTCTTAAGGCATATGAAAAACTGTTCTCTCGATGACAAGAAAAACGCGTGTGCCAAGTGCGGTAAAAATTTCAGCCGTCCGGATAATAGAAAGCGACATGAAAGTGCGTGCGGAACAGAAAACAAATTAGAGTGTGAATCGTGTGGCGAAACGTTCACCCGTTTAGACGCTAAAAATAGACACGAAGCTACATGTTCGTTTCCTTTTGAAGGCAAGTGTGATGTGTGCGATCATACCTTTACGAATAGATACAATTTATCCAGGCACCAAAAGAATTGTGGACAGCCACCTGAAAAGAAGAAGACCGAACCAAAAATATCAACTCTACTGGGGACCAAGCCAGATCAAGATGGAATTACACCATATGAAACAGCATTCAAAAACAGGTTACAATCCTTTTTTATTCGTTCTGATACAAATGACGATTTGACAAAATTTCTAGAGTCTGTGAGAGATATTTTAAGAAATCAAACCCAGATTGCATTAAGGGAACATAGTGCTATTAAGCTAAACATTCTAGTTGATTGCACTTTTTACAACACTGACGAAGAACTGATTTCACACGCTTTCAAGACAAACAATAGAGCAGTATATGAAGCTACCGATATAGACGAGTTTTTAAATCAGGAATTTAAAAAAATTACATCAGAAATGGACCGCTACCAGGCCAAGGGAAGTAGCTGTTCGCTAGAAGGAGTCGACGGTCTCCGGCTTAAAATTAATACATTTAAACCACTAAAGGGAACCTCTTATATTCAATTACCATATGATATATATAGTAGAAAAGCTTGTATAAATGTTCAAAATGATGATTTCTTATGTTTTAAATATTCCATTCTATCAAAACTTGTAAATAATAATCCCCAACGACAATCTAGTTATGAAAACTTTCACCATAATTATGATTTTAGTATGTTAGATTTCCCGGTCCCGTTAGATAAAATTCAGTTATTCGAAAAGAAAAATGATATTAGTATCAATGTTTTTGGTATTTACAGTAAATTTATCGAAGAAACGAAAAAGATAAAACACATAATTTACCCTCTAAAGGTAGTAAAGGTTGAAAAAGACGATCACCGCGATCTTTTACTTATACATGACAAGGAAACTAGTCATTACGTTTACATTTCAAATTTTAATAGACTGGTAGGACCTCAGTTAACTAATCGCCACGGCGGTATTGCGATATGCAAACGGTGCTTTTGTTATTTTGATAATCAATATGGTATGACTAAGGAAGCCAAATTGGCGGCTCACAAGAGACTGTGTGATGAAAACAAACCTGTTCTTGTTGAAATGCCAGTAGATAAGCCTTATGTTCAATTTGAACACTTGGAGCGCTGCCTCCGCGTTCCCTACGTCGTATACTGCGACATTGAGGCTTTGCTTAGACTGATTGCTACCTGTCAGCCAGATCCCACTCAAAAATATACCATGCCGTATCAACTTCACGAGGCAATAAGTTATTGCTGTTATTTAAAAGCTACTGAAAACTATACTGGTATAGGTAACTTCCCTATTGCGCCGTTTCTGTATCGTGGTCCTGACGTGGCAAAACATTTATTAATGTATCTCGAACATCTCGCCCAGGAGGTTGAAAAGGTTTACGATCTAAATCTACCGATGGATCCTCTAACAGAGGAAGAAATGTTGGAATTCAATACTGCGGTCAACTGTTATTTGTGTCAAAAACCGTTTTTACTGTCAGATGTTAGGGTTGCAGACCATAACCACGCCACAAAAAAGTATAGGGGGGTAGCCCATAACGGGTGTAACCTAAAATATCAAGACCCCAAATTTTTACCCGTAATATTTCACAATTTAAGCGGTTACGATAGTCATTTCCTTATTCGAGAGTTGGGCTATGACGATGAAAAAATTGATATTATTCCAAATACCGAGGAAAAATTTATATCTTTTACTAAATACATCGGCACAAAGATGAAATTGAGATTCATCGACAGCTATCGTTTCTTAGGGACTAGTCTAGACAAGTTGGCTAGTAGTGTTACTCACTTTAGAGAGCTTAGTAAACATTTTCCTGCAGAAGTCATCCCATTGCTGACTAGAAAGGGCGTGTTTCCGTACGATTATGTAGACTCGCTAGAGAAGCTTGAAGAGACCCAACTTCCACCAAAAGAAGCCTTTTACAACAAGCTAAATTTCAGCGAAATTGAAGACCAAGACTACGAACACGCTCAAAAAGTATGGGAAGCTTTCAACTGCAAAAACCTAGGAGAGTATTGTGACATATATCTCAAAACCGATGTCTTATTACTGGCAGATATATTTGAAACGTTTAGAGACGTTACTTTAAAGACTCATTTCCTAGATCCGGCGCATTACTATACACTGCCAAGCCTGTCGTGGGATGCCATGCTACGGTTCACTGGAGTCAAGCTAGATTTAATAGTAGACTACGAAATGCTAATGATGATTGAAAGCGGTATACGTGGAGGAATATGTCAGGTTAGCCACAGAAAAATCGAAGCTAACAATAAGTATTTGGAAAATTATGATAAAGAAAAAGAATCTGTTTATGCTTACTACGTTGACTGCAACAACTTGTACGGGTATGCAATGTCCCAGCCGCTTCCAACCGGTGAGTTTAAGTGGATAGAGCCAGACGTATTTACCGAATTGGAAATTGATCTTACTGATGAGAATGGTGACGTAGGATACATCTTAGACGTTGATTTAGAGTACCCTCAGTCGTTACACAAAGACCACAACGATCTTCCCTTTTTATGCGAGAATCTTAAACTCGAGCACGATGTTAAACTCGTACCTCATTTGAACGGTAGGAAAAATTATGTAGTTCACTTCCTTGCCTTGAGACAGGCAGTAAAGTTTGGAATTAAAGTGTTGAAATTAAATAGAGTGTTGATGTTTAAGCAATCACCTTGGCTAAAGCCATATATAGACATGAATACTAATTTAAGAGCCAAGTGCACCTCCGATTTCGAAAAAGATTTATACAAGTTGTACAACAACTCGGTTTACGGCAAGACCATGGAAAATGTAAGAAAGAGACTAAATATGAAGCTGGTAACCAACGATAAACAGATTGAAAAGGAAGTTTCAAAGCCAGAGTTTCTAGACAGAACCATATATCACGAGAATTTAGCGGCAGTTCATCACAGAAAAAAATCAGTAAAGTTTGATAAACCAATTTACCTAGGAATGTCGATACTTGACTTGTCGAAAATTAAAATGTATTACTTCCATTACGATGTGATGCAACCATTATTTGGACCAGAAAGACTTCGCTTAGGGTACATGGACACCGACAGCTATATTTACGAGATAAAATGTCAAGATTTATACGCAGAGTTGGAGAAAATTAAAAATGAACTAGATACTTCAGATCTGGACAAAACACATCCTTTGTACTCTCCTGAAAATAAGAAAGTTGTTGGCAAATTCAAAGACGAAGCTAAAGGGAAGCCGATAAAACTCTACGTTGGCATCAAAGCTAAAGTCTACATGATTGAGAAAGAAGACGGAATCATAAAGAAGATTAAAGGAGTTCAGACAGCTGTAGTTAAGAATGTTATAACGCGTCAAGACTTTTTAGACTGCGCGAAAAACAAAAAGACCCTTAGGACCCCTGTTAGGCAAATCCGATCCAAAGAACATATTCTTAGGTCAATTGAAGTTAACAAATTAGCTTTAACCCCCTTCGACGATAAAAGAATCGTTATGCCGGACGGTATTAGTACTAGGGCTATAGGATATAAAGATTAGGTTCATTTTATATGTTTGAAATTTCATTTTTTGTTTTTTATTTAGTTTATAAGTATGTAGTTAATTTAAAAAGTGTTTATTTTTAAAGTTTAGTTTATTTTATAGACGTTATAAACGTTTCATTTAGTTCTCAAATATGTAGTTGTTAGGTTAATTTAAAAAGTGTTCATTTTCAAGTTTAGTTTATTTTACAGACGATATATAAGTTTCATTTAGTTTATAAATATGTAGTTGTTAGGTTAAAGAGGTTCAATTTACTATTGTATTAAAAAAAAAAAAAAAAAAAAAAAAAAATAAAAAAAAAAAAAAAAAAAAAAAAAAAAAAAAATATTTACAAGGCTTCTAGCCTCTTTCGGAAATATAAAAATTTAAGTATAACTAGCCTCTTTCGGATAAGCATATTTAAGTAATGTAAGATGATTGTAAATGTTAGTCTTAAAGATGAAGTTGTTGAAGCAACATCACTCGTTACCCATTACAAATTTCGACGGTCCTACCGAAAGCAAACAACGTGTACACGGTCCTCTTCTTCCTTACAGTATCAGGTGTTTAATTTGCGGTCCCTCCAATTGTGGTAAAACAAATTTATTACTCAGCCTCTTGTACGATCCTAGCGGTCTCAAGTTTCAAAACATTTATTTATTTAGTAAATCTCTGTATCAACCAAAGTATAAACATTTAGAGGCCGTTCTTAAAGATAGCGGTGTGGGTTACTTTCCCTTTGAATCAAATATCGATGTACCTAATCCCCGAGATACTCTGCCGGATTCAGTTTTTATATTTGATGATGTGGCTTGCGATAAGCAAGACGTAATTAGAGCTTATTTTTGTATGGGTAGACACAGTGGAGTCGATTCTTTTTACCTGTGTCAGAGCTACGCCCGAGTTCCAAAACATCTTATTCGAGACAACGTTAATTTAATTGTTCTTTTTAAACAGGACGAACTTAATCTAAAACGTATATATAGTGATCATGTAAATTCAGATATGGATTTTAACCAGTTTAAGCGTATCTGTAGAGTCTGTTGGACACATAGTAAGTACGGTTTTCTAGTGATTGATAAAGATAGTGAGTTGGATCGTGGTCGGTACCGGAAAGGATTCGATACGTATATAATCGTGTAGACAACCGTTTGAGTCAGTATAACCCAACCATGGAGGAGTCAACATTGATGAACATTGTGGAACTAGAAAAATAATACAAGAGAAACTCCAAGCTCTTAGACGACAGAGAGAGGATGCAGAAAAATATTACAACTTTAAATACAAACCATTGACAGACTGTTTGGAGAAAATCAAACCGGGACCATCGCAAAAAGTAATAGTCAGAGACCTCTCACGTGGTTACCAAAGAAAATCTTATCTTCCTCATCTTTCCACTCAGCAATCAGATCTGCTGGTTATTCTCGTATTCCTATTTGGTCTCCTTCACAACATTTAAAACCTCTAAACTTATCAGAGAGCACTCAATCGGAATCTATTGATGTTTGTTCGTCAATCGAAAGCGGGTCACCCGATAATGATTCTTCAGAATCTCCAACGAGTAGTGAAGAAGCAGCTCCTCCACCTATCCACGGTATGAATCAATCAGCCACGTCATATTTGACAAAACTGGTAAAAAATGACCTCTCAGAGTTGGATAATACCTACGGAGTTAAATACGACGGAGAACATTTTATTTTAGGCGACAGTATGATTGAATTTAAAAACAATTCGATAGAAATTGACGAGGAAAAGTTTATATGTACCCCTGGTCTTACAGAGCTGTTATTTTCTAATATCCCTGAAATGGAAAAAGTTAATAACGATGATAAGGACAAGTACAAATTAATTTTACGAATGACAAACGCCCACAAGTTAAATAGCAGTGCAACTGGAAGCATAATCAGACCAAAAGATAATCCTAAATATAATCAAGTTATAAAAGTATTGTTTCCACTCGCAAAGAAAAAAGGTTCGGGTAAATCAAATCCAAATCAATTGGTGGACCGACTGAGACTTTTATTGCCATCGAAACACAAGCATAGCAAGGAAATTGAAGAAATTGAAACCCTTTTAAGAGCAGGAGGCGTCATCGAGTAGTTAGTATGCGATAAGATGTCGGACATTAAGAAGCAAGTTGTAAAAGAACTCCACAGACCTGTTCGTCGAGTTTTTCCTAGGCGCAAAGTGAAGCTCTTGTTTATTGATGATTTATGGCAAGCAGACTTGATTGAAATGATACCTTATTCAAGAGAGAATCGGGGGTTCAGGTATATACTGGCCGTTATAGATTGCTTCTCAAAGTATGCTTGGGCTATCGGAGTCAAAAGAAAAACCGCTAAAGATATAGCAGATGCCTTTAGAGTAATTTTATCTGAACGGAAACCTCGTAACGTCCAAACTGACCATGGAAAAGAATTTTATAATACACAGTTTAAAAAGCTGATGGAGAGTCACTGTGTAAATCACTATTCGACCTACAGTAATATGAAGGCGTCCATTGTAGAAAGATTCAATAGAACTTTGAAGAATATGTTGTGGAAGGAGTTTAGTTTACAAGGCTCTTACAAGTGGATCGATTTACTCCCTTCTTTAGTAAAAAAGTACAACGGAACCAAACACAGGACCATCGGAATGAAGCCAGAATCTGTCTGTACCGCCAACGAAAGTATTGTAGCACAGAATTACAAGAAAATAAAAAGTAAGCAAACACCAAAGTTTAAAATTGGAGACAGTGTACGTGTATCGAAGCTGAAGACGGAATTCCGGAAAGGATATCTACCAAACTGGTCAACAGAGATATTTACAATTCATCAGGTTAAGAAAACCACCCCTTGTACTTATATCCTTAAAGATATGAGAGGACACATCATAACCGGCGGGTTCTACGAGCAAGAAATACAGGCTGCTAAATATTCTGACGTCTATCTCGTGGAAAAGATTTTGAAGCGTAAAGGAGATCGAGTCTTGGTCAAGTGGTTAGGTCTAGATTCTTCACATAATAGTTGGGAGCGAAAAGAAAACGTCAACGTTTGAATATATATTTGACCGCATGAGTACTTTGCTTCAGTTTACATCAAGACGTTGAAGGCGATGCATCGTAAAAAGCTTAAGAAACGAGTTTTGAAGATACCCAAGAAAATTGGAGGCGGAGACAATCAATTGCATATACTATATTCGTTACTTCCCAACAAGTCTTTAACAAATTTCGATCTGAAAAGATTCGCAAAGAAACTAAATATACCAAACTTTAGAGGAGTTTATATGATAGATACACTGCCCAAGAAGCCCTGGCAAGAAGAAAGAGTAATTTTCAACTTGGGAAAAAGTTCTACAGAAGGCACTCACTGGGTCTCTTACATCAAGACCGGCGAATACGCTAAATTTTTTGATAGCCACGGCAGGCAAGCACCTTCAGTGTTGGTGAAATATTTACAAGGCGTTCGAATCTCTAGTAATCGGAAAGTTTATCAAAAAGTTGGATCAGTAAACTGCGGTCATCTTTGTCTAGCATTTTTATTAAATCTACTCAAGTAATGGGGCTGCTCTTCAAGAACCTATATAAACCGGAAAGGAGAACGAAAACTCTTAGTCTACCACGGACCTTCAAAGAGTCAACAACCCTCTCTCGTGAAAATATAAAATTTCTTCTCCTCCAAGGATACAAAGTAAAGCTCAAAAATGGAGGTGCTAAATTTAAGTGAACACCCCGAATTTGACGAATCGATCGAGAGTATAGAATATCACTCTCATTATCCGTACGCAAACTCAAAGCTAGACGCCGGAGAAGAGATACGGATTCCAGTACAACTCCAAGACATTTATACGCTTCCGAGTGAAAGTTTTATATATTTGGAACTATCATTTTTAAAAGAAGGAGGAAATACGGCACCGGCGAAGCACAGACTCATCAACAACGCATTCCCGTTTTTATTCGACGAGATCCGGTATGAAATTTGTGGAGTTGAGATTGATAAAGTCAGAAACCCCGGAATGACTTCGACTCTAAAAGGGATTGCATCTCACGCGCCTATATCGTATTCCTTAACAAATATGGGATGGACAATACCCTTCAATGAAGTACAAGAAGAATCATCCACCCGGTACAACGTCTGTCTACCTTTATCCTCGTTACTCGGATTCGCGGAAGATTACCGAAAAGTTTTGATAAACGTAAAGCAAGAGCTAATTTTGGTAAGAGCGAGAAACGATTCAAATTGCTTTGTACAGCATGTTCCATACGTCGATACGGATGCACGGGCAGAAGTTCGCGAGAAAGTTAAAATTGAACTGCTATCGCTTTGTTGGAAAATACCTTACGTTTCGGTTAACGAAGTTCAGAAACTAAATTTAATTAATTATTTAAAAACAGAAAAAATAATTTCTCTCCATTTCCGAGCGTGGGATATGCACGAGTATCCGCTATTACCTACGTCAAACCGACAAGTATGGTCGATTAAAACTTCGACTCAACTCGAGAAACCGCGATTTTTAATTTTAGCCTTTCAAAAGGGTAGAAATAACGTCGTCGATAAGGCATCCAGTTGTTTCGATCACTGCGACTTGACAAATGTCAAGCTTTATCTCAATTCACGAGTGTTCCCCTACGATGATTTAAATTTAAAATTCTCCCAAAATAAATTTGCTTTATTGTACCACATGTACGCGGCGTTTCAAACGTCGTACTACAACACTTATCAGAGTCTACCGTACGTATCCTTTACAGATTTTAAGAATAAATGTCCTGTTGTAATCATTGATTGTTCGAAACAATCAGAGTCTATCAAAAAGGGTCCGGTAGATGTCAGATTAGAATTTGAATCTGAAAAAGATTTCCCGGCAAATACTACCGCGTACTGTCTATTGTTACACGATAGATTAGTTCAGTACAACCCCCTGACTAGCATTGTGCATAAATTGACATGAATAGACATGTCTGGTCGAGGGGTGGGGGTATGTATAAATAAAGAAAGCAAGCAATAATAAATCAGTATTGCGCAAGATGTCGACCATTTACCATCTAAGTGACGGTAAAAAGGTATTAGTTTGTTTAGTTAAAGGTGTAGCTTTTTTGAGATTAGAACATGGTAAAAGAAGTGTAAACATTCACATGTCCGATTTTGAGTTGTTGAGATCCGCGAAAAATGAAATTGATAATTATTTTGTAAAACGTAGTAAAGAAGATGTACAACTTGATCGAAAATTTGGTTTAATAAAAGTAAGATTGGTTAATCCTAAATTTCACGGACGTCAAGTAATTATTCGTCCGATTTGTTCGAATGAAGAAGATAAAATATTTGTTGTTTTAAAAAAACCAGAGTGGGATTTATTTTCGAGTTTATTCTTAGAGTTTAATCATATGTTAANGATGTACAACTTGATCAAAAATTTGGGTGTTAATAAAGTAAGATTGGTTAATCTAAATTTCACGGCTCAAGTAATTATTCGTCGACGATTTGTTCGAATGAAGAAGATAAAATATTTGTTGTTTTAAAAAAACCCAGGAGTGGGATTTATTTTTCGAGATTATTCTTAGAGTTTAATCATATGTTACACTTACACTCATGTCTCAGCGCTGCCGCAAATACGAGAATGGACTCTAGTGTGGCGAAGCGTTGCCATAATTGGGTCCCTGGCGTGGCATAGCGTCCCGTAAACCCATAGAGGGTCCCTGGCGTGGCATAGCGACCCGTAAACCTCAGAGCGGTCCTGGCGTGGCATTAGCGTCCCGTAAACCGCAATATTCCATCTTTTAAGGTCACTGGCGTGGCATAGCGTCCCTAAACCTAAATGGCGCTAACGAGATGTAAGTGTTTGTGTAATTTGTAAATACGTTAGAAAAAAAAAAAAAAAAAAAAAAAAAAAAAAAAAAAAAAAAAAAAAAAAATACAAAAAAAAAATATATAGAGGCGATATTTTTTTAAAGAGGATGGTCGCCATAGTACAGTGCGAGGACGGGGCACTGTACACCTTCCCGATGTGTCTCCACCTTGACGTGGTGGGAAGGCTTTTTACTAAGAGAGACACTTATCTAGAGTGGTAAAGTCCTACTACATCACACCTAAAATCATCCTGCTTCTACCTTGGGCCAATTTTTTATGCAAGCATATTTAATGTTACTGTTATTATTCTATGCAAAGCAAAAGAGAGGGGGTATAAAACTATAAAGAGATGGTTGAGGAGGAGGAGGCGGTGGTGGAGGAGGAGGAGGTGGAGGAGGAGGAGGAGGTGGAGGAGGAGGTGGAGGTGCCAGAATCGGCTTTTCTCCCCTACTAACTATCTAAGCCAAAGGATACTATTCAACCTATTGATAAGAGCGGGGTTTACCTCATAAAGTGTGGTTACCAGAACTGTGGCAAGTACTACTTAGGGCAGACCGGGTGCAAATTTTTGGCCCGTTTTAAAGAGCACTTAAAAGGGCCCACAAACTTTTTCGCTCACATAGATAGCGAACGTCATGGCACTAAAGGCCATGAAGTTGCATTTATGCACTTTGAGGATAAAGGCTACAGGTTGAATTCGCTAGAAAATTTGGAGATTAAAAGAGCCTTTGATAAGGACGCGGTGAATTGCCTGAATGATAAGAGTGACGGAGGGGGATCAGTGATCATTCAAGCCCTAGCCTATCATACCCTTCCCTCTTCAGTCAGGCTTCAGTCTTTGGATAGTCTGTTAGACGCCTGCACTCAACTCACCGTAATTAATTAATTATTTTTTCACCTTTTTATTAATTTATTGATTTATTTTTTGTTTTTTATCTTTTGACTTTTATTAACCTTTAAATTGTATGTATTGTTATTAGTTCTTTGTTTACTTGTTTTTAGGCACTGTTGATGGCATTATTGCCGAAAGCCGGCTCTGCTTTTAGTTAATAAATTCCTTTGTGGAGAGACGTGTTGGTTTTTTTGTATATAGCAATTGTAATATTAAAAGGAATAATAGTAGTAAAAGTGATATTAATCATTGACTGATAGCTTCTGTTGAGAAATTATACTAATTATGCAAATATCTTAAACAATTAGGGTTCTTCTCATCCAATGCTTAAAAGTGTGTGTAGTACTAAAGTGGAACACACACTTAAATAAAATAATAATTTAAAAAAAAAAAATACTAGTTGCGCTCACCAGC
>JACMZG010000002.1:46898169-46960669 GCA_018340805.1 Microvelia longipes
CAGATCCCACTCAAAAAAACCATCCGCACAACTTCACGAGGCAATAAGTTAATTGCTGTGATGTAAAAGCACGAAAACTATATGGTATAGGTAACTTCCCTATTGCGCCGTTTCTGTACGTGGTCCTAGAACGTGGCAAACATTATGAATGTCTCTCGAGCATCTCGCCCAGAGGTGAAAGGTTACGATCTAAATCTACCGATGGATTCCCGTAACAGAGGAAGAAATGTGGAATTTCAATACTGCGGTCAACTGTATTTGTGTCAAAAACCGTTTTACTGTCAGATGTTAGGGTTGCAGACCAAAGCCTACGCCACAAAAAGTATAGGGGGGTCGCCATAACGGGTGTAAACCTAAAATTATCAAGACCCAAATTTTTTACCCTAATAGTTCACAATTAAGCCGTTACGATAGTCTTTCCTATCGAGAGTTGGGCTATGACGATGCACAAAATGAATATTTCCAAATACCGAGGAAAAATTTATATCTTTTACTAAAATAACATCGGCACAAAGATGAAATTGGAGATTCATCGACAGCTTCGTTCTTACCGGACTAGTCCAGAACAAGTTTGCTAGTAGTGTTACCTCACTTAGAGATCAGTAAACATTTTCCGCAGTAAGCATCCATGCTGCCAGAAAGGGGCGTGTTTCCGTACGATTATAATAGACTCCTGCTAGAGAAGCTTGAAGAGAACCCAATTCCACCAAAAGACCCTTTACAACAAGCTAAATTCAGCGAAATGAAGACCAAAACTGACGAACACGCTCAAAAAGTAGGGGAAGCTTTCAAATTGCAAAAACCTAGGAGAGTACTGTGACATATATCTCAAAAACCTGATGTCTATTACTCAGATATATTTGAAAACGTTTAGACGACGTACTTTAAAAGACCATGTCCAGAATCCGGCGCCATTACTATACACTGCCAGCCTGTCGGGATGCCATGCTTACGGTTCACTGGAGTCAAGCTAGATTAATAGTAGACTACAAATTGCAATGATGAATGAAAGCGGGTTATAAACGTGGAGGAATATGTCAGTTAGCCACATGAAAATCGAAGCTAACAATAAATATTTGGAAAATGATTGATAAGAAAAAGAAGCTGTTTATGCTTACTACGCGGGTGACGGCAGAACACACTTGTACGGTAGGCACTGTCCCACGCTTCAACCGTGATTTAAGTGATAGAGCCAGAGTATTACCGAATTGGAAATTGTCTACTGATGAGAAGGTGATGTCAAGAAATACAATTAGAGTTGATTTAGAGTACCCTAGTCCGTTACACAAAGACCCACAACGATCTCCCTTTATGCGGAAAGCTTAAACCGAGCACGATGTAAACTCGTACCTCATTTGAACGGTAAGGAAAAAAATGTAGTTCACTTCCTTGTCCTTGAGACAGGCAGTAAAGTTGAAATTACCAGTGTTTGAATTAAATAGAGTGTTATGTAAGCAATCACCTTGCTTAAAGCCATATTGACCATGAATACTAATTAAGAGCCAAGTGCACCTCGATTCGACAAAGATTATACAAGTGTACAACAACGCGTTTAACGGCAAAGACCATGGAAAATTAAGGAAGAACTAAATATGAAGCTGGTAACCACACGATAAACAGACTTGAGAAGGAAGTTTCAAACCAGAGTTTCTAGAACAGAACCAATATATCACGAGAATTTAGCGGCAGTTCATCACAGAAAAAAATCAGGAAAAGTTGGATAACAATTACCTATGGAAATGTCGATACTTGACTTGTCGAAAATTAAAATGTATTACTTCCATTACGATGTGATGCAACCATTATTTGGACCAGAAAGACTTCGCTTAGGGTACATGGACACCGACAGCTATTATTACGAGATAAATGCAAGATTTTATACGCAGAGTTGGAGAGAAAATTAAAAATGAACTAGATACTTCAATCTGACAAAAAACACATCCTTTGTACTCTCCTGAAAATAAGAAAGTTGTTGGCAAATTCAAAAGACGAAGCAAAGGGAAGCCGATAAAACTCTACGTTTGGCACAAAGCTAAAGTCTACAATGATTGAAAGAAGACGGAATCATAAAGAAGATTAAAGGAGTTCAGACAGCTGTAGTTTAAGAATGTTATAACGCGTCAAGACTTTTAGACTGAGCGAAAAAAAAAAAAGACCCTTAGGACCCCTGTTAGGCAAATCCGATCCAAAGAAACATATTCTTTAGGTCAATTGAAGTTAAAAAATAGCTTTAACCCCCTTCGACGATAAAAGAATCGTTATGCCGGACGGTATAGTACTAGGCTATAGGATATAAAGATTAGGTTCATTTTATATGTTTTGAAATTTTCATTTTTTGTGTTTATTTAGTTAAAGTATGTAGTTAATTTTAAAAAAGTGTTTATTTTTAAAGTTTAGTTTTATTTTATAGACGTGATAAAAGTTCATTTAGTTCTCAAATATGTATTGTTAGTTAATTTAAAAAGTGTTCATTTTCAAGTTTAGTTTATTTCTACAGACGATGTATAAGTTTCATTTAGTTTATAAATATGTAGTTGTTAGGTTAAAGAGGTTTCAATTTACTATTGTATTAAAATAAAATAAAAATAATAAAAAAAAAAAATAAATAAATAAAAAAAAAAATAAAAAATAAAAAAAATAAAAAAAATATTCAGGCTTCTAGCCTCTTTCGGAAATATAAAAATTAAGTATAACTAGCCTCTTCGGATAAGCATATTTAAGTAAATGTAAGATTTGTTAAATGTTAGTCTTAAAGATGAAGTTGTTGAAGCAACATCACTCGTTACCCATTACAAATTTCGACGGTCCTACCGAAACGCAAAACGTGTACACGGTCCTCTTCTTCCTTACAGTATTAGGTGTTAATTTGCGGCTCCCTCCAATTGGGTAAAACAAATTTATTACTCAGCCTCTTGTACGATCCTAGCGTCTCAAGTTTCAAAAACATTTATTTATTTAGTAAATCTCTGTATCAACCAAATATAAACATTTAGAGGCCGTCTTAAAGATAGCGGTGTGGTACTTCCCTTGGAATCAAATATCGATGTACCTAATCCCCGAGATACTCTGCCGGATTCAGTTTTTATATTTGATGATGTGGCTTGCGAGTAAGCAAGACCGTAATTAGAGCTTATTTTGTATGGGTAGACACAGTGGAGTCGATTCTTTTTTACCTGTGTCAGAGCTACGCCCGAGTTCCAAAAACTCTTATTCGAGACAACGTTAATTTAATGTTCTTTTTAAACAGGACGAACTTAATCTAAAACGTATATATAGTGATCATGTAAATTCAGATATGGATTTAACCAGTTTAAGCGTATCTGTAGAGTCTGTTGGGACACATAGAAGTACGGTTTCTAGTGATTGATAAGATAGTGAGTTGGATCGTGGTCGTACCGAAGGATTCGATACGTATATAATCGTGTAGACAACCGTTTGCAGTCAGTATAACCCTGACCATGGAGGAGTCAACATTGATGAACATTGTGGAGACGAGAAAAATTATAAAAGAGAAACTCCAAGCTCTTAGACGACAGAGAGAGGATGCAGAAAAATATTACAACTTTAAATACAAACCATTAACAGACTGTTTGGAGAAAATCAAACCGGGACCATCGCAAAAAGTAATAGTCAAGAGACCTCTCCACGTGGTTTCCCAAAAAGAAAATCTTATCTTCCTCATCTTTCCACTCAGACAATCAGATCTGCTGGTTATTCTCGTATTCCTATTTGGTCTCCTTCACAACATTTAAAACCTCTAAACTTATCAGAGAGCACTCAATCGGAATCTATTGATGTTTGTTCGTCAATCGAAAGCGGGTCACCCGATAATGATTCTTCAGAATCTCCAACGAGTAGTGAAGAAGCAGCTCCTCCACCTATCCACGGTATGAATCAATCAGCCACGTCATATTTGACAAAACTGGTAAAAAATGACCTCTCAGAGTGGATAATACCTACGGAGTTAAATACGACGGAGAACATTTTATTTGTAGGCACAGTATGATTGAATTTAAAAAACAATTCGATAGAAATTGACGAGGAAAAGATTATATACCCCTGGTCTTACAGAGCTGTTATTTTCTAATATCCCTGAAATGGAAAAAGTTAATAACGATGATAAGGACAAGTACAAATTAATTTTACGAATGACAAACGCCCACAAGTTAAATAGCAGTGCAACTGGAAGCATAATCAGACCAAAAGATAATCCTAAATATAATCAAGTTTATAAAAGTATTGTTTCCACTCGCAAAGAAAAAAGGTTCGGGTAAATCAATCCAAATCAATTGGTGGACCGACTGAGACTGTTTATTGCCATTCGAAACACCAGCATAGCAAGGAAATTGAAAGAAATTGAAACCCTTTTAAGAGCAGGAGGCGTCATCGAGTAGTTATATGCGATAAGATTCGGACATTAAGAAGCCAAGTTGTAAAAGAACTCCACAGACCTGTGTCGTCGAGTTTTTCCCTAGGCGCAAAGTGAAGCTCTTGTTTATTGATTATTTATGGCAAGCAGACTTGATTGAAATGATACCTTATTCAAGAGAGAATCGGGGGTTCAGGTATATACTGGCCGTTATAGATTGCTTCTCAAAGTATGCTTGGGCTATCGAGTCAAAAAAAAAACCGCTAAAGATATAGCAGATGCCTTTAAAGTAATTTTATCTGAACGGAAACCTCGTAACGTCCAAACTGACCATGGAAAAGAATTTTATAATACACAGTTTAAAAAGTGATGGAGAGTCACTGTGTAAATCACTATCGACCTACAGTAATATGAAGGCGTCCATTGTAGAAAGATTCAATAGAACTTGAAGAATATGATGTGGAAGAGTTTAGTTTTACAAGGCTCTTACAAGTGGATCGATTACTCCCTTCTTTAGTAAAAAAGTACAACGGAACCAAAACACAGGACCATCGGAATGAAGCCAGAATCTGTCTGTACCGCCAACGAAAGTATTGTAGCACAGAATTACAAGAAAATAAAAAGTAAGCAAACACCAAAGTTTAAAATTGGAGACAGTGTACGTGTATCGAAGCTGAAGACAGAATTCCGGAAAGGATATCTACCAAACTGGTCCACAGAAATATTTACAATTCATCAGGTTTAAGAAAACCCAACCCTTGTACTTATATCCTTAAAGATATGAGAGGACACATCATAACCGGCGGGTTCTACGAGCAAGAAATACAGCTGCAAATATTCTAACGTCTATCTCGTGGAAAAGATTTTGAAGCGTAAAGGAGATCGAGTCTTGGTCAAGTGGTTGGTTCTAGATCTCACATAATAGTTGGAGCGAAAAGAAAACGTCAACGTTTTGAATATATATTTGACCGCATGAGTACTTTGCTTCAGTTTACATCAAGACGTTGAAGGCGATGCATCGTAAAACGCTTAAGAAACGAGTTTGAAGATACCCAAGAAAATTGGAGGCGGAGACAATCAATTGCATATACTATATTCGTTACTTCCCAACAAGTCTTTAACAAATTTTGATCTGAAAAGAATTCGCAAAGAACTAAATATATCAAAACTTTAGAGGAGTTTATATGAAGATACACTGCCCAGAAGCCCTGGCAAGAAGAAAGAGTAATTTTCAACTTGGGAAAAAGTTCTACAGAAGGTACTCACTGGTCTCTTACATCAAGACCGGCGAATAACGCTAAATTTTTGATAGCCACGGCAGGCAAGCACCGTTCAGTGTTGGTGAAATATTTACAAGGCGTTCGAATCTCTAGTAATCGGAAAGTTTATCAAAAAGTTGGATCAGTAAACTGCGGTCATCTTTGTCTAGCATTTTTATTAAATCTACTCAAGTAATGGGGCTGCTCTTCAAAAGTCCATATAAACCGGAAAGGAGAACGAAAACTCTCAGTCTACCACGGATCTTCAAAGAGTCAACAACCCTCTCTCGTGAAAATATAAAGTTTCTTCTCCTCCAAGGATAACAAAGTAAAGCTCAAAAATGGATTGCTAAATTTAAGTGAACAACCCCGAATTTGACGAATCGATCGAGAGTATAGAATATCACTCTCATTATCCGTACGCAAACTCAAAGCTAGACGCCGGAGAAGAGATACGGATCCAGTACAACTCCAAGACATTTATACGCTTCCGAGTGAAAGTTTTATATATTTGGAACTATCATTTTAAAAGAAGGAGGAAATACGGCACCGGCGAAGCAACAGACTCATCAACAACGCATTCCCGTTTTATTCGACGAGATCCGGTATGAAATTTGTGTGAGTTGAGATTGATAAAGTCAGAAACCCCGGAATGACTCAACTCTAAAAGGAATTGCATCTCACGCGCCCTATATCGTATTCCTTAACAAATATGGATGGACAATACCCTTCAATGAAGTACAAGAAGAATCATCCACCCGGTACAACGTCTGTCTACCTTTATCCTCGTTACTCGGATTCGCGGAAGATTACCGAAATTTTGATAAACGTAAAGCAAGAGCTAAATTTTGGTAAGAGCGAGAAATGATTCAAATTGCTTTGTACAGCATGTTCCATACGTCGATACAGATCACGGCAGAAGTTCGGAAAAAGTTAAAATGAACTGCTATCGCTTTGTTGGAAAATACCTTACGTTTCGGTTAACGAAGTCAGAAACTAAATTTAATTAATTATTTAAAAAAGAAAAAATAATTTCTCTCCATTTCCGGGCGTGGGATAGCACGAATATCCGCTATACCTACGTCAAACCGACAAGTATGGCGATTAAAAACTTCGACTCAACTCGAGAAACCGCGATTTTAATTTTAGCCTTTCAAAAGGGTAGAAATAACGGCGTCGATAAGGCATCCAGTTGTTTCGATCACTGCGACTTGACAAATGTCAAGCTTATCTCAATTCACGTGTGTTCCCACGATGATTTAAATTAAAATTCTCCCAAAATAAATTTGCTTTATTATACCACATGTACGCGGCGTTTCAAACGTCGTACTACAACACTTATCAGAGTCTACTGTACATATCCTTTACAGATTTTAAGAATAAATGTCCTGTTGTAATCATTGATTGTTCGAAACAATCAGAGTCTATCAAAAAGGGACCGGTAGATGTCAGATTAGAATTTGAATCTGAAAAAGATTTCCCGGCAAATACTACCGCGTACTGTCTATGCTACACGATAGATTAGTCCAATACAACCCCCTGACTAGCATTGTGCATAAATTGACATGAATAGATAAGTCTGGTCGAGGGGGGGGGTATGTATAAATAAAGAAAGCCAAGCAATAATAAATCAGTATTGCGCAAGATGTCGACCATTTACCATCTAAGTGACGGTAAAAAGGTATTAGTTTGTTTAGTTAAAGGTATAGCTTTTTGAGATTAGAACATGGTAAAAGAAGTGTAAACATTCACATGACCGATTTTGAGTTGTTGAGATCCGCGAAAAATGAAATTGATAATTATTTTTGTAAAACGTAGTAAAGAAGATGTACAACTTGATCGAAAATTTGGTTTAATAAAAGTAAGATTGGTAATCCTAAATTTCACGGACGTCAAGTAATTATTCGTCCGATTTGTTCGAATGAAGAAGATAAAATATTTGTTGTTTTAAAAAAACCAGAGTGGGATTTATTTTCGAGATTATTCTTAGAGTTTAATCATATGTTACACTTACACTCATGTCTCAGCAGCTGCCGCAAATACGAGATGGAACTCTAGTGTGGCGAAGCGTGCCATAATTGGGTCCCTGGCGTGGCATAGCGTCCCGTAAACCCATAGAGGGTCCCTGGCGTGGCATAGCGACCCGTAAACCCTCAGAGCGGTCCCTGGCGTGGCATAGCGTCCCGTAAACCGCAATATTCCATCTTTTAAGGTCACTGGCGTGGCATAGCGTCCCGTAAACCTATATGGCGCTAACGAGATGTAAGTGTTTGTGTAATTTGTAAATACGTTAGAAAAAAAAATATAAAAAAATGCAAAAAAAATTAAAAAATATAAAAAATACAAAAAAAAAAATAAATAAATAAAAACTATAAAAAAATACAAAAAAATATATAGAGGCGATATTTTTTTAAAGAGGATGGTCGCCATAGTACAGTGCGAGGACGGGGCACTGTACACCTTCCCGATGTGTCTCCACCTTGACGTGGTGGGAAGGCTTTTTACTAAGAGAGACACTTGATAATCTAGGGTGGTCTACTTCATCACACCTAAAATCATCCTGCTTCTACCTATATGGACCTATTTTTTATGCAAGCATATTTAATGTTACTGTTATTATTCTATGCAAAGCAAAAGAGAGTGGGTATAAAACTATAAAGAGATGGTTGAGGAGGAGGAGGAGGAGGAGGAGGAGGAGGTGGTGGTGGTGGTGGTGGTGGTGGTCTTGGTGGTGGCGGAGGTGGTGGCGGTTCTCGGATCGGCCTTTTGCCCCTACTATAATTGTATTTTCATTTTATATTTGTTAAACTCTGATGATGACTAATTTTTAGTCGAAAGCTTAGTTATTATTATATATTAAAAAATAAAAGGACTTTTTGTGTAACTAATCTGTTTTTATTTAATTTTATTATTTATCTTTACAATAATTTGAACCTCAATTTTACGTAAACAGACATTTTTTGACAACTAGCGCTACCTAGTAGAGAACTGTAAAACTAATAATATTGAGATATTCTACAAAAGTAAACAAATGATTTGTAAACAAACCTGGCACAGAATAAACTCCCTTAAAATACGTAAATTTGTAATGACAACAAACTTATTTA
Source organism: Microvelia longipes (assembly GCA_018340805.1). Classification (NCBI taxonomy): domain Eukaryota; kingdom Metazoa; phylum Arthropoda; class Insecta; order Hemiptera; family Veliidae; genus Microvelia; species Microvelia longipes. Next base: position 46,906,905 of record JACMZG010000002.1, read on the forward strand.
TAGTTGACGATTATTTTAAAGTATATCTAATGTGAAAGTGCGTGACCTTGACCCAGTGATGGTTTGAAACTAGAGAATGATTTGCATTTTATTTTCACTTATGAAGAAATCATTATATATCATTAATGTACTATTTAAATGTTTTTACAATAACATAGTTAGTGATAATAACAACAGGTTAAACTTTCGTAGAGTGAATGGGTGCCACATTTTTGAATTGTAAGTTTATAGGAGAAATTATTATATTTGACATAAATAAATCATCATATGGGGTCACCAGGTATATGGACTTAGTGAATCATTTCCTTCATTCAAGATCCTTGCAGACAATATGAAAATTTGCATAACCTCCTCTACAGTAACTCAAGAGTAAAGTGATGTAGAAATTCATACAGTAGGGGTCGGGGCGGGGGGACACAGTGGTCTAACTCCCTGGTTTTAGGTGGTTCCCAAAAAACAGGGATTAGTTGCATCAACTACCGCACCGAGCACTAGTTTTCACCTTGTGCCCTTATCACTATTGTTATCAGTTTTAAATCGATACTTCTATTTATGTTTATAAAAAATGTAAACAAGATAATTTTTAACTTATTCATTGACATTTTTTCTTTTATAGTAGCTTATAAGATAATTTTTTTAGAAAATAGGATAACGTGTGTTACGAAAGGTGTGTTATAATGAGACAACAAAGACGTAAATTAAATTTATAATTTCCCGGTTTGATGTTTGTTTACAAACATTTTTGATGTTTGTCACGATCATGGTTATCACGATATCAGGTCTACTTAAAATTAATACAGCGTTTATATTTTTATAAAAGCGTTTATGAAAATTATACCTTTAAAATAATTAATACAATTTTTAATATTTTTAAAGACCCTTTTAAATAATTTTAATCTTGGAATTGAAGATATAATTATTTTATATATAGGGTACAAGGTGAACCGACCTGCCAGTAGCGGAGAAAGGGTGAACTTAGGGCAGGTCCATCTAAAGCAGCTTATTTCGGGGGAGTTAGACCACTGTGTCCCGCGCCCCCACCCCTACTGTATGAATTTCTACATCACTTTACTCAAGAGGCCAAATGTAGCCATGACGGCCAAAACTTTATACCTTTTTTACATCAATACACGTTTTGACGGCCCGATATACATGAGTAAAGTCACTTGTTGATTCTATTACACTATAAATAAAGATTATACCTGTAAAATCAAGCTTATCTGGTTCGCCTAATAAATAGTTTTTAACGCTGGATATGTTTGCAATGTTTCCAAACGGTTTAAACGAACAGGACATTATAAAGAATTAATTTATTCAAGAGCATTGATTCAATAAATCAACTTCAGTTTAAAAATTAAATTAAACACTTTTTATATATAAAACTACCCACAGAAACATATTTATGATATGATCTATGGTCTTTACCTTAGGTCTTTACAAACAAGGTCGGGTACCAGTCGTTGGCGCTCCAAGTTGTTGGAGCTCCAATTCGTTCGCGCGCCATCATTTGCGCTCCAATTCGATGGAGCGCCTTTTATAGGCGCTCCACATCGTTGGAGCTCCATTATGATAAGATTGCACCATTGATAAGATTTGATTTTGCTCCATTCCATTTGAATAAGAGCAAGCCAAATGAAGAATGTTCAAAGTTCTTTAGTTTTATGTTATAATATTGACTAAACCAATGACCATAGATAAAGGATATAATGCCAATGACTATACCCTCGAATAGAATTTCATTTAATATGAAATAAACGAGATTATTGCATGAGTTTGTAAACAGGGATCGAAAGGTCGTTGTTTCTCTCCCCTCTTTCTTACGCAATCTTTTTCTGTTTTGTCTGATTATGAGTTATGTAGTCTATATGAATCATTAAATTAATCCATATCTATCCAGACAGGTTTCTACGTGGATCCCTCTTGCATCTACAACAAGTAGAATTTCTTCAAGGTTATTTTAGTAATTACTTTATGAATATATCGTGTCGTATTTACACTTGTACTTCCTGTTTTGATTTCGGTTTAGTTGATTGCTGAATACAAGTAAAACATAACAAAGGTAAGGTATTCACATTTATTAGTTTTCATTTTTTCACGTTTAATAGTTCTAGGCTTCCGTAAAATAGAATTAACAAAGTAAATTTACTCATTAAAATGAGGTTCGGCGGTAGAGACTGTTCCGATTCCCACCCTTTTCTCTATGGGTGAGATGGACCAGCTTTCAATCAACTGCTATGCCGCTAGCCACCACCACTTGTTTCTTACATCACTTGATCATTTGCTAATTTTTATCTGATGCTAATCAATGGTCAACATAGAGTGCTTTTTTTTAGTATTAATAAGTCGCTTGAACTGGTTGTTATAGCTGGTACAAATTTGCAAGATAAGTGGGGCTGCAACAAGGATCTTGAATAAAGGGGATGATGCATTAAGGAACTTTTCTGACCCCATGGAAGTTGTATGAGATAGAGAAATAGGAACAAACTTATCTTCCCATGCTTATACTAAAAAAGGTGCCAAACGCAGGTTATGTAGCAAGGTTGTCGAGTTTGCGTCTAAAGTTTCTTCTGTGCTTCTCATGATTGTTACATTTGTGGTGCTTGTTAAGTCATTTGTGCATTTTAAATTTTGGACTATACTTAGGCATTTTAGTGAGTGATAATTTAAGCTTGTTTATAAGCTTCTTAAGCAATAAATAATGGGAAACCATTGAGAGGTATGTTTGCCTCTTAAATTTAAAACCTGCACTATTATAAGGATTGTAAGCATGCGCAGTTTGTATCAAGCATGTGCAGTTGGTTTTTTACATGTGTTTCGTATTGAATTCTTTCTATTTTTTGGTTTTCGATAGGGTCACTTTTTTGTATGGCAAATCTAAGTGCGTCATCCCCTTTATTCAAAATCCTTGTGCTGCAATGTCATGACAGAGGGTCTTCTTATGAATGGGTCGGTGCCACGATACAATTCACGAGGTTTAGTCCCAAGTTGGGAAACTCCTATACTAACCCATGTAAAAAAATGCAGACATGCGTGATCTGCTGATAGCTGGCTCAAAAATATAAAAGTTGCTAAATTTAGAATAACTGCGTGTGAGCCCTCTAGGATATAGGATCTTTTTTGTGTTCTAATTTATTGGCAATACTAATAAGTTACGGTTAGTTTTGCTTTTTACAGTGTTTTCGAACATTACTATGTATATGCTGGTTATTTTTTTATATACTTTTAGGGTTGTATTAAATTCTGTGAAATAATTGTTACAATCATTATTTAAAAAAAATGAAACTGCCGTAAAGGTATAATTACATGTTTTTAAGGTTTTGATAAATTTACTGACAAAAATGTATTGCCTTAAATATAACTTAATGTTACAATTACTATGATTATATTTCAATATTTTAGGTTCAATAAAAATCAATATTTGAAGGGAAAAACTCTTTTCATTTAGTTCGTTCACACACAGTTTAGATTTGCGTATCGTATTGAGTACGATCTCTCAATATGGTAATTTAAGCTGTATGAACCATCCGATCGTATACGCTAGAACTAGGGAGATGGAATCTAAATGGATCCCCCGATACGCTGTCTTTTTGTGTGTGTACCTTAAAAGACGATCATATTTAACGGATAACCTTCTCGTCGAACTTTTATTTCACTTCTATATAACCGTTTTTGATCAAATAACTTTTGGAATATTATTTTTTTAGTGTAACTTTATTATTACGCAAAGAAATCACAATTTAATTGAATATATTTTTTGTTTTAAACTTCCTTATAACCAAAAGTGAAGGTTCACTATACAAGACGCCATGTTTTGGCAGGATCAGTTATCACTCGATCGACTAAACAAATACGCTGCAAGAACCATGAAGTTAGTTGACCGTACTGTATACGTATTCTATACGATCCGCGGATCTAGAGTGTGTGTGAAAGTACTAATTGGTAAAAAGTGGAGTAGTGCACGCAAAATATAAAGTTTAATTAGCCGCTCCTTTTAAGTAATTTAAGCAAACCTAGTATTTATAGAATCGCTTAAACCTCTATTGGATGTGACAAAATATATGTTTTACAGAAATTATACACATTTTATACTAAAAAGTTACGCATTAAAAATTAATTAATGTCGGATGCTGTAAATAGTTTGTTTACATTTAGAAGGGTAAAGCAAGATGGCTGTGCCCATAAGACAATTTGAGCCAACTCCTTGGTGGACAAAATCTGAACTAAATTTCATGTCTGACAGAAATCCCATTTCTTTCCCTACTTGGTTTATATATTACTTTACCTTGGAGTAACTATACTATAACACCTGTATATACAACTTACATGGCAACGAGTTGATGATGTAAGTAAAACAACTAGGCAAGGAAACTTTGTTAGATCTGGTGGCTGTAATGTAAGGCCAAGGAATGTAAAAAAAGTTTTCTCCCTAGAGTCACTGAGAGACTAAAAGTTGAAATCATTCCTCAGTTTTGTGTCTTTACCTACCACTTGTTTTATTCACCATACTATTGATTGTTCATTTCATAAGAAAATAACACATAATCAATAGATGTGTGACTGCATTGAAACAAAAAAAAGTTTTTAATTTATTTAAAGACATTGGATGGGACTGAAATCACAATTTCTTACTTCTTTAAATGACTATATTTCGCCTGACTCCAGGCATACTCATGTCTACAAACCTAAAATACAAATGATATTATTAATTCATGGACGACTTATATATAACATCACAGTTAAAATAGATATGAGGCTGAAATAAAAAAAGGTACTTACAGAATAAATAATTTAAATAACATTAGGATAATCTAACTTAGTCTGAAAATCCTACTTTTACACATCAATCTCAAACCTAAAAAGAAATAAAAACTCTCAGTGAATCTAAATTATAACATATCTCAGTTAGAGTGCCTGTATAATCATTTTTTATTATACAGGCACTCTAATCTCAGTATGCCAGTTTACAAATGAAAGTTAACTTACTGCAATGGTAATAATGCCAGTGCATAATTAAATAATATGAGAATATAGTACAAAATCTTCCAACAGGATTAAATAAAAAAAATTATAAAACAAGCACTACTACTTGGAAAGCAAAACCTTACTAAATAATAATTATAACCTGGTAGAGTATACATTATGTTAATTATTATATATGTATATATATATACATATATATACATATACATATATATATATATATATATATATATATATATATATATATAATATATATATATATATATATATATATATATATATATATATATATATATATATATATATATATATATATATATATATATATATATATATATATATATATATATATATGTGTGTATATGAAAATACTACCTATATGTGAAACTGGATCAAGTGAAGGGGCGAAAAGTTCACATCATGATAAAATGTTCATACATATAAGTTATGCAGGTTTTTAGTACCATAACTATGATAAGGCCTAGAAATTCTTACATATTAAGTTCACAGAAAACATAGTGACAATAAATATTTTCAAGACTAAATAGTTGAAGTAGTTAAAACTTAAATCTAGGAGTTAATATAATAATAATTTATTTAAAAAAAATTTACAGAGTAATACTCAATAAAATCATACAAAAGGCTCTAAAAGTCTTATTACATCTATTCATAATGTTATTTGTTTATAAGATCTTACTAGCCACATAAGCTTAAAGCTTGTGCGTGGCTAGCTTTTCGTTTAAATTTATATTCTCAATCTACTTCATGTTAGTACTTTATAATGAAATTAAGTATAAGAGAAAATGAGTTTTTATAAATTGTTTTCTCTTTTAGTTCATATGAAATATTTCTAAAAGGAGCTAAATTTCTAATACATATACACACACATAATAATAATATGTAAACTAAATATGTATGCATGTACACATTCATTCATACATAATACATGTCCATATACACATACATACATATATCCACATACATACATATAAATTTAAATATTAAGAAAAGAATATGTTAAAAAAATAATAAATAAAATAATAATAAATAAATAACAATAAAAAAATAACTATATAAATAAGATGGAAATATATAATTATTTTTTAAGAAGTTTGTCTAGTGGGTGGAGGGTTAATCCATTCTATTATTTCTTTTTTGTAATCTTTATCGTATAAGTTAGTTTTAATATGATCAGGTAGCGTATTAAAAAGAATAGGTCCCCTCACAAAAGCCTGACGCTGCAACAATAATGTTCTACATTTAACTGTTTTTACTTTTCTATTTGTTTTATTTCTAGTACTATGATCGTGATTAATATAGTCTTTTTTTTCATTAAAATATTTTAGTAGCACTTGTTTAGTAAATAATTTTTTTTACTGTGAGGACTGGAAAGTCTCTAAATAACTGGTCCGTGGGTAAAGTCTTGGTTTTTTTTGAGAATAGTTTTTATCACGGCTTTCTGTGCTATTTCTAATGAGTATAAGTGTGTAGGGTTAGCAGAACCTCACCCAATTATACTGTAGCTGAGAACAGATTCCACTAAAGCATGGTAAATCCTTTTCATCAAGATGTTGTCGCAGAATCCTCTTAGGGATCTGAAATAGTAAATGAATTTTCGAATTTTGTTAGTAATATTTTTTTGATGTGCGTTTTCCATGTCAGATTCTGTCTATGGTTACTCCTAAGTATTTGATGGATGAAACTCTGTCTATTGAAGTGCAGTTGCAATTTGAGTCCGTATGGTTATTTAGTCGGCTGCACTTACAGTTGTGTATTTTTAGTTTATTAGTCTGCGTAGGTTGTCTTGTTTTTGATATCGAAAAGGTTATAAATTTAGTTTAGTTAGTAATTAGAAATAATAGGTTTGTATGTAACCATTTACTTATGAGAAATAGTTGTTGTTCAACATGAGATATTAGTTGTTGCCAAGTTTCTTTTTCTGATGAAAATAATAGACAAGTGTCGTCTGCAAAACCAATTATTTCCCCTAAGAAATTTGGAATTTTGTATAGGTCATTTATTTATTTATTTATTAATACATTAACGGGCAAAATTAACCATTTTACAAAAATAACAATTAAGAAAAAAATTAAATAAAAATTGCACACACAAATAAAATTTTTTTATACATTATAAAAATTTAAGTTCAAAAAAGAAATTAAAATTATAATATGAATAGACTAAATAAAAAGAAGTAACAATTTTGAATATAATCTAAAGTTTAACAAGAATAAATTGTTTAATAATAAGGAAAACAATTTTACATGAAAAGGATGATAGATTAGTAAATATAAGATATAGAAATAATTTAAATTTAAATAGTACAATAATTAGAAATAAGATAGTTATAGTTAAATAAAAAAGAATAATCAAAAGTATAAAAATTAATATTGATAAATAGTTGACACCAAAGTGAAATTAAAAGTTAAGATAATGTATCAATGACATATAAGTAGAAAATAAATAAAATGATGGTAGTATATTAATCAGATAAAAAATTTAAAATAAAATAAAAAATTAAAATACAGTAACGTCAGGTAAATACAAAAAAATTAAATTAAAAATGTTAACAAAATATAATTAAGAAAAAAAAATCATATTTATAAAACAAAAGGAAAAAAGAATATTAAAACACAGATAATTTTAGTGACATAATTTGAGTCATTGTAAATTAACATGATCAAGTGATCTAATGCAATTGACAAAGGTAGAAAATTTAGAATTAAATAAATCGAGGTCAGTAATTTGGCTTAACCGATTAACAGTTCTCATCATTCTATTTATTGGTTTATTAAGTAAGTAGTTAGTTTGACAATATGAAACATCAAATAAGGTTTGAGATCTAGAGTGGAATTGAGGAACACGGATACGGATCATGGATAGGAGCTCTGGACAGTCTATGAGGTTATTAAGGAGTTTAAATAGGAAAATAATATCATTATGAGTACGACGAGATTGAAGAGAAGGGAGGTTTAGTTGTGAGGAAACTGAGGTAAAAGAATAAGAAGAATTGGGAGTGTTAAAAAATTTAAAGTACATAAGTTTACAAAATTTGTGTTTGAATTCTTTCTAATGAATTTGAATGAACTAAATAATTAGGGTTCCATACTGGTGTAGAATATTCTAATAAAGACCTGACTAGAGAGAAATACATGGTTTTCATTACTTCAATATTTTTAAATTCTTTGGTATTTCTATGGATAAAACCTAACATTTTCATAGCTCTTTTACATATATAATCTACATGACTTACAAAATTTAGACTAGAATCCAAAATTATTCCTAAATCTTTACTTTATCTACTCTATCTATTAAAAACATTATTAAAAGTATAATCAAAATTATTGGATTTTTTAATTTTATGAAAAGTGATAACTTGACATTTTTTTAATATTTAGTTCCATAAAATTATTATCACACACATTTAGTTAACATATTTAAATGCATTTGTAAATGCAACAATCAATAATCTATTAATAACAAACCCAAGTTTGGCATCATCTGCAAACAGTAAAAATAAAATAAAAGGAAATAAAAAAGCTAGATCATTTATAAAAATTAAAAAGAGGATTGGTCCCAGGTGAGAGCCTTGAGGCACCCCAGATGAGGCACTAAACAAATATGAAAAAGAGGCTCTAAATTTTACAAATATTTTTCTGTCACTTAAATAACTTTCTAACCAGTCTAAAACAGCACCATTAATCCCTATCATCTTACATTTAGCAATCAATATAGACCTAAGTACTTTATCAAAGGCCTTAGAGAAATCTATATAAACAATGTCCACCTGTTTATTGGAACTAAAAGCATCTAGGATAATTCTGAAGGACCATTAAATTAGAGGTAGTAGATCTATGACTTAAAAAGCCATGCTGATAAGAAGATAATACGGGTTTTAGAACAGGAACAAGTTGATCTACTAATAGACTTTCTAAAAGCTTGGCTAAACAAGATTGAATAGTGATAGGACGGTAGTTATCAACAGAAGATGAATCACCAGATTTAAATATTGGGATGATGTGACTAATTTTAAGGATTTCAGGGAAGATACCTGATTTGAAAGACAAATTAAATATTATGTAAAGAGGCAACGCAAGGGAAGATTTACAGAATTTTAAAATAGAGGGTGGAACTCCATCAGGTCCAGGGCCCTTTTTAACAGAGAGATTACTTAGTTTTTTTGTAATATCTTCAACAGATACATGAATATTATGAAAGTTAATATTAGAATTAAGATAATTAGATATAGGTGGAACTTCACAATGAACATCCTTAGTATAAACAGAGGAAAAATATTTAGCAAATAAATCAGCAATACCATTATCATCTTCAGAATATATATCACCAAGGTGCATAGAGTTAGGGTAACTAGAACTATTTAATTTATTTAATTTATATAGGTAAGAAATAATTTAGGAGATAAAACAGTTCCCTGTGGGGTTCCTGAATTTATTAATGTTGTTGAATAACTAAGTGGATTAAGTAGTTTAACTTGTTGCTGTCGGTTAGTAATGTAGTCGGTCAGTAAATCTAACACTTTACCTCTAATGCCGTAGTATTGCAGTTTTTCTATTAATTTCTTTTGGTCTACCGTATCGAACGCTTTTTTTAAGTCTAGAAAACTGCAATTACTTTTTTGTTTTTATCTAATTTAGTGGTAATATATCTGGTTAACGTCATAATAGCGTCGTCAGTGCTTTTATTATTTTGAAATCCGTATTGAGTCTTTGGAAATATCTTATGCTTTTCAAAGTATGGTGTAAGTCTATTTTCAATGCATTTTTCCAATAACTTAGCTGCAGTGGGTAAAAGTGATATTGGTCGGTAGTTCATAACGTCTGATTTACTACCTTCTTTAAATAAAGGGATAATAACAGCATTTGTAAAAATACAGGGGAAGACTCCAGTATCAAAAGCTGAATATATAAATAAATGAATAAATATATGAACACGAATTAAATATATGTACAAGAAATTAATTATAATAACAGCTTTTATTAAAATTCAGCTTCAGGCTGTTAATTATAATAACAGCCAATTGGTTTATTTTACAATTTTTGAAGTATAGCTCCATATTACTCCCGCCAGAGTGCAATCAGTGGATTGTTTCTCTTACCAGACTTCTCAAGCCATGAAAACTATATTAACTTTAATCCTTGTAACAATAATTGTTGTCGTATTACTCAATAAAATGTCAAAGAAAGCTCCATATAACTTATTAATATCTCTAGAATCTTTCTTGAAGTTAATACTATTTGGTTCATAAGCAATATGTAATGAATTTTAGAGGCAATTCATATTGCTAATAGAGATAAGAAGTTGTTATTTCAGTCCCAACCAGTGTCTTTAAATAAATTAAAAATTATATACAATGGTGATGAATACTAATAATATTAAAAAAGTTACTTATGGTAAATAATAATAGGATTATTTAATAAATATCCTGTACTGTTTTTACCCTTCTAATTTCTCTGTCAATTCAAAATTAAAATCATTTTATTTTTTTCAGACTTAAAAAATGCCTTTCCCGAACTTCATTTCAAAACTTTATGAGTTTCCTCTTGTAAACACTGTTGCCACAACATCATGTGGTGTTTACAATCACGTCAAGTCATCACATTCTATTGTCCACACCACGTTGAGCACTGCTGAAGCTGCTGTGAATGTTGCTGTTCAGATGGCTCTACCTTTAGCAGATCAGTTCAGAGAACCAATTGAAAAAGTTGATATGAAACTAGCCAGGGGATTGCAAGTTTTAGAGGAAAAGGTTCCCTTAGTTACGGAACAACCTTCACAGGTTGGTCTACATTTAGGTTAGAGAGTTGAAACTTTGTATGAAAATCAATCTAAAGGTCTAGTTTGACACTGTGACAGACCTTTTCTCGTTTTAAAAAAAATATGGTGTATATAACACTGTACGTGACATATTATATGACAAATCTTCAACACGTTCTCTTCATATTTAATTCGATGACCCAAATATATATATATATATATTTATATATATATATATATATATATATATATATATATATATATATATATATATATATATATATATATATATAATATATATATTGTATGTATGTATGTATTGTTCCTAGACGTTTATAAGAGACAAGATAACTTTCGAATGCTTTCTTGGATCGAAATGAAACTTGGTACTTAGGTATTTATTTATGATTTAATTATGTATAAATATTTACCTATTACTTTGTATTCTTTCAACAAAATTCTTCAAGAAATGTTTTTGTTGCATTTGTTTTATTATAAGAGACTTAAATTAAGTTTTTTAAGCTATATGGGAGTGGAGGGAGGGGGTTGATTATTTTCTATGATTAACAAAACATAGAATAATTAATAATATAGTTATAACTAATAAAATAAAGTTTATTTTGTATATCAAATTGAAATAATTTAAATATAAATGTCTTTGTTTACATAGTGAATAATTTAGAATCTAAGCGACTTACATCAAGTTTTTTAAGAATATCTTGGTTTAAGTTAAAAACAAGCCATAGATTATGTTATATCATTTTAAAGGGTATGGAATGAGGCTGTTTTTAAGATTTTTAGGTTTCAACTATGAGTGAACAAATATCGAAGATTTCGGCATTTAAAATTTTTTACATTTTTAGTACTAATAAAAACTTTTATTTTAAATGCAAATAAATTAAAGTTTAATTGTGATGATTGAGACATAAAGTATACCATTTTAAAGGGAATTTAATGTCCTTGAGAATAGTGAAAACCGCATCTCTTTAGCTTTAGTAGTTTTCAAGTTGTAGATTGTTTTAGAGAATTAGATAGTAAAGTATCGAATAATTCGATATATCGATTTTTTTAGAGAACTATTGAGAATCGACCCTATGCTTACATGACATTTTTTGTTCATCCTGGTCCATAGAATCAAGATTTTTATTTTGTCCCATTAAGAGTAAGTCACCCTGTATATGTGTGTGTGTGTGTAAAAAAAGATGTACCTGTGTAGAAACGAAACTTGGCATATGGCGAGATGTTAAGAAGGTTCCGAGGCCTATTGTTTGGAAAAAACTACGTCATCAACCCTAGATATGATGTCATTAAAAATATTGGCTTTTAAACAATATTAAATATTCCAGTTGACGGCAAGCTAAATAGATACCATTTATACCATAAATAGAGACCAGTTTCAGCTAATTAGACCATTCCTAGTGACACAAATGTTGGATAATATATATTATATAATGTTGTTTATATGTATACATCCAGGTCAATGACTTCTGCGATATCTGTTAGGTTCAGTATTGCTAGATTGTGAGAAGGTAGTATGAAAGAAAGACCCCTATTTCTAGTTCCGCCCTCAGGACAAAAATGGCCCCCATAGAACAAGGGCGAACTAAGCAGGTTTGCAAAGCGCCTGGTAGGTCTTTTTATATTTGGAACCGGTTTCTGCTCAATCGAACCATTCTAAGTAGCTTTATTGGCAAATAACTTAATTATGACGTCATAAGCTATTAAAATTAAAGTTTTCCTTTTGTATACAGTGGGTGAAAGATAATTTTTCAACACTACATACATCTCATATACAGCCCCTTTGGGGCCATATCCAGCGATTGAAATTCGCTAATACGTGGCCAAATGTCATGTAAAAATTAATACTAAAACAACGATTGTGTGGACTAGAAAAGGCCATAGCAAGGCGGCAATAATTCGCTAAATACATGGCAAAAAACATTAACAAAAAGTAATAATAAAACAACAAATAATACAAAACAACGTGGTCACGAAGCGGCCACAAGGAGGATCTCAGCCTGAAGCATCCCTCAGAAGGCGAGGCCGGGTAGCGGCTACATCATTAACCGGCAATCATTTCATAATACACGGAAAAATGTTTTGATCAAAAATCAGTTGGACACAGAAATATTCAAAGATCGAAAATAAACTAAAAAATTATTACGCCTCGACCAGGATTAGAACTGCTAATCTTTGAGACACTTAGCGACTACATTGACCCCTGAGCCAAGTAAGCTTACAAATGCAGAGTTGCAATAATTTATACATAAACTTTCAAAACTACATTCTCTAGGTTAACCATATAAAATCAGTTATCTGATTTCAAACATGTGTAAATGAATATTGACGTATTTAAACTCGATGAATGTATCCTGAGGATTAATTTCTGAAAAATGCAGTTTAAAATTTGACTGTTTTAAGTAGTAGTGCTCTAATTTGTTTGTATTATAATGTAAGTTGTCAATACTGCAATGACGTCACTGCCGGACTATAACCTAACATGTCAAAAACAATTTTGTTTTCATTCATAAAAACCCTCCAATTTAATCACCTTATAAACTCTATCAGCTTGGTTTAGAGTGGGCTGAAATTTTTTACAGATGTATACTATTATTGGTTAGCAAAAGAAATTCCATTTTGGTATTAGTTCCGGTGTTATTGAGTGACATATATAACATAATGTAAACAAATCACATTTTTTTATAAATACATTTGAAAATTCGCTTATATCGTTGCAGTATTACACATATATAAACCCCTAATATGACGAACCTATGGCCGCTTTTCAGCCATAGGTAGCGCCCTGCTCTGAAGCCACGGAGTGGCCAAGAGGCCCAAGGCCTTTTGTTTATTTTCTTTATGAATTACGAATCAAAAATTTTAATATAATTGGAAAATTGTTTAATCATCTAAATACACAAAAAAACAAAATTAGTTATATAGCATATAAATAACACATAACTAATAAATGCATATATTTGGTTTTGAACTTTCAATTCATGAATTCATTATACAAATGACAGGGATTCTGCTGACTCAGTCGCCCTTCATGTCTCTATTACACCAATATGAAATTAAACTAAATAAATATAAATAACAGTCTCTCCACTAAATGTAAAATTTATTTACAGAGCCGGCTTTCAACTGTAAACAGCCATCATCAGTGCCTACAAACAATGTAAAAGATAAATAAAATAATAATATAACAATACAACCAAAATAAACAAAAGAACAAGTCAAAAAATAAAAAGAAATACAAATAAATAAAAACAAAAAGAACATACCGGTGAGGTGCGAAAGAAAACGTTAAAAATTAAACGGTTTGTTTCATTTGAGACAGAGGTTTAAATCTGGCTGGGGGTCTAGGAGCGTTAGCCAGCGTTCGCATAACTACAGACGCCGCCCCCGTTTTATTGAGTAACTTGTCTCCTAGAATCTCTTTGTTCCTCAGGATCTCCAGACTTTCAAGAGGTCATCTTACCTCCTTTAGGCAGCACATGCAATAGAGCAACTTCATGCGCTCCTGAAGTATGATTCTCTTCAGTAACGTGCTTATAAAAACTACTTGCTTTTTGAGACAAGTGTTCGGCAAACCTGGTGATACACCGTCTCCCGGTCTGCCCTGTGTAACATGAACCACATTCCCCGCATTTGATCGTGTAAACACCAGATTTATCGGCCATATCTATAGGGTCTTTACAAAAAAAAAAAAAAAAAAAACTATTTTTAAACTATTAAAATTAAACTATTTTCAGATCTTTGAAAGAACTCGTGAATGTGCAAGTGTAAGGATTGAGAACATTGCTTCATACGCTGCTTCAGGTGCTTCAAGTATTAAAGAGAATGTTAACAATGCACTGAGAACACCAGCTGGTAACATTGCTATGAATACCTTGGACGCTACATCTAACATGACAGATAGAGCTATAGATTATTGCTTCCCTCCACGTCAGGGTGAAGAAGAGCTTCATCGTGAGTATATTCTGTCCAGTATTTAATTAACATGTATCAGAGCCTTCTTGCCTGATTTTTATGAAAGATATTATTATGGAAAGTTCTGTACATTATAAATTATTGATAGCAATAAATGACGTGTTGTCTTATCAGAGAAAATATTTAAAATAGTTTTATAAATCAATAAAATATTTTACATATGATGGTGTGGTGGCTGGTTCTCTATGTAGTGAGGGGAGCACATGTGAAAAAAGTACTTCCACTATGTAGCTCTAATCATTATTTCATTTATTATTTAAAAACTATGATATTATTTATTAATAAGATGTAGCCCTGGTGAAGAGAATGATAACCAGTAAAAAGTCTCATTGTGGAGAGACTTGCTACACATTATCATTATTGTGTTATCCGATTATTTTCTATAATTTTAGCTCACTCTAATTCCTACTGTGATGATAAAGTGTACCATGTAGTACACACTGTTGGTACTCTTGGAATCAAAGCAGGTCGCAAAGTTTGCTACGCTGTTTCACAGAGAAGACAGAGGAGTGAGGCTAACAGCTCAACATCGGATTCAGATGAGTCTGAAACAGAAGACCTCTCAACACCTATCACTTCTCCTCCAGACACAATCAAGTCTAAGAAAAACATTCACTAAAGTGTGATTTACGTTGTTTCTTTATCTCAAACTATTGACAAAACCAATTATTTACATTTGATACTCAGCAGATTTTCAATTGAAAATTACACTTTAAACCTTTTTGCATAATATTTTGTTTTCCTATTTTTAACTTTATAAATTTACACATGAGCTATAGATTATTGCTTCCCTCCACGTCAGGGTGAAGAAGAGCTTCATCGTGAGTATATTCTGTCCAGTATTTAATTAACATGTATCAGAGCCTTCTTGCCTGATTTTATGGACATTTTAGAAATTATATCATTCAAGACAATTTGATACCAATATAATACGATTCTGATAATTTTCTTAATGTAATTACATATTACTCACACTACTGCACTCACACGATTCTGCCTGGAAATAGGTTAAAACTACTCTTGTATGTCTGATGCCAAACAAATAGTAATGGGTAACATGTGATATTAGTATCATATTGTAGATATATATTATGCAGTTTCAGAACTAATCCATAATATTCTATGCTGGAAGTGAAATTTTTTAAGTTACTGTGTTTTCGAAAGCTGTATGCCATATTTAATCGCCTATTTGATTTTCTAGTGGTCTTCTCCCACTTGCAGCCCTGAAAGCAATTTGGTAAATAGTTTGAAAGGGGCATTTTTCTCAAAAGATATTCCTGAGCTCACTGCTAAGAATTGTGTTATGTTATAAGTTTATTTCAAAATAAAAGAATCATTTGAGAAAAGAAATAAGTTCTTAATAAATAATTAAGTTCAATAAATAAATAAATAAATAAGTTTGAGAAAAGAATCATTTAAAGACTGAGTTTTTTGTTGTGTAATAAAATCCGTCCATGTTTAAACACCGACCAACTACACAAACACCCATTATTTACCTCATTAAAAGTTTTGATAAGCATGTATGTCAATTATGAACTTAAACAACATTAATTGTTCTGATAAATGACATCCTGTGCAAAGCCAGCAAGGGAAGGCAAGCCATTCTATTTATTTTGACTTAGCCTAATAGAGTGGGATCAGTGTGAATTAATTCCACCCTTAACTGGCATTTGGCAGGTTGTCAAATTTATCAAAACCAATTATCTGTTACTGATTAGTGCACAATCTTTACGTTGCTTTTAGGATCAGTGTACACGGCTGTCATAAAGTTTGCTTAACATTGTAAATCAACTTGAGTAAACCTCCCATTCCTTATTTCTACCATAAAAATATTATTAATATTTATTGTTTTAGCAATTATTTATTTACTGCTATTTATTTATTGCTCACTTTTTTCTTTAAATTGTATTTATCAAACAAATTAATTAAAATTAGTTATAAGGAAAATGCATTTATCAATTTTTATTATTTTATTATGTCTCACATTATATTTCAATGGGATTTATATTCAAACATATTGATGAGATCTGTTAATATACTTATTTTATTAGTTCAAATATATTCTGGAATTGTTTCTTTTCCTTATTTATCTCTAATTCCTAAAGAGTAGGGTATAGCCCTTATATGAAAAATGGGCGTCAGCTTGAAAAGTGTAAGTATTGCTGGAAGTTTAATATGAACCAAGTTTCTAATTTACTAAAGGTGAGAAAGGTTTTGACATCAAGAAAAGTATATGAAGTTGAGAGTAAGGCCAGATAACAACTTTTGAAGAGAAGCCAAGTCATACAGCCACAGAACAATTTTGTTATTGTTTGTTAATCTTGTAAGTTAACTTATAATATCAATATTAAAAAAGTTGTATTTACCGCAAGTTGAAGAAGCAATTGAAAAATCAGCTCAGGTACCGTCGATACTTGCTGAACAGCAAGTATCGACGGTAGCTGCTCCTTCGATTTTATAATATTAATGTATAAGGTTATTCCTTGTAAGGAAGTTAAAGGTCAAGTTTCATTTATTACACTGTAATTATTGGAGCTCCAACGATATGGAGCGCCAACGAATGGCGCGCCAACGAAATGCCTGCACTTACATTTTCTCGCGTGATTTCTCTAAAAATTCATAGACGCTCCAAGTTGTTGGCGCTCCATATCGTTGGAGCTCCATTTGAAATGGAGCTCGAACGATTTGGAGCGTCTATAAATTTTTAGAGAAATCACGCAAGAAAATGTAAGTGCAGGCAATTCGTTGGCGCTCCAAGTTGTTGGCGCTCCATATCGTTGGAGCTCCAACGATATGGAGCGCCAACGAATTGGAGCGCGAACGAATGGAGGTCTAACAACTTGGAGCGCCAACGACTGGTACCCGTGGGTACCAGTCGTTGGCGCTCCAAGTTGTTGGAGCTCCATTCGTTCGCGCTCCAATTCGTTGGCGCTCCATATTGTTGGAGCTCCATTTAAAGTGGAGCTCCAACGATATGGAGCGCCAACGAATTGCCTGCACTTTAATTTTCTCGTGTGATTTCTTTAAAATTCATAGACGCTCCAAATCGTTCGAGCTCCATTTCAAATGGAGCTCTAACGATATGGAGCGCCAACGAATTGCCTGCACTTACATTTTCTCGCGTGATTTCTCTAAAAATTCATAGACGCTCCAAGTTGTTGGCGCTCCATATCGTTGGAGCTCCATTTGAAATGGAGCTCGAACGATTTGGAGCGTCTATGAATTTTTAGAGAAATCACGCGAGAAAATATAAGTGCAGGCATTTCGTTGGCGCGCCATTCGTTGGCGCTCCATATCGTTGGAGCTCCAATAATTACAGTGTAATAAATGAAACTTGACCTTTAACTTCCTTTAAAAAAGGAAGCCAACCAATCAAAATTAACTTATGACGAAATACTTGAATTATCAAGTGCAAAGTTACTTAAACCCTACTATGCTCGGAGAACTGCAATTAATTATTTTTGCTTAAAAATTGTACGCGCGCCATTTAAGAACGCTCCAAATCGTTCGCGCTCCACTTAAAATGGCGCTTCAACAACATGGAGCGCCAACGAATATTATTGATTTCGGGTGTAATCGTTGGCGCTCCAATTCGTTGGCGCTCCATATCGTTGGAGCTCCATTTAAAGTGGAGCTCCAACGATATGGAGCTCCAAAGATATGGAGCGCCAACGAATTGCCTGCACTTACATTTTCTCGCATGATTTCTCTAAAAATTCATAGACGCTCCAAATCGTTCGAGCTCCATTTCAAATGGAGCTCCAACGATATGGAGCGCCAACGACTTGGAGCGTCTATGAATTTTTAGAGAAATCACGCGAGAAAATGTAAGTGCAGGCAATTCGTTGGCGCTCCATATCGTTGGAGCTCCATGGAGCTCCAACGATTTGGAGCGCCAACGAATGGCACCCGTACCCGTCGGCGCGCCATGGTGCATTTTCGTTGTCTCCAAAGTTCACTGTCTCCAAAGTTCGTTAGTTCCAAAACAAAAATCCCATTGCCTCCAAAGTTCACAGTCCCCAAGGTTCGTTGTCTCCAAAATTCGTTAGACACAATTATTTTAAAATAATTTTTGGAACTTACGAATATGTATGACATTAAATATTCATTACTACGTCAACAATAATGTTTTGGATCTAATGAATTTTGGAGGCAACGGACTGATTCGATAGATCCAAAGCCTTTGCCTAGTCTTCCCGTTAGTTCCAAAAAGAGTAGAACGACCCAAAAATGGTTTTAGTCACCCACGTGACATTTTGCTCTATATGTTCGTTGCTTCCAAAGACCGTTGTCACCAAAGTTCATTAGTTCCAAAATATTTTTTTTTTATTATTTTGGATCTAGTAAACTTTATGTCATTAAAAATATGCTTCTGGATTAAAAGTTTGAATGCAAAATCTTTTGCCACATTATTTCGTTAGTTCCAATTGGAACTTATGAACTTTTTTGACTCGTTGGAACTAGTGATCTTTGGCGACAACGAGTTTTGGAGGCAACGTATAGGATCCCGCGCCATTTATTGGCGCTCCATATCCTACATTGTGTAGCTACCTAGCTCCACTATATACACACTATGTAGCTCGAACGATTTGGAGCGCCAACGAATGGCACCCCTTTAATTGGGTTTCTCGGTGCATTTTCGTTGTCTCCAAAGTTCACTGTCTCCAAAGTTCGTTAGTTCCAAAACAAAAATCCCATTGCCTCCAAAGTTCACAGTCCCCAAGGTTCGTTGTCTCCAAAATTCGTTAGACACAATTATTTTAATATAATTTTTGGAACTTACGAATATGTATGACATTAAACATTCATAACTACGTTAACAATAATGTTTTGGATCTAATGAATTTTGGAGGCAACGGACTGATTCGATATATCCAAAGCCTTTGCCTAGTATTCCCGTTAGTTCCAAAATAACAACAATGGTTTTAGTCACCCACGTGACATTTGCTCTATATGTTCGTTGCTTTCCAAAGACCGTTGTCACCAAAGTTCATTAGTTCCAAAATATTGTTTGTATTATTTTGGATCTAGTAAACTTTTATGTCATTAAAATATGCTTCTTGATTAAAAGTTTGAATGCAAAATCTTTTGCCACATTATTTCGTTATCTCCAATTGGAACTTGTGAACTTTTCTGACTCGTTGGAACTAGTGAACTTTGGAGACAACGAGTTTTGGAGGCAACGTATAGGATCCGGTTTCTCGTGTGATTTCAAATGGAGCTCCAACGATATGGAGCGCCAACGAGTGGCACCCGAGAAATTTCATTAATATTGGCGGAATGTATACAGGGGGGAGCCATAGTAAATACAACAAATGCAATTTATTATTATTATTATTTATTTATTTTTTCTTTTTATTTATTTGTTCTCATACAATATAAAAATATTATTAACATTTATTTAATAAACTTTTACCTTAAAATAATATCTTATTTTTATATTTTTGCAAAATATGTGTGTGTATTATCATTATCTATATCTTATTATTCTTATACATGATGTAGCATGGGAAATATTATATTATTATCATTAATGTTCTACTACCAAATGATAGTCGTATTTCAAATTGTAAAATACTAAAAAGAAGAGGTCCTATGGCTCCAAAAAAAATAAAAACATAAATAAAAAGATGGTTTAAACAAACAGTGAGTAATGTCGAACGTATTAAGTTAAAGACAAAAAAAATAAGAACGAAGAAGAAGTGGCGGGAAATAATGGTTGTGATTGTTGATTCGTTGCTGTTTTGGGCATAAGACTGGGTATTTTTCTTCCATCCTGTTTATAGTATTCTGTTGTACTTTGATTTTTTTAATCCTGGGCATAATTTTGATTCAAGTCACTTAATTTTGATAAACTACGTGTACTCAAAAATATATTTTGTATTATGACGGAATTTTAACTTTAGCTGATGGTCGGTTGGTGTTACATGTCCTCGTCTTCTACTTGCAAACTTTCTTTCCTGTCATCAGTAAGTACTTGCCCTATTATTCAGCAATTTTATTCTTTTAACTGTAGTGGAATAGAACCTACAAGTGAATTCCCTCCCTTTCTTAACTTCGGCGAGTTTGCATGAAATTAAAGATGATGGAGTCATGTCAAGGAGAAACAAATAGTCAAGAAAAGTATTATTTATAGTGGAATAGAATTAGCAAGTGACTTTACCCACGCATTTCCGGCTTTTGACATGACTGGAAATGTTAGCTGCTTGGGCTACTGTTAGTGACTATATTAATCATAGAGGAGGTTATGCCAACATCATGTTGGTTTTCATTTACGTTCACACTCACTTCTAAATTCGTGGATCGTTAACAGTACGATATCTCAATATGGTACTATGAGCTGTATGAACCATCTGAGCTGTATGAACCATCAAGAGCTGAGAGAATCTAATCAGATACTGTAGAAATAAGGAGATAAAATCTATATGGATCCCCCTATAAGTTCTATGTGCCCTCAGAGGCAATTTTATTTGACAAATAACCTTCTCGTCGAAATTTTATTTTGCTTAAATATTATCTTTTTTCATCAAATAACTTCTGGAATATTATTTTCGTTTAGTCTAACTTTATTATTATGCAAAGAAATTACAATTTATTTAAATATATTTGTTATTTACACTTCCTTATAACTAAATGTGAACCTTCACCTTAAAATACTTAATGTTTTGGTGGGGTCAGTTATCAAGTAATCTCTCTCGATCCACTAAACCAATATAGTGCATGAACCTTATCGTATTAAATGCATGTGGAATACGATCACCTGTTGAATACTCCGTGTGTAGGTAATAATTGACGAAGGTTACTTTGTGACAAAATTCTTTTGTTAAAATAACAAACATTAGCCAATTTTCAAAGACAAAATAAGCTTATGAGATTGGGGATATAGACATTAGGCTAAAGGTCAACCTTATGTTCACATGCATAGGCACCTCATTTATTTCTTATCTTTTAATTGTTTTTCTTAGACAACAAAGGATGGTTTGAGTTATCAGGCTCAGAGTTTGAAAAGGTGAACTCTTGCAAAATGAAAATAAGTAACTTTCCCTACAAGGTTCAAAGTATTTATTAAGGGTGAAACCCTAACCCACCACCCATAACCTTACTACTGTCAACAGTGTGCAAACCACTCATATAACCTAAGTAGAGTATACAGTAATAGCTGCTTAACAAGGAAGATTACTCCAGTGCTGGTTGGTCACAACAGGCTAATGACTCCAGTGCTGGTTAGCCACTACGGAAAAATAACTCCAGTGCTGATTAGCCACTGTGGACAAATGACTGCAGTGCTGGGGGCCACAAGAGACAAATGACTGCAGCGTAATAACTCTTAATTTATTTAACAGGAGATTAATTAGTTTGTGATTATTGTTGCAGATGTCTCGTCAGATAGACTCCCTTGCTTCTAAGTTTCCTCAATATAAATTTCAAGTATTAAGTACAGTTCCAGTTTCCTTGCAGAATATACTTGCAGTTCATCAAGACGTTATTCTTTGTTACATTGTATGCTTTTATATATCTGTTTTGAATTTATTATCTCTAGGACCATTCCATCTCAAATCAGGCAGATGGTCAAAAATCTTGTAGTTGACCCTCGCCTGGTAAAGTGTTTTATTCAGGAGAGAAACTAACTTGTCCATACCATTTTGCTGAAAAAAAACATTTTATGGGAGTTACGGGGGGTCAACATTTGAAAAATCACCAAATTTATCAAGGCTATCAAGTCTTTGGGGCTCCAAATTAAATCATACAGATTTGAGTTTGGGTAATTAATAAATAATAATAAGATTGTAGTAATATATAAAGCAGAAATAAGTTTTATATTACAGCAATACAGACAAGTGGACTATTCCTATAAATGTTAATATTTAAGCCATTTGGATATCAATGAGAAGAACTTTGACATCCCTAATTTTATTTCTGAGTTGTCGTCATTAAAATAAGAATAAGTCTACTTTTAGCGAATTTCCTTTGGAAATTCAGCTAATGGGATAGGTGTCGGACCACGACACAAATCATTTCAGAGGTCCCTAATGACGTAATAATACGTTTCACGAGACTTTATATATATATATATATATATATATATATATATATATATATATATATATATATATATATATATATATATATATATATATATATATATATATATATATATATATATATATTAATTTATTTATTTATTTAGTAGTTGTAAACTTATATAATGTAAAAAACTATAAAAATTATCATTCCAACCAGGATTGTTGTTAAGCACGGAAACACGCACCCAAAGGAAATTCGCCCAACATGCAGACCACCGCGCCAGAATTTTTTAATTTTTTTACCGTTTTCAATTATAAATCTATTATAAAAGAGCAGTCTTTTGAGTCCTCTAAGTAATTAGACAAAACAATATTTAAATTTTTTATTAATATTAATTGTTGGTCTTAAAAATATGTATATGTATGTAGGTATGTGTATGTGTGTGGTACACCTGTGTGTGTGGGTACATATATATGCATTCCTATCCATCGTTTACTTAGGTATATATGCTACATATATTTATGCCCATGTAGGCATATATTATATGTACCATGTATGTATAAGTGCATATACGTATGCATTCTTACCTACCGTTCACTTAAGAATAAATACATACATAAACTCATGAACTATGGATATATTACACAAAATAAGTAAAAATATATGCTTGTGTAACGCTTACCAAATTATAAATTAATCCAAGAAAATAAGAATCACTACACTTCACACACGTGCAATTACACGACTGTTAATTTACTTAAAAACTGCCAGTAATATAAACATTATCATAAATATTAAAAATTATAAGATCTTACTAACCAAACGCACAAGACAAAACATTAGTCGCAGCCAAACGTGGACTGAGTTGGCTAATATATGTTAATATAGTATATCTTGTAAATAACGAAGTTAAATATTTTGTCCAAAGGAACAAAGCTCAATTTTTCTTAGTCAAACAATTTCATTATATGTATGTATTTATTATATTTGTTGTATAGCTTTTAGCAAATTTCCTTTGGAAAATATTCGCTAATGGGATATTTTCTGTTATTACTAATCTATTATCTCGAGTTGTCTAAAGGAGAAGAAAACTAATGAATAAATTTTAATTGTTTTTCTTTAGAATTGTCAAAGAGTAAAACAAATAATTGACCGGCAGAGGACGCCTCACTCAGATTTTAGGATCTTGAGGTGTCTCGCTTCAGTAAAAAAAATATTTGGATATAAAACAATAAAGAATGAATTGATAGATAAAATAAATTAATTAAAAAATTATATACAAAAAAAAATCTTAAAATTTGTGCTATTGTTTTTGTTCAAGAAAGTACCAGTCAAAACTATATGTAGGAACACAGATACAAAATTTCAAAAAAATATATATTTAATTGTCAAACCACAATACATAAAAAGAAAAACTGACCGGTTTCGACTATTACTTAGTCATCTTCAGAGTACTTTTTATAAACTTTTTATAAAGAGAGTTTATAAAAAGTACTCTGAAGATGACTAATTAATAGTTGAAACTGGTCAGTTTTTCTTTTTTATATATTGTGGTTTGACAATTAAATATATTTTTTTTTTAAACTCAAGTGTATTAAATATTAACCATGTTTAACGTTTAACATATACCACAAAATCTCTGTCAATACAACTAATGATAAATAATTTCCTTTATAGACCCATCCTTTCCCTTCAAAACGAGACCAAGAACTCCAATATTTTATCACTATTGGTTCTTTAGTTATGACGGTTTTTAACTCTTATTTTTTTTGACCCCGTAACTCTTATTTTTTTCAGCAAAGTGGTTTGGGTAACTTAATTTCTCTTCTTAATAGAAGGTCATACCAAATTTTCATGAAAATCAGCGAGTGTTACCTGACACCCCCCTGCCTGAGTTGAGATGAAATGGTCCTTTAGTATTTAAGTTTTGAGGAAATTTACAATTCTTCTTGAGATTTACAAGAAGAGAAGTGTTTGCAGGTAAATAGAATTTAGTGAAATAACATGTATGGTGGTAATACTGACATTATAGTGTCAGTATTTATATTGACATTTTGGTGTCAGTATTTATATTGACATTATGGTGTCAGTATTTATATTGACATTATGGTGTCAATATTTATACTGACAATTATTCACTATAGTACGACACACGGCTAAAATCAATTGACACCCCGCCAAAATCTCAATGCTTTCAACCCTCATTTTTAAATAAAAAAATCCCTTCTTTATAGTAACAAATAAAATCCCTACTCTGGCAACACTGAAAGTCAGGTTATGTTTTGAATTTTATGATTTGTTTTTATTTGATATCGTATTTTTTTATTTTTAAAAATTTATTTATTTACTTTTTAAGTAGGAATATCGTTGTATCTTATAAATTTACCTAAGTGTTGCATTAAATTTGTTCGGGAAGTATGAATTAAGTGAAGTTAAAGTTTTTGATTACGTAATGCAATGGATCATAATAGTTCTATGATAAAAGTTTGACGATTTTAATAAATCGTCAGCTATAATTACTTTTTTCCAAAATAAACTGCTTTTTTTGTGTTATGTTTGTATAATTGAATGCGTATTGTTTCATATTATAAAAATAATATGACACAATATGCATTCATGACTTAAAAAAGTCAAGAATGTCATCTATTGAAAGACATTGGCATTTTCGAAAAAAAATGCTGTCTTTTGGTTGACAGACCCCAGACCCTGCGCTGTACTCTAATAGCAAGAAATGCTTGAAGAACATCAATGTCCATGCGTCAAATATAGGCACTCAAATCATATTACAACTCTGCAATAATTGGATGAATTAAACAGATTGGAATGGAACGAAACGAACTCGAACAGATAAATATGCACAATGAGGGAAATAAAAGCGACGTGAGGTTACAAATATTTACAACCAGTGTTGCCTTTTTATTTTATTTACGAAAAAGGTATTTTTTTATTCCGAGGTTGGCATAAGTGGATGGGGAAAGAGCGGGGGGCGGTCTGAGCCAATAGAATTCTTTCCCTCACAGATTTTTGGCGGGTGTCAATTGATTTTAGCCGTGTCGTATTATAAATGACCATTATCTTTAATTTACTACTGACGACAACATATGAACTACCCAGACAGATTGGGCTCCATCCTGTGCATGTAACCATGTGCATTTGGGCTCCATCCTGTGCATGTAACCCTTACATGTGCAGTTTGGGCTCCATCCTGTGCATGTAACCCTTACATGTGCAGTTTGGGCTCCATCCTGTGCATGTAACCCTTACATGTGACTAGACGTTGTAGCGAGCCATTTGGTTAACACTTATATTAGTTGTTTCAGCTCGCAGTGAGATGGGGATATACGATTCCACTTCCCCACCTCGTCAACTACAAGGTCTTCTATTCTACCCCTTCAGATTTACAGTTCTTCCCTTATATACCTCGTAAAGCATATTTATTTTGATTAATAAATTGATATTAAATTTTAAGATTCATATTAATAAATTGATATTAAATTTTAAGAATCATATTAATAAATTAATCATCGTGTTTGTCTAATTCTTCAATTTTTGCGTGTTAATGTATTTTTTGTATCTTCATGTATAGAGTTAATAAATTAAAAGTAATTTAATTGTATAGAACTCAAGTCAATTGTTTTCTTCTTTCTCTATTTTATTGTATTTTATTTTAAATTAAACAGTACTTCATATTATATTATAGTTCTATGTCTGATGACTTCTATCGTTATATCTCTATTATTTTACATTGAATCAATAAATGAAGACAGAACTTGATTTCTGTTGACTTCTATCTTTAGTCTCTATTTTTTTCTTTGAATCAATAAATTAAGACACAGCTTGATTTCTTGAAGAATAAATCAAAATATTTTTAAAAAAGTAGGTGCAAGAGATTAAGCATTTAAAAAAAGAATAATTTGATATTAGATTAACGGTCATAAATAGTATAATGATAAGAAATATCCATTCTATAGAGACGAGCCCCTCTCGCTTATTGGTTGCAGGAGACGCAAGAATATTACTCCCCACCTCTCTCACTAGATATACTCAAATACCTACCTACACAGTAATATACACTTTACT
Organism: Microvelia longipes; assembly: GCA_018340805.1. Lineage (NCBI taxonomy): Eukaryota > Metazoa > Arthropoda > Insecta > Hemiptera > Veliidae > Microvelia > Microvelia longipes. The sequence goes on from JACMZG010000002.1 coordinate 46,933,758, forward strand.
AAAAGTGTTAACCAAATGGCTCGCTACAACGTCTAGTTTACATGTGCAGTTTGGGCTCCATCCTGTGCATGTAACCTTGTGCAGTTTGGGCTCCATCCTGTGCATGTAACCCTTACATGTGCAGTTGGGCTCCATCCTGTGCATGTAACCCTTACATGTGCAGTTTGGGCTCCATCCTGTGCATGTAACCCTTATGTCAGTTGGCTCCATCCTGTGGTAACCCTTACATGTGCAGTTGGGCTCCATCCTGTGCATGTAACCCTTACCTCCATCCTGTGCATGTAACCCTTACATGTGCTGTTTGGGCTCCATCCTGTGCATGTAACCCTTACATGTGCAGTTTGGGCTCCATCCTGTGCATGTAACCCTTACATGTGCTGTTTGGGCTCCATCCTGTGCATGTAACCCTTACATGTGCTGTTTGGGCTCCATCCTGTGCATGTAACCTTACATGTGCAGGTTTGGGCTCCATCCTGTGCATGTAACCCTTACATGTGCTGTTTGGGCTCCATCCTGTGCATGTAACCCTTACATGTGCAGTTTGCATACACATGTATCCTGTGCATGTAACCCTTACATGTGCCTGTTGGGTGCATCCTGCATGCATGCTAAATGTAACCCTTACATGTGCAGTTTGTGCTGCTCCATCCTGTCATGTAACCCTTACATTGTGCTTTTGGGCTCCATCCTGTGGCATGTAACCCTTACATGTGCTTGGGGCTCCCATCCTGTGCATGTAACCTTACATGTTGCTGTTTGGGCTCCATCCTGTGCATGTAACCCTTACATGTGCAGTTTGGGCTCCATCCTGTGCATGTAACCTTACATGTGCAAACCCTTACATGTGCGGTTTGGGCTCCATCCTGTGCATGTAACCCTTGTACATGTGGTGTGCCATCCTGTGCATGTAACCCTTACATGTGCTGTTTGGGCTCCATCCTGTGCATGTAACCCTTACATGTGCTTTGTCCATCCTGTGCATGTAACCCTTACATGTGCTTTTGGCTCTCATCCTGTGCATGTAACCCTTACATGTGCCATCCTGTGCATGTAACCCTTACATGTGCTGTCTCCATCCTGTGCATGTAACCCTTACATGTGAGTTTGGGCTGCCCTTACATGTGCTGTTTGGGCTCCATCCTGTGCATGTAACCCTTACATGTGCTGTTTGGGCTCCATCCTGTATGAAATCCATGTGCATGTAAATTTGTGCATGTAACCCTTACATGTGCCTCCATCCTGTGCATGTAACCTTACATGTGCAGTTTGGGCTCATCCTGTGCATGTAACCTTACATGTGCTGTTTGGGCTCCATCCTGTGCATGTAGTTACATGTGCTGTTTGGCTCCATCCTGTGCATTATGTTAAATATGTGCAGTTTGGGCTCCATCCTGATTATGTGCGATTTGAAAAATGTGCCGAGTTTCATCTCTTCATGAGCTTAAGTGAAAGTGTTTTGGTATATTATGTATATATTTTTTTGAAACTTGACAAATAATCCATTTGGGCTGAAGTTTGATATGAGTGTTTATCTTCTTATGTAATAAATAAGTATATCTTGTTCTAGTTAAATCTTATTTTTCAAGGAATGTCGAACAAGGTCAATGTCTGGATGGGTTCCCCCTAGAAATATAACAGATATGATAGCATCTAAAGCTTTCCTGATAGTTATTTCCTTGTCGAGGTCAATCATGTTCATGTTTTCTCTACTATTTCTTACTATCTGTTTCATTTCAATTTTATAATACAAAGCGCAAACAAATCTTCTCTCATTAATCTTTTATCTATTAGATTCTATTATTGTTTTTATTTATTTAAATTTATTGATTATTCCAGAACTGATTACTATTTTTAGTATCTGATTGTTATTAATAACATCTACTTTGTAGATAAGTTTTATCTTTTTTTATATAATTTTAATTTATTTGTAAACTTAAAATTAAATGGTTCTGAAAATTATACTTTGCTTCCTATAAATAGTAAAATAATATCTTATTCTCCTAGTCCATCAGCCGGAAAATGTGACTCATTTTGTACTACTTCAGACCAAAATTTTCTGAAAATATACCTTGAATTATGAAGAAAAAACATAGTGGAGCTTTTCATATAATTGGGCATGCTCAAACGTTTGTATAATAGCATAAATTTCAATTTTCTTGGAATAAGTAGTTCCCTGTTGGTCGGGTAATAAACATATGGATATTTTTTTTAAATCTGATAAAATGTCCAATAAAACAAGTGTTTAATCATCAAAATCGGATGACTTCAGCCAAAGTTACAGCTTTTTTAAAAACATAAAAATTGTTTATTTATGCCAAGTCAGAAAATTTTTGTGGCCATTGGACAAATAGCATAACTTTAGTTGTAGTTACCCCAAATTTTGATGTGTGTTTTAGGCATTTTATCAGCTTAAAAAATGACTCTTCATGTTTTGCACACAACCCACAGGAAACCATATATTGCCAGATAACTTGAATTTGTGAGATTTTCTAAAATGTTGAGAGAGCAAATTTTTGTTTGCAAAAATTCCTTGGAATAAACTTAGATAGTAAATTTTCTTGACAACCTCATTTGGACAGTCTCAGTAAGAAATTAAGAATACTCATTTGCAGAAAGTTTCTTTTAGTCTATCTATTAGAACACTTAAAACAATTTATTATGCCTAGTTTAACTCACATCTATCATATGGTGTGCAACTCTGGGGCAATGTCCATAATGTAGCTAAACTATTTTTACTTCAAAAGAGAGCTATCAGGACTATGTTTAAACTCTTGTTTCGTGTCTCATGCTCAGCATATTTCAGAGAAAATGAAATACGTACAGTTTATTCCCTGTATTGTTTGTTAATTCTTAAATATATTCATTCTACCATTACAAATTATCAAATAGTGGGTCATTATCACTTATATAATACAAGACATAAAAATAACCTTCTAACCAAGTGTTGTAGACTTGATATAACAAAGAGACAAAACATTGTACAATCAGGCTTACCATATTACAATCATTTGCCTCAAAATCCTACTCTGAAAAAAGCTTTAATTTTTATATTAAGAAAAATATTAATTGAAACCCCACTGTATGGAAAGATTTTATAATATAAATTTTAATAAAAGTTCAAAATGCAATATTAATTTATGGCACTATACCTTATGTAACTTTTTGCTTGACGTTTTTGTTTGTACATAATTAATAAAAGAAAGGAAGTCTATCCACAAAACAAAACTTTATTGGCAAAGCGGTTTCAACCTAACAAGAGGCCATCATCAGTGCAGAACCTAACAAACAAGTTACAATAGAATAAATAAAGCGAAAAAATACAATAAATAAAACTAAATAAATAAATATAAACATAAATAAAGCATAATGAATAAAATACATTAGAGATAAAATATGTACGTAAACATAAATAATAAAAAATAAATAAATAATAACGAAATCAAATAATGAATGTATAAATTAAATTGAATTTAAATTGATTTATTGAATTAAATGTATAAATGTATTCTCCAATGTATTTATTCATTATACTTTATTTATGTTTATATTATTTATTGTATTTTTATTTTTTCACTTTATTTATTCTATTGTAACTTGTTTGTTAGGTTCTGCACTGATGATGGCCTCTAGTCAGGTTGAAAGCGCTTTGCCAATAAAGTTTTGTTTTGTGGAGAGACTTCCTTTCTTTTATTATTTATGATGGACTCCATTCACGCTCATTCTACTAGTATTGTTTGTACATGTACATTTACCAAATAAAGTTTATTTATTTATTTAAGAGCTCATTCATATGAATGGCTCCACTCTGGATAGGCAGACTATGCTTTTCCTTCAAAATTTAAGGTATATTTTTAGAAATTTTTGGTATGAAGCAGTACAAAATTAGTGGCATTTATTAAGCCTGCCTCTTGGGCTATCCTGTCTTGAGTAGATAAATGTTAATTTAACAGAAATTATCATTTTGCAAATGAATGAATTTTATTATGCTTGCTTGCACATCAAAGAAAATGTAGACATTGCTGTATATTTAGTATTAGATAGATGGAGATATTCTAGAGATGCTACTTTTCACATCTATATTACCCTGCTCTGTTATTTCCTTAATTGCATTTTTACTTGTACTGATTAATTATTTCAGCCTAAAAAGAGGTCAAGTGTGTCGGTGCAGTCTGCTCTGTGTGTTGATAGCGTCCACGCCTCAACTCTCCTCTCAGGTTTTTTTATATTAAATATATTTAATTCATATCCATCTCTATGTAAAGAAAGATATTTTAATTTGTTTTAGGGAAGGATAGTCCTGTATTCATAATTATGTTTTATAATTGATATAAAATTGTGATTTTAATAACTTAGAGCTTTTGCATTGTTATAAATTGTAATATCAATTAAATTAATGAAGACTTTAGTCCTTTTTTATTAAAATTTATTGAAAATAAGTTGACGAAGAGCTTTCGTCTAGGGATCCTGAGCTTCTCAGTTCTTAAAAATGAAAAAGTTTGAAAATTAATAAAATTTTATTTTTATTTTATTTTTTGCAGTGAATCCCCATGTCTTACTTACCTGGTAGAGGGTCTCATATACTACACAAGATTAGCAAACCTGTTCCTTTCAAAATGAATAAATTGATTGTGTCATACTGCTATGTTTAAAATAATGTAAAAATTAACAACACTGAGGAGTTACTCAGAGTGAGCCACAGGTCTTAGAGTGAGCTCTAAGACCTGACCTGTCCGATTCACTCACTAATAAACTATAATACGACACACGGCTAAAATCAATTGACAGGGCGCTAAAAATCTGTGAGGGAAAGAATTCTATTGGTTCAGACCGGCCACGCTCCTTCTCTCTCCACCTCATGCCAACCTCGGTATAAAAAATATCTTTTTCGTAAATAAAATTATAAAAAGGCAACACTGCTTGTAAATATTTGTAACCTCGCGTCGCTTTTTTTCCCCCATTGTGCACATTGATCTGTTTGAGTTGGTTTTATTTCATTCCAATCTGTTCAATTCATCCAATTATTGCGGAGTTGTAATATGATCTGAGTGTCTATATTTGACGCATGGAGACATTGACGTATTCTTCAAACATTTCTTGCTATTTGAGTACAGCCCAGAGTCTGTGGTCTGTCAACCAAAAGACAGCATTTTTTTTTTGGAAAATGCCATATCCTTCAATAGATGACAGTCTTGACTTTTTTAAGTAATGAATGCAAATTGTGTCATATTATTGTTATAATATGAAACAATACGCATTCAATTATACAACCTTCACACAAAAATAGCAATTTGTTATGGAGAAAACTAATTATAGCTAACGATTTATTTAAATCGTCAAACTTTTATTATAGAACTATTATGATCCATTGCATTACGTAATTAACAACTTTAACTCCACTTAATTCATACTTCCCGAACAAATTTAAAGCAACACTTAGATGATAAATTTATAAGATACAATATCCCTACTTAAAAAGTAAATAAATAATTTTTTTAAAAATACGATATCAAATAAAAACAAATAATAAAATTCAAAACATAACCTGACTTACAGTGTTGCCAGAGTAAGGATTTTTTTTGTTACTTAAAAGAAGGGATTTTTTTATTAAAAGAAGAGGGTTGAAAGCATTGAGATTTTGGCGGGCTGTCAATTGACTTTAGCCGTGTGTTACATTATAGTCAGTCATTTCGGCCTCGATGGAATAGCTATATGTGACTTGACATTTTAGGGTCAATGAATGTGCAAAGATGCTGTTGTCTAGTAAATTGTTTTATTATTGGTTGTATGTTGTTGATGTGATGTAGAGGAGCTGTCAGGAAACCCTTTACTGCCTCGCTTTGCTACCACTCTCAATGATTCTATCTTAAATGCTACAGTTTGTAATACTACTGAAGATGTAAAGGATGAGTTTCTCTCTAACTGCTTACCTCTTACTTCTCATCAAGCTTTGTAAGTTCCTCTACTAAGTCTTTACTTTATTCTTGCAGGACCACCAAAATAAAAAAGAAATTTTGTTAAGTTGTGCTTTTCATAGTAAATTTAAATAGGTTATTTTCTCATGTGTTGCCACTTGAATTTTTTGTGTTTGCTGACAAGGATATAGCTCTAATTGATTAGTTTTATAACTCTTGCAAAGCTTTATTGGAGATTTTGCCTTCTTGTTTTCTATGTTGTGTTTATCTCTGCACTGCTTGTGTGTTGTTTTTTCCTATGCACTAATTATTTATGATCTGTTAGTCTATGCACTACATATCCATGTATTGTTTACTATGGTTTATTTATCCATTTACCGTTTATCTATTTTTATTTTTTTCTTAAAATAAATGGTAGGTATATAGGAAAAGTATTGTGTTTGCAAAAAAAATCCAAAACTGGGATGTCATCAGAAATATTCGTTTCAGGTATTTTAAAGGCCTTTTGAGTTATTTTTGCAAAGTTGTCTGTCTGTATGTGTGTGTGTGTCTGTTATTATCATAGCTCGTAGAATTGTATATTCTGAGGACGAGAGAAGCGAGTCTGATGTGATGAAGAAAAAACCTGAGGTACTCCAAACCCAATTTTTTACTATTTATTAATAAGACTAGCTCACAATTTTTTCAGATCTGTTAAAAATTTTTGTAATTTGAGATGTAAGAGCAATGTACCTGTAGTTATTCTATGCGAGGGTGAGCACCGAATCCAACTAGATCCTAAACAGTTTGTGCAAGTTAAAAGATTTCTCCACACTTGTTGGTTGGAAAATAACTGCTGGAAAACGTCAGGCTGGTGTGATATCAATATTGTTCATTTTAAATCACTTCCTTCTTTGAAAGAGCTGAGCAACACTCACATACAACATTTTAGTAGTTTGAAACAATCTGGATTGGTAAGTACGCACATGTAAACATCATATTATTGGTAAGTATGTGCATGTAAACGTCTTAGTTTCTCTAGCCCGCCACAATTAAGGCGCAGAGGTTACTCCCTACTTTTTGGCACTGGGTTTTAGTGTTTTTTCAGGTTTTGTATTTAGGAACGCAGCAGCGTTATGCCTCGCCAAGTCAAGAAGAAAAGTAAAAATACCCCGCTTAGTCAGTAAAAAAAAAGTCAAAAACCTACTTAAGCTGCCAGTATTTATATTATACTGTACGCAACAAAGTAGGGTTTTTGAAGCTCTGTAGTGTGTAAACAGCTTTAGGTACATATATATTATTATAATATCCTTAAAGGGCGTGCCTTCCAGATGTAAAAAATGTAAAAAAATCATCCAAATCGATGATTCTCTTCTCTAGCTTAGTTTTTCGGAGCGAAAAAACTAAGCTAGCGAACGATAGTTTTATATGTTTGCACCTACAGCCTCAACTACTGAACAAATTTAGATCACTAGATATTAGAGATAAACTAGAGTAACAAAGGATGTTAAAGATCCTCAGGCGAAATTATGCTTGTTTAATGCTGTAGTAAGGAGTATTCTTGAATATTGTTCTGTGGTGTGGTCACCCATAGCTAAAACCCATATTTATATGATTGAGAGGATGCAGCCCAGGTTTTCTAATTATATATTTGGCTACAGTAATAATGGTCAATCTCCAACTTACGTGAATAGGCTGCATGAACTGAATATGCATTCACTTTTAGAGAGAAGACTGATGGCAATGGTGCAATTCTTGTACAAAATTATAAATGGTATATATGACTCACCAGATCTTCTTCAGAGAATTAACTTGCGAGTCCCGGCTAGAACTTCTAGGAATAATAACTTATTTGTAGTAGATTTTCACAGGACAAACTACGGTATGACGAGCTCTATGACTCAATGTTTGAATGCTTGGAATGATTGTTGCTCTGATTTAGACATAAATTTTGATTCATTGTACTCAGTTAGAAGTAAGATTGATTTTAAAAATGTTAATTCGTTGTTTTAGCTTTTATATTTTTGGTATTTGTTTGTTAATTGTATTTGTCCTTGACTTAACTTTCTTTTGAAAGTCCACTTTGATTGTCTTGACTGTAAAATTTTCGGGCTTTTACGTCTGTTGTCACTAAATATAAATAAAATCTTAAATTAGACATTCCTATGCTAAACACAGAGATAGAAACTAAGCTAGTGAACGCTACTTTTGTTTAAATTGACCCACCTGCAGTCTTTACTAATGAATGGATTTTGGTGTTTTAGGACTCTTGGATTTGTCTGATGCTTTTTAACATTCTTGTATCAATGCATCCCAAATTTATAATTCCTATGCTGTACGCGGCACAAAAAATAGAGCTTAAGAGTGGCGTATAGAATACCTTGACACCCTTTACAGCTTTATCTACACCATTTATCTACTTTTGTTTTTACATAAAACAGGAGCCGTACAAAAAGTCATGGAATCCTACCAAAAACCACTTACATGGTAAAAAAACTCCCCGCCATGTATTTGGTCCAAAAAAGTAGGGAAATCAACTTTTCTGTCCCGCCAAGTCATGTCTTATTTGGTGAAGACGGTCATTGGCGTTTCAAAGTGATGTTGCTAGGTTGGCTATACTAAAGGGCCTTTTTCTAACTGTGAGGCAATCATCAGCTTCTTCTCCTTGGCGACATGCCAGCAGTGTGAACAAATTGTATAGCTTTAGTTACTATATTTTGAGATACCAAACAATACAGGTGAGGTGTTGGTGGAGATTAATCAGAACAGATTATAGCTGTTGTCATAATTGCAGGAGTACTGCATAGATCCAGGAGTAAACACAAGAAATGAATGAATGAATGAAACGATAAAGATACGATATAATCAAGCATTACACCATATATACCATTGCCAACACTACCTTTTATGTTAATTCACTTTTTTGGTACGCCGCCAAGGAGAAGAAGCTGATGATTGCCTCACAGTTAGAAAAAGGCCCTTTAGTATAGCCAACCTAGCAACATCACTTTGAAACGCCAATGACCGTCCCACCCAATTCGACATGATTTGGCGGGACAGAAAAGTTGATTTCCCTACTTTCTTGGACCAAAGACATGGCGGGGAGTTTTTTACCACAAGTAGTTTTTGGTAAGATATCTAATAGTACTACATTCAACATGGTAAATAATGAGATAAAAATGTTCATTGCTAATAATTATGAGATGGGTTCTCATTGGGATCTTAACAAAGCATCTCTGAGCCCTCGTGTGGAGAGAGAGAGAAAATGGAACAACTGACAATACCTGTAACAAAAAAACAAAACAAAATTATTAAAAACAAATTATTTTCTCATTTAACAATTGAATATTTTTATCTCCAGATGAATACATACATAAGAGAAATTAATACTTAGCGATAGGAAGACATAAATTACTTAATATTTGATTATTGTTTCAGATTACAAATAGTACATTTAGATGTCTGTTAGAATTGCGTCAACTCAATGACCTGAGAGACCAGGCTCTGACCAGCTGTAATGTTTCATTACAGTACGAGTGGCAAGCTTTCTCTGTCAAACCTCCTTTAGATATCTTCACTAAATTCTCATTGGTATGTTTCTAAACTATTTATTTAAACTAGTTTGACTTTTCTTTACCTTTAACCTTTACCTTTAAAAGTATTGTGTCTAACCTAAAAATCAAAAGCTAAGGTTTTATCTTAATTATTTTTTTAGACAGTATTATGACATTGCTATTTTTTTTTAAAGAAATTTGTTGACTGCAAAGAGACTAAAACTATTAGAGGGAGTACAGAACCCGATTAACACAGAGATAAGGGGTCTGGAAGTGAGACAGTTTCCATAGGTGCCGTAACTGTACTTACCCCTACTATACTCTCCCTAGAGAGAGACTAGATATAACTTCAGTAAGCGCAATGGAATTTTCTTCAATAATAACAACACCAACAACGTCTTTCCACTAAATTTAATCTTTATTTTGCGGAGCCGGCTTTCGGCAATAATGTCATCTACAGTGCCTAAACAAGTAATAACAAAACTTAGCAAATAATAATAACATCAAGTAGATAAATAAAAAAGCAAATAAATAAGTTAAGTCTAAAAAAGTTAAAACACAATAAAAAAGTTAAATAAATAAAATCAGTGTATACATTTGAAAAACCCTAAAACAATAAAAAAGATCAGTTACCGTGGTGGGATGTTGAGTCTTTCAGTTCATGGAATCTGACCGAAGGGGTTTTAATAGAACTCGCTAGAGTTCTATTATTTTTATAATTCTGTTATATAATAAGTTATATTCTGTATAATAACAGAACCCCCGCCGTCAGTCTTATCATTCAAACACATGTCACCATCACTATCTAGCGCTCTCCTAATCACAAAATTTTCTAAGGAATTTAATTTCATCCCTTTATTTTCGAAATGAAGGAAACCGACCTTATGACCTTCTTTTCCGTGGGCCTCTTTTTCGATGTGGGTGTAGAAGTTAGTGGGCCTCTTTAAGTGTTCTTTAAAGCGGGTGGAAAATTTGCGCCCCGTCTGCCCTAGATAGTATTTTCCACAATCTTGAACTCCACATTTAATAACGTATACTCCACTTTTCTCCATCGGCTCAATATGGATGGAGAAAAGTGGAGTATACGTTATTGGTGTTGTTATTAGAGACTAGATACTCCCCCACCCCTTTACAACTCCTATTATAGCATGCACTCTACTTACAGTGGACATTTTTCAGTGATGCCACATTAAACCACTTTGTTCAAAACTAACAATTAAAGAATACATGCAATAGATAATAATTAAAACTTATTTTAAATTCATTTTACTTGATTTAAAACAAAATAGTCCATGTAACATTTACGTGAAATTGTAATTATTAGGAAAAAATGACTTCACCAATGTATCGTTACAGCACCTAGCTACCCAAGGAATGATAAGAGCTGTTGTATCCTCCCTCTAATAGTTTTAGTCTCTTTGGTTGACTGCATAAAATAATAATTTTTTGGTGTTTTTGAAAGAGCTATAACTTTGGTTGTAGTCATCCGATTTTAATGATTAAACACTCGTTTTACAGAAAATTGTATTAGCTTCAAAAAAATTTCTCGTCATGTTTTGCCCACGACCCACTGGGAAGCACTTATTTCAAGAAGTCTGTGTTATTATCTTGCATAATCCCACTGTGCTCATGCTACAGCATTGAAACTGTTCACAAAAATGAGATTTAACATCTACTTGTGCTCTCTGGTAGATTGATCTTTTAGATTGTAAGAACCTCTTTTGCTAAGTAATCAAAATTTTCTCCCCGATGACCCACAAAACCCAAGCCATAAGCAACATGTAGTAGCATAGTAAAAAGTAGTAAAAAGCATAGTAGATTGATAAGCAACATTTTTATTGATTGATTATAAAAATACATAATAAATTATATATTGATTAGGAGATTGTATCCATTAGGGTTAAATAAAAACAACCATTTTAGAGTAACATTTCGACCAATCTGGTCATAATCATACAAGTACTAAAATTATAGAATATTCATTCCGAGAAAGAAATATGTCAAATAGAATAACTAAAATTACTGAGAAAAAATGCAAAGTAATAATAAGAAATGTAGAATTTTCTAAAAAATAAGTCATAAGTAATCCACATCAAGGAGAAAATAAATTAATAGGAAAGAGAAATACTATAATAAGAAAAATTAAAACTAAAAACGGAATAAAAATCATTTTATATTTCTTATTATTACTTCACATTTTTTCTCAGTAATTTCAGTTATTCTATTTGACATATTTCTTTCTCTTAGTAATTGTATGATTATGACCTGATAGGTCGAAACATTACACTAAAATGGTTGTTTTTATTTAACCCTAATGGATACAATATCCTAATCAAGACATTATTAAGGGTACAACCAACATCAATTTGATAAATTATATATAAATACAACCCGAGTCTCCAAACAGCTAAAAGCAAATAACATTGGAGTACTCCATTCATAATACTTTTTTTAAACAAGTTCTTTATTAGCAAAAGTATACAATATTTATTTTGTGTAAACCGGAGCCATATTTTATTTATTGATTTAGGGTAATTTGTTCCTCTTTATTTTTATTTTATTTATTTATTCATAATAAAAAAAAGAAATGCAACAATGTAACAACAATAAATTAGTACGAAAATAAACTAATAAGATACTTTTTAACATAGCAAAAAATTAATGGATAGACTAGCTGGAAAAAAATGTTGAAGACTAGATTATGATATACAGGGTGTTTCATTTAAAGTGTCCACTAGAAAAGGAGGTTATAGTACTCCTCAAAAGGAACAAAAAATGTTCTATAATATAAACCTCGATCTCCAACCCTTTTCCCACAAGGTCAAATTTAATATTTTAAAAAAATATTTGACCTCACATCATAAAATTGTTAATAGGGATTTAACTATTCAAGCTAGAAAGACGAAATTGGTATCATTAGAAAGCTGAGTAAATTTCCTAAAGGACAAACTACTAACTATGTCAAATATTTTGGAACTACTGCCCAAAATTTTGCATGAAACATGATTTTTTAAAAAAATAAATTTTATGGAATTTTTGTAGTAGGGCATTAGAGGAAGTAAGAGATGAGCAAAAGTTCAGCCAAGAACGGAAAAAACTTCTCTTATGACTGCCCTTTAAGAAAAGTTAAATAATTTTATACATTCAATAGTCAACATTTTAAGCCATTCTTCCTAGAAGTTGGAAAAACTGATATTTTTTTGGCATTTTTGCATATGTCTACAATGTTAATTACATGGTACATTAAATAATTAAAAATCTCTAAAGCAAGGGAAATGAGTGGTTTTAGAGAAAAATGTGTAAGAATAAAATAGGTTTATTTTACCTTCTAGAGTCTAAAAATCGTATTATTAAATTATTTTCGAAAATAAAATATTTTGTTAAAATTACACATTATTTTCACTTTTATACGACAAAAATGATCAGTTTTTGCAACTTCTAGCAACAATAGCTTACATTTTTGACTATTGAATGTATGAAAATATTTACATTTTCTTAAAGGGCAGTCATAAGAGAAGTTTTTTCCGTTCTTGGCTGAACTTTTGCTCATCTCTTACTTCCTCTAATGCCCTACTACAAAAATTCCTTAAATTCATTTTTTTTTTAAAATCATGTTTCATGCAAAATTTTGGGCAGTAGTTCCAAAATATTTGACATAGTTAGTAGTTTGTCCTTTAGGAAATTTACTCAGCTTTCTAATGATACCAATTTCGTCTTTCTAGCTTGAATAGTTAAATCCCTATTAACAATTTTATGAACATCGTAATACATCAAATAACAACATCGTAATACATCAAATAAAAACATAGTAATACATCAAAAAACAACATCGTAATACATCAAATAACAACATCGTAATACATCAAATAGCAACATTGTTAAAATGATTCGAGATATAACTTAAAATAATGCAAGGTTAAAGAGGGAAATCAGGAAAGCCTTATCGCCATCAGCAATATTACGAGGCGACATTTGGCTGGTTTGGGACCTTAAACAAATAAAGAATGCTTTTGTACCGTGCTGCGGTGCTAGGAGTTGCTGAATGCTTAGTAGAGAATTTGGGGGAATAAGTTCGAGGAAATAACTTCTAGGTGATGGTAAAACTATCCTGAAGCCGTCTTTGATAAGCGAGATATGATATAGTTCAAAGAAAGTAATTACAAGATGTAGAAACAATTTTGGAATGGACGATAATATTTTATCCTTTTATTACATAATTTTTAAGTTTACAACTACAAAATAATTCTGGCGAGGTGATCCGCATGTCAGGCGAATTTCCTTTGGGATGGAAGTTTCCGTGCTTAACTACAATCCTGGTAGGGAAGATAATTTTTTACATTATATAAGTTTATAACTACTAAATAAATAATTCTGGCAGGGTAGTCCGCATGTCAGGCGAATTTCATTTGGAATGCGTGTTTCCGTGCTTAACTTCTTGCTAAAGGTTCTGGTTTATGCTTTAGAACCAAAGCACTGCTTGCTACTAATTTTGTTTTTCAAAGGATATGCGCCAAAACCTTTAAAGATAAACAGTAACTAAGCTTTAAACTAGTTCAAATAATAGTGCAAACTGCTAATTTTAGAGGCATAATATTGTATAACAAGCTGGATAATATGGTTTTACAGACAAAATGAGTGTCAAGAAATTTTTATATCCTTTAATATTTTTTACTTTTTTTAGGTTTTTAAATTTTTTCTTAATTAATTTGTTATTATACTACAATTTTCTATTGTATATTTAAAATTGAGAAATTTTAAAGAATACATTACAGCTAGAATAGTTTTCAGAACATTAGATGTCGTTACAGGAAGCCTTGGTTTTATTATTGGGTTGCTGAATTGAATAAATCTGGTCCCAAGTCTATATGACCACTCTTAGTGGCATAAATTATATGTTATATTATATTATTTTTGTTATGTTATGTTAGGTTATAATGTATGTATGATTTTTTGTTGTATAAGTAGTATATAATTACCTCGTCTACATGAGGTGTTGAACACCTGTAATTATTTTTGGTGTTTAACACCATAAACAATGTCTACATGGTAGGGGTTCAACCGGGGATTCAACTCCTATTCTGCAATTAAAAGTTGCAGATCCCACTGCATCTGGATCTAAGTTTTTATTTAAATGCAGCCATTAAATATAAATGGCAAGAATTACGTTAATTGTTAAAAAAATACAAACCATAGAAATGCGTAGATGATAAAAATAATAGCAAAAACAAATCCGATCAGCTGTTTTGTATTAATTTGTTATTATGTGCTTAAAAATAAATTTATTTTACCAATAAAGTTTTGACAGCAGACAGCACAATGCTGCTAAATCAATATTTTGATGAAATGACATAAGGAAAAGGTAAATAAATTCATAATGAAAAACATATGTTTATTAATAAATAACGAAATATATTAAGATATATGACCAGATATATGATATTAAGATTAAGAGATGTAGTGTCTGAGAAGATTTTATTTAATGTGTATTATGGCACATTCGAAAGTAGATTAAGGTCAGGCGTGGCATCAGACTGTGGGGAGCCTCATCACATGTCAATCAAGTTTTTTTAATACAGAAAAGAGTGATGAGGATTACATGCAGATCAGGACATCAAGATCATTGCACTCCTTTGTTTGTTTAAACATAAAATCTTGACAGTATTTGGACTGTATGTGCTGGAAACACTCAAATTTGTGAAGAGAAATCAAGATTTGTACTCTACTAGGGATACTCTTCATAAATATAACACTAGAAACAAGTCTCAAATAATTGTACCAAGTAGAAGACTCCAGAAATCGCTAAACAGATTACCTGATGAAATTAGAAGTCTGGCTTTTCCAAAATTTGTGAAGAAACTCAGAAATTTCCTTATAGAGAAACCTATGTATAATATTAGTGATTTTTTATATTTTGATTTTACTTAAGTATTGTTTTTTCCTATGTGACATATACCTTAAGATGTATTTACTTTATGGTTGTAAATAAATTATTATTATTATTAAGAGCAATAATAATTATTAAAATAACCTGTCTTTGGTCATCGGGTTCAACCCCGTTAAGTGTCTAGACGATACGTTATCGGGAATTAATTTACAAATTATCAGTGTTCAACACCAGGTTGAGCCCCCGTCTACACAGAGTAAAATCGGGGTCGAGGATTCAACCTCGTGTATACCTGAGGTTTACATTATACTGTATAGTTCACACCTTTATAATAATACTGTATAGTATTTATATAGGTGGCTTATTATTATTTATTTATTTTTTTTTTTAGATTGCTGACATTCATTTAGATAGAAGTCCGAGTGAAAGTTTGTGTATATTATGGAATGAATTAAAATTATTGAATAACTACATCAATTTATTGGAAAATAAACAAGAAATAACAAATAGCTCAACTCTTCCATGTTCTGATGTTTTATTGGTTAGTAGGTGTTTTTATTAAATATTTATTAAAAATTTCAATAATTTGTTATCAACATGAAAGCTAAATGATCTAAACTAATCGAAAACATGGATTAGAAACAAGTTTTTGAGAGAAGATGATACTAAGCAGTGATAGTAATCAGGGAGAGGTGATAGATCACCTAGCAAGTAGGCCATGTTGTTGGGCCCTTTTGCTAACTCCGCTATTAGTCCGGGAGCCCACAGCTTATTTTCTACCTCATAAAAGGCATGAAATTGGTCTGTGGGATATTGTAGGGGGTAGTTACTACATCGTAAAAAGCCTTGGCCTGTCGCCGAAATTGGGACCATTTAAAGCAGTCGCGCCTCAAAAAACTTAAAAAAATGTCAAAAATTACCTCATGGAAAAGACCTTTATATTTTTACTCTGGGCATTGTTATCGGTTTTCTTTTCTTACTGATTTAAATATTATGTATTTCTACTGTTACTTCTCTCTGCATTTGATCTATTAACAATTGTGACGGTTGTTATGTTTTTACAATTTATTAAATGACTGGCTCATTTAGTTATGTTGGTTGCGCCCTTCAGGCTAGAACAAAGGAATACTTGTTACATTCATTCTCCTGCCCTTTTGATTTTGTTATTTGGTAAGTGTAAACCATTAACCACAATAAATACGTTCCCTACAGTCCTAGAAATTGCATCAATTTAACTATTATTATTTTATTATTATTATTAAATTAGTGGTAACTACAATAAGTAGCATCACTTTGTCAGAGAGAGTAAAAATTAAATTAAAATAAGCAAAGACTATTTAAATGAAAACTCTTCACAACAACATACATAACTACTGTTAGACGTCAATGTTAACAAATATGACATGTCAAAATATAACACAAAATATTGACGTCTAACAGTAGTTATGTATGTACTAAGTTAGATTAAAATAAATCGTTGAGCGAATGTAATACTCTTTGAGATTAACCAAAAGAGCGTGCAGATTACAGAAATAGGCTTCATTTATCACAAATCCGGCTAATTACTGAAAATTTTGAAAAAAAAGTTATAAAAAAAGTTTGTTGATGATCCAACAAACCAATGATCTCAATCCAAATCAACCAATGATGATATTCGACTGCGCCTTATACAGAGCTTCATTAAGCAGGTAGTTTTTAAGAGAAGTCTTGAACGCATTTGGGAGGCAGTTTCAGTTGGTTGCTACCGACTTTATTCATCAATCTAATGGCTTGGTGGTGTGCAGACTTTGTTGTTTTGCTGAGTCTATGTATGGGGGGGGGGATGATGCTAGAGGCTGACCGTGTGTTGTGGTTGTGCCGCTTCTCAACTAGGTCCAAATACAATGGTTGCCAGCTTACAAGAATGTTGTGTATGTAAATAGACGGTAACGTCATAATTTTCAAATCTTTAAATATCTGTTTACAGGGTACGTGTTAACTGGTGTACGTGTTACATTTATTTATTGATCCCTTAGATTATGTTTTACACCCAGAGTCGCATGCTGTAAGTATTAATTGTATGGAGAATATAAGAGAAGCCGTTTTCCAATATCATAGACACCTCTTTAGTTTGGTTATTTACAATTGAGAATCAGTTGCAAAGTAACCAAGTTACACCACTTAAAAGATTCAACTTTTAATTTGTTTGCTTCTTTAAAAATCTTTAAAGCAGCTTTGTACAATCTGGAATAAAATTGATAAAATAATGACAAGGAATCTTTTGGTAGTCCAGTTTATCACCTTTAGTTTGGTAGTTTTTTTTTTGTTTCAATGTGTTTAAAAATCTCCGACTTTATACTACTTCAAGCACTTTCTAATATGTCAAAAATAAAATCATTTTTGGTATTTTTTCAAAACGGCCTCATAGAGACTGACCTTGGTGATTATAGTTAATTTTTGTGTACAGAACAAGATTATGAAGGTCTTTTCCATGCTGTTTATGAGGTAATTTTTAGCATTATTTTAAAACTTCAACCATGGTCTGTTTTTAAAATGGCCCCATAGATCGCGTCTGACCTTGATGATTTGAGTTTGTTTCAATGCCCAGAGTAAAAATATAAAGGTTTTTTCCATGTGGCTTATGAGGTCATTTTTGACATTTTTTTAGTTTTTGAGGCGTGATTGCTTTTAAATGGTCCCACTTTCGGCGACAGGCCAAGGCTTTTTACGATGTAGTAACTACCCCCTACAATATCCCACAGACCAATTTCATGCTTTTTATGAGGTAGAAAATAAGCTGTGGGCTCCCGGACTATATAGGTTTAACTAAGAGTTTTTAATACTGATTTTCATGGTACCAACCTTGGCAGCTCAAGCACTATGACACAAGGAGTGAAGAAAGTCAATCAATTCTGTTTTCAAATCCATATATTTACCATTTCTCTGAATGTAATGAAAGATAAAATTATTTACAATTCTAAGAATGTTTTATATCTATAATGATTTTAATTTTGATATTTTATTTCTGTACGTATGATATTTTAATGCGAATTTTATTTTGATTTTTATCTGTATTTAATTATAATTTGATAGTTCACTACAGAAAAATAAAATTAGTTATAAAACATAATAAAGTTAGAACAAGGCAAAATGGTTTGATATGTATGTTATTTATTTTAGAAAATGCTTGAAGTAGAAAAATCAGAGTTGAAAGGAAGCTTGCTGCGGGAGGCTGTTATTACTGCTCTCTATAACAAGGCCCCGCTGACTAACCGAGAGCTGTCTGACGGCAACAACACAGAGTCCTTAGCGTTGTATCTATGGATGTTTACAAGGAATGACAAAATTTCCTCTGATTTCACCCACCCCCTCTGGATCACCCTCATAGGTCTTTCAATTTATTATTTTTATTTTTCTGTATACATTTCAACTTCGCTAAGCTGTCACAAAGCTTACTTGATGAAGTGTTCACTCAATTGGGTGTTCTCAAATCCATACATTCCTGAGATAATGCAGCCTCCAACGCTAAGCATCTTTATAATAATAATAATATTATTATTATTATAAATCTTTAGTTCTCTTTTTATGAATTATCGTACACAAAATACAAAGTAAAAAACAATTCTTATAATTAAAGGTACAATTTGATTAATGGCTAGAATTAGATTAAGGGACATCAATGGCATTAACAAGAATGCCGCTGACATATAAACGGATAAGAGAAAAAGGGTGATTTGGAAGCATATGATGACAAAATCATAACCTGGTTGCTTGAAATAAAACTGGAAAAAATAACGGCAAAAATGTAAATCATACTGAATTGACCCTTGTGGGACACCACAATGTTTAACAATTCAACCTACCTCAATGTATAACAATTCAACTTACCTCAATGTATAACAATTCACCCTCTAAACAATTCAAATTAACAATTCAATTTTACTCAATGTATAACAATTCAATTTTACCTCAATGTATAAACAATTTCAACCTATATAATCAATTATATAAAATATATATATATATATATATATAATATATATATATATATATATATATATTATATATATATACCTCAATATATCTTTCTAAACTAAAGATTAATTTAATGCAATCCGTTTTTTTAATTCAATCCTCACTGCAAACACACTGTATTCGATCCTTACTGGGGACACACTGATATTCAATCCTCTAAGTATGACAATATAATAATTTTAATTAAAGAATACTGTCTATTTAAAGTTGTGTGTAATCAAAATACTTTTACAAAAAAAGTAAACAATAATCAAGCAATGAGTTAAAAAAATTAAGCACATGGTACCACAGAATTTGGCCTCACCATCTAAAATTGACTTTATCTACTCCTTATATTGTAAGTTCTACATACAGTCTTCTTATCTCACACTGTAAATGTACTTTTACTCCCTAGGGAGGAAAAGTGAAAGTGTTGCCAACTTGACAGAATTTTTTAGTAAAATTTTTAGGAATTTTAGGAAATTTTTAGGATTTATTTGCGGTGTTATGTTGGTACTACGGGTAGAATATACAATATACACACGCTAATGTTTAAATTACAAATATAGTATTACACATTATTCTATTGACAGCTTACAATAAAATAATGTGAAGATAGTGGCTTTATTCTCTCTTCATCAGAGTAATTGACATGGTAAGAATAAACTAAACTAACACAATAACAATTAAGGAGCTGAAGAATATATTTATAGTTGTTAGTATTAGTTCTCTAGTCGTAGATAAAATTTAATATGCAACAAGGGATGAAAGTTTTCAGCTTTCGTATTATCTCCCTCGGCAAGCCTCGGGAGCTAACTAGTTTATCTCTTTCGGCCTACCGGCCTCGTGAGGTAATGAAGTTTCCTCCTTCGCCTCTGCCTTAGGACGAAACTTTAACTTGAGCTGTAAAACTTACTTTCATCCCTTGTTGCATAAATAACTATTACTATACTTCTACATCACTAATGACTCACTTCACTTTGCTCAGATACAAAATCACCTAATATATACTTGTACAAAAGACTCAAAGTCGGTTAAGGTTAAGGTTTTACACCTACCTTCACAATTAATAATAATTTCATCAGAATACAAAATCACAAAATTACCTAATTTATATAGCTTGGCTTGTTTTTAGATGGAAAATGGTATGTTTTATTGCCAGCTGTTAAAATGCAATGCATAGCAGAGTGCGCTGTTAAAGAATAATAATGTTATTAAAGTTTTGTTGTAACTAGTGTTTTCTCTTTAAAACTTTTTTCCCTCTGAATCCTAAATTATATTTACATGTTTGTTTTATCTTATTTAGGAAATAATAGTCACATAAAGATTGTTTATACATCAATCGCAGCATTGAAAATATGATGTAGATTTAGAAATTAATTTGATATTTTTAGGTTGTGAATCATATGGACAGCTGTGTGAGTGTATCCGGCAAGTTTTTAATAATTATAACATTGTTAAGAAGGCACCCAACTATATTATGGTTTGTATGACATTATTACATATTATTTTTATTTATTAGTATGCCAAGAATTGAGGAATATTTGATTTGATGCTGATATAGACAGTTCTTAGGCCAATAGAATGACATGTATAAAAAATTACATATTTAAAAAAGCATGATGTAAAACCTGTAAAAATGCTGGGTATAACTTTAAACTCAAAGCTATCAAGGACAGGGCTGAACTTCGGTATACGGTGCACCCTGCTATCAATACTATATATCGATATATTTTTAGTTTAGAGATATGACGTAGGAATAATCGATATATGCCTTTTCTTTTACGTTTATGAACATATTTTATTATTTTTTTAAATGGTTTTTTGTTGTTTTTTTTTTATTTGTTGTACGTGTGTTTTTTATAGTTACGTGTCGCGTAACTAAAAATATATCGATATATAGTATTGATAACAGGGTGCACCGTATACCGAAGGTTTACCCAAGGACAGCTCACATGGAGGGTCTGCACAGCAAGATATCATGCTATCTCTATGTTCTGTGATTTTACGGGTTGTATAGCTCTCTATGGTACAGGGCAGGCTTTCCTACAGCATAATACTATGGGGCCATGTAAACATCAATAAATTATTAGTTTTACAAAAAAAAGGCATTACAAATAATTATGAAAGCAGGGCAGGGTATAATTCAAACCATAAGCCCTTATTTAAGATATTGCGAGCTATGACTTATCAATATTTATATTTACAATGTAATCATATTTATAAAAACCAATAACAATGAATTTAAATGCAATAATAATTATGACATAATAATTGACATAATAATAATTATGTCAATAATTATAATGACAATTATAGTGATTGACAATTATTATTATAATGACAATAATAATTATGTCAGAATCATGACTAGCTCTGCTTTTCTAACACATTGTAAACCTCTTTTTAAAAAACTTGAAATTATGACTATTATCAATTTGTATATTTATAATGTCTTACTGTTTGTCAAATATAACTATACAAATTTCAAAACTAATAATTTTCATCATCAATATAATACTAGGAAAAAACAAGAACTTAACTTACCTGGACATAGGTTGAAGAAATCAGAAGTTGGCCACATGTCTTGGGCATAAAACTCTACAATAAGTTGCCAAAACATATTAAGTCCCTTAATTTCAAAGATTTTTAACAGCAGGTGAAGCAGATGTTGTTAGACAATCCATTTTATGAATTAGAAGAATACTTCAGTTTCAATTTCTTGTAATTATCTTGTTTTACACATTTTTCTTTTGTATGTCTTATTGTTATGTGACGCAGCCTATTGTTATATTAATAATTTAATGGCAATAAAGTATTTATTTATTTATCACTATTACAGTACCAGGAACAAAAGTAAATTGAGCATTCCTAACCATAGATTGAAAAAAGCAGAAGTAGGACAAAGTGTCCTTGGCATGAAGATTTACAATGCCCTTCCAGACAACTTAAAACCCCTTGAAATTGAAAAGCTAAAAAATCAAATAAAGTCTTTGTTAATTGAAAATCCTTTCTATAACCTAGAGACATTTTTTTCTTACTTCAAAGAAAATAAATGTTATAAATAATGAAAACTATGTATTTTGTATGTTAAGCTTTTAATAATTATGTATATTTTGACTTTTCTTATGTATTTTTTGTAAAATATCTCAAGAATAAAACTTTATTTATTTATTTATAAACCTGTCATGTATGGGGATTAGGAGGGCTGGAAGGGTGGGAAACGCATGCTTAAGCAAGAAATAAATATAATTAGACCCATAACCACAAAAATATCTACAGGATTTTATTTTTCCACCCAAAAATTGTATTAAAATAATAAGCACACAGCCAATTAAAATAATTGCCAAACAGCGCAGGGTTTTTTAACCCTTTAGTGTGGCATTAGATCCTTTAATGTTATGTATTATAACTAATTTGTTAATTATTTTCTAATAAAGGAATTTATAAAAAAAAAAAAAACAAAAAAAAGCAATCTAGCCACCATGACGCTGTACAAATTGTTATTGGTGTTCACGCTTATCTAAAGATCATCCAGGTGCTTTTCACTTACATTGACACTACACACATAAATTGACACTACACACATAATGCTTAAAAGTAAATGGAGAAATAAAAAATAGTTGGCAAAAGAAATGAAAGAGGAGAATTATAAACTTAATTGTTGAAATATTATTCCAAATAGAGTACATAATGTTGAATTTGAAAAAATCTTATGAAGTAACAGGTAATAAAAATTAATTATGAAAGATAAGGTCACCAAAATAAAAAGCATGGTAGAGATGTTGTTGCTCGGGAGTTGGGGATTAAATTACAGTTAGACAGTGAACTGTCTGGGATTAAATTAAAATTTGGAACTCGTAGAAGAGCAACATTTTGTGGTGAAATTTTGCAGGCTCATGTTTGTGGAGCTTTTCAAACAGCTTCTAATTCTGGTTATAAATACTTTGTTTTATTCAAGGATGATTTTTCATTATTAGATTTGTTTATTTTATTAAAAATAAATTTGACAATTATAATAAATGTGTCCAAACTATACTTGAGAAACGTAACTCTGGTTACAGGATAAAAAAAAATCATATGTGATAATGGAGGGGAATTTGATAATCTTAAAGTGAAAGATATTTTAGCTAAAGAGAGAATTAAATTAACTTAAACTATGCCTTATACCCCTCAACAAAATGGTTGTGTTGAGAGAAAATCGAACAATAGTCGAAACAGATCATCACAGTGGTCTATATATTAAGAATCTCTGGTAATTCAATTGTAACAGATAAATTTACCTTTTGAGGTGTGGAATGGTTATAAACCAAATTTAAGTCATTTGAGAATCATTGGTTCTACATGTTATGCGTACATTCCTAAACAAAATAAAAAGAAGATGGGAAGAAAACCTGTTAAAGGATAACTTATTTGGATCCAATCTGGACACTGTCTCACTTCCAGACCCCTTATCACTGTGTTAATGGGTTTCTGTACTCCCTCTAATAGTTTTAGTCTCTTTGACTACCTTCCATGCATTCTTATCTGTTGTTATCTTTCACTACCTTCCATGCATTCTTATCTGTTGTTATCTTTCACTACCTTCCATGCATTCTTATCTGTTGTTATCTTTCACTACCTTCCATGCATTTTATCTTTCTTTCACTTTCATGCATGTTGTTATCTTTTCACTACCTTCCATGCATTCTATCTGTTGTTATCTTTCACTACCTTCCATGCATTCTTATCTTTCACTACCTTCCATGCAATCTTATCTGTTGTTATCTTTCACTACCCTTCCATGCATTCTTATCTATCTTTCCTACCTTCCATGCATTCTATCTGTTGTTATCTTTCACTACCTTCTGCATTTTATCTTTACTACCTTCCATGCATCTTATCTGTTGTTATCTTTCACTACTTCCATGCATTCTTATCTGTTGTTATCTTTTTCCTCAGATTTTTTTCCTACTTATATTGTTTTTTTTTTTTAGGGAAATAGAGAGAATATATCAAGGTTAGCTGAACTAAGCCAGATTGGTTCAAGTGAACTTTTCACATTTACTGATAAGTTAATTGATCCACTAGAATGTCTTGTAGAACTTGGTATAGAAAAGTTACTTCAAGATACAGCTGCTATATTTGATGTTTTGAAAATACCGATCAAAGCTCCCAAGAATTTATACAAGTTAGTAGGTGTTGCGTTTATAACAAATAAGAGAATTAGCAATCAGGTCTTTCCACTGATGTAGCAATTACAAGCAATGCTAGCAGTTGTTGATAAAGTCTTCATATCTTTCAAATCAATATCATAATTATATTCAATTATTTTAACTTTCTCTCATTTATGTGGTAGGTATATAGGGGGGGGGGAATTTAGGTATGGGGTACCTGGGAACTTTCCTCATTTATGTGGTAGGTATATAGGGGGGGGGGGGAATTTAGGTATGGGGTACCTGGGAACTTTCCCTCATTTATGTGGTAGGTATATAGGGGGGGGGGATTTAGGTACGGGGTATCTGGGAACTTTCCCTCATTTATGTGTAGGTATATAGGGGGGGGGGGGGGGGATTTAGGTACGGGGTTCTGGAACTTTCCCTCATTTATGCGGTAGGTATATAGAGAGGGGGGATTTAGGTACGGGGTATCTGGGAACTTTCCCTCATTTATGCGGGAGGTATATAGGGGGGGGGGTATCTGGGAACTTTTCCTCATCACATCGGATTCACTAAGCTCGTCCTCAGATAGTAAATGTGTCAGTCCCGGTCACCCATACAGTCCTGACCACGCACAATGCTGCTTAATTTTTAAGATCCAACAAAAATCATGGATATAATTGTTGTATTTAAAAGAACCTTAGTGTACTTATTTATTAGGTAAAGGTTTATACTTGTACCAAATTTCAACTTAATTGCATCATTTGCCAATTTTTTAATACATTTACACAAGTCATTTGATAAAAATTGAACTCATGCTGATAATGAGATGAAACCTAGGGCATATGTTAGTCTTATACATGGCTAAATGCGTGCCAAATCTCAAATCCTATAACACAATATTTTTACGTTGGATGTTTTTTTTTGCCAAGATATTATTAATGACGTTATAAAAAAAATACTGATAGCACAACTGTCATGTATTCAATTATTTATATTTATTAGTTTTGTTTATAACAGAGTGGTTAGGTTTGAAAGTTGTCATAGTTACAAATGTGTTAATAAAATCAGTCTTATGTCTGACTTTGTAATAAACTTAATGTGTTTCTTAATTAAGTAATAAGTTTAAGTAGATATATAAGACAACTACATTGGTAGACTGATTTTTGTACAACGTTTCAACTCTAACATAAATACAATGGAAGCTACAATGATAACAGACACACACTCACTTACAGTCAGACAGTTGAGTGAAAATCACTCAAGAGACCTTTAAATCGACTGAAACGGATAATTCTGGTGACATCCAGGTTTAGGATTTTTGCAAACACAATACTTTTCCTATATACCTACGGTATATGTAAGCAAAAGTAAAAATGTGTTTGCGAAAAATCCGTAACTAGGATGTCTCCTCAAATATCCGTTTCAGGTGTTTTTACTTAACTAACTTACTTAGGACCACCTAAGTAGTTTTCACAAATTTGTGTTATCGCCGTATCTCCCAGTTAACCTACAGTCTATCGTTTAGTTTAAAAATCTTGACAGTCAGTTTAGACACCACTGATTCTTAAGAAAAAAAATCCTGCAAGAAGGGAGGCGGAAAAAACTATGTAAACAAATCAGGTTATTTACCCGTATTTTCTTGGCGATGTTTTTTACATTTCTTTTGTGTAGTTTTTTATTTTAAAATATCATTTTAAAATTAATTTGAAAGAAGTTTTCAAAACGATGCAATCAAAAGAGAACGATTGCCGGGAAGAAGGTTTTTTCCCTACAGCGTTATTGTGGTAGGGATTTTTTTCTCTCTTTTTAAGTAAGAGGTTGGCAGCTGCTTCTCTGATTGGTCAATCCCCAAAATACTTATGACCTTGGGGGTTTTTAAACTAAACGATAGACTGTAGAGTTAAAACTTGGTACAGAAATGAATCTTCAAGTCTTGTTGTGCTTCCTAAAAATATTTTTTTACAATGTCATTAACCAGCAAAAATACATAAAACAGAAAAATTTGTCCATTGGTTTGACATTTGCCACACATGTAGTCATATTTTCAATAGCCAAGTTTTATCCCATTATTAGTATTAGTTTAATTTTTTTCAAATTAATCATATACATTTTTAAAAAATTGTTATAAATAATACAAAAGAGGTGAAATTTAGTACAAGTGAATCCCTTTATGTAATACATGAGTACACTATATATAGTTTTTGTTAGATCATAAAAGTTAAGAAGTATATTAAACGTAGTTAGGACCTGGATAGGTGACCGCTAAAAAAACTAATGTTATTAATATCTGAGGACAATCAATCAAGTCTGAAGAAGGATAAGAAAGAAAATCAGATAAGGCAACAAAAGTCCTAATCAGGCCTGTAGAACACATCAGTTTCAACACAGCTATGTAACAAAGAGTAAACAGTTGAGACTCGCTAACTCATTAATTTTGTGTCTGTAGTCA
>JACMZG010000002.1:46965669-46980733 GCA_018340805.1 Microvelia longipes
AATTCATCCTGGAACTGATAGTATTGCACGTGTTGCAACTGTAAAAACTGCTACTGGAGCTACTACTACTCGCTGCATAAATAATTTATGCCCTCTTCTAACAGATGATTATGTTAAATCGTAACGATTCAACGGGTGGCGGGATGTTGAAGCCGCTAATCATCTGATTGTGATTCCCCACTATCCTGGCGTCCCCACTCCCTTAGATTAAACTCAACTACTATCTAGTTTTTATCCCTTTAGTATTCTCTCATGTTTAATGTAAATTATTCTTAATACAGTTCTCTTTTCATAATTAATTTTCATCTTCTTATTTACCATTAAACAAATATAACAACAATTTTGATTGTCGTATGGTATTAATTGTTCCTTTTAGCGAATTACTATTATTGGACGAGTATCAAGAGTTGCATAATTTCTAATATTAATCCAAAATTAATATATAAATAACTTTAACCCCGTATAGTTAAATCCGTATTTCTTAGAAAATTTTATGTAAAGATATCAGGACCACGGACATAATTATGCTAAAGTTTATTAGGATAAGGGAAATTTTTATAACGCATCAAAATTAAATTGAAACCCCTACCAAAAATAATTATATGGACATTCTGAAGGTGATTAGCAAGCTTTAATTACTAGTAGCCCCCCACTGTACTATCACATAAGATAGTATCGAATTGAACCTGGCATGACAGAGAGAAATGAGAGTCTTCTCATCTACTATTTGTTTATAGTACTTTAATAGTGAAGAGATTTTAATTTTTAATTATTTATTTTTATTATAAT
Source organism: Microvelia longipes (assembly GCA_018340805.1). Classification (NCBI taxonomy): domain Eukaryota; kingdom Metazoa; phylum Arthropoda; class Insecta; order Hemiptera; family Veliidae; genus Microvelia; species Microvelia longipes. The sequence continues at coordinate 46,966,459 of JACMZG010000002.1, forward strand.
TATAATTAAATTAATAAAAATTTAATTAATAATTTAATTCCTTTACTTTATTATTTAGATTTATTTTATATTTATTAAATTTTAATCTTATTTTAATTATTGTTCTACTAGACTAAACCATATAATCTTGAAATCGAAATTATTAACCTTTATTTTACCTTAATTTGCAGCTAAATTCCGTTTTCATTTATATAAAAAAAAAATCCTTTTAAGTCATTTATACATCTTAAGTTTTCAATAGCAGATAATATATGTAATAATTATTGGGGCATATGGAAAATAAACGGCTTTCTAAACGGGTTACGTTTAGATAGAAAAAAAAAAAAAATAGTGAAGAGAGTCTAGATTTTAGTTTAGTTACTTGTTTTGTCCAGTCTAGGTTAGTGTGGAGAGTAACCCCCAGTAGTTTAATGCTACTCAGTAACTCTCTTCTATTACTTTTATATTTTGACTTTTAAGATTTATAATCATAATTTTTGTTTTATTTAAAATTAATTTATTGTTTTAACCTTTTATTTAATAATGCTTTTAATTTTTGTTATTAATCCATCATAGCTTTTAGACCTAATAATCAAAGTGGTGTAATCCGCATCAAATATTACCTTAACTTTACTTAATATGTCCGGTAGATCATTAACATATAAAAAAATAGAAGAGGTCCTAAAACCGACTCTTGCAGTACCCTAGCACCTTTTATCATGTATTCTGATGTGTAGTCTTTGCCTTTTTTATTTGTAATAACTGCTTATTGATTCCTATTCGTTAAATAAGATCTTAGTAACTAATTTGAAATTTTTCCTGTGGGAGAAATACATTTACATACTAAGACAGCGGTCTGTTAATAGTGTTGGGCTCTGGGTCTATCTGATATCGACTAAATCTCCCTCCGTGAAACTTTTAGAACCTAGCCAATAACCATTATTCATTATTATTCGCCTGTAAGCATTATTACTTGAGGCTAGGTCTTATTTTGTCACTTGGATTCCTTATGCCTTCTCTAAAACATGTGAGATTTGCTCATTGTTATAAAATTCGATAGTTTAGCTAATTTGTTTTTACAGTATTTATGATGAGTGGTCGGCAGAATTCTACACAGAAACGGAAAGAAAGAAAGTGACGTCTTTATTCTACAGGGCTTTGGTGAATCCTATTCCTTACATTCATGAATTGCACGATCCATATGGTAATATTTATTGTTATAAGTTTTAGTTGCCAAAGAATAAGGGTTTGAGGTGAGGACCTGGTTGGCTACCAGGTCATTTTCAAAATGAAAATTCGCTAAAAAGTCAAAAACTACACACGAGGAACAATGTAAATTGGAAGCAGGGTTGTCCCCTGATACCCTGAGACAGTTTGACTAGCAGACTAATGTTAGCTCTAAATTAGCTTAAAAAAGTTTTACTGAGATGACGTGGGAAGAATTAGCAGTGTTTAAATTAAATTGTTTTGTGCTTTACGAGTCTAACAGTGAACTGTTGGATTAGTTACTGTAGAACAGTTAATCTTGCGGATGTGTCTTTGTATGGACATAAGCCAAAAATGTTAGCAGCAAGTGCATTGTTTATCAAGAAACACTAATTTTATAGGAAATAGGATCTTAATTTTTTACAAAATGAACAACTCTTTATGTTGCAGAGGAATACAAGATGAACAACACAGTCTTAGATGTTAGTTGTAATAATGACATCACTCTAGACTCTAACACCACCATGAATGGAGAAACAGCCAAACCTTCTAAACATCATTCTAATGCTAGGTTGCACTGCATCCAATCACATAGTATATCCATGAAAATGTAGTGTCAGTTGTGTTTTGTAGTCTGTCTTTGAGGAATCTCAAGATGTGAACATTTTAATGAACGATGGAATAGACTAGATGTGGATGTTCGTCACAGAGATACAAATCAACTGTAACGTGATGAAGAAATTAAAATGTGTTTTGCAAATAAGGTCCCTGCTCAGTCTACAATGTTTTATGTGTCAACAATAGATTGAATCATCTGACATTTTCTTAAGATAATGAGTCCTTTCATTTTATTCTAGCACTAAAATTTACTTGTATAAATACATAAGTACATCTGTTTTATCTTAATATCCCATTTGGCATTAACTATTTCTTACTCAAGAACCTAAAATTTGAGGATATTTCATCTAGTCTGGAGGTTATTATTTATGAACTATTTATTTCACTGGAGATTTGACGTGGGATTATAAACTCTCCAGGCCTACAGGCTAGGATACTGTAGAAGTGACAGGTCTGTCACAAGAAAATTTAGTTCATAACGTTACTCAGCACGTGTCAAATCATGGCGAGGCTCATCCCAAGGAAAATGAACATAAAAGTAATAGTTGTGTAGTTCATTTTCAAGAAGAGGCCTCCTGTGATGCCGGTTCTTACCGTGATTATTCTTCTTTAGATAGACCTGCTGCATCTACACCCCAGCCTCAGAACGTTGATCATAAGGCAATAATGGCAAAGCTACAACTGTTAGGCTCTATTACTCCATTTAAGTTTAGTGGGGAATGCTGTGACTTTCCTAATTTTCGTGAAGAGATCCGTCTGCATTTAGAGGATGGTATATTACCTGACTCTTATAGGAAAACATTTTTAAAGAAATTTCTGTCGGGAAAGGCGCTTCAAGTAGTAGAACAAAATATGTCTTTAAATTTTTCCCAACTTTTAGATCTTTTGGCTGATAGGTATGGTAATCCAGTTGCTATTACCGAAGCATGTGTAAAAAAGTTAACTTCCGGTCCTCCCATAGGATATAATGATTCAAATAGTTTAAAAGAGTTAGGAGATTCTGTTAAAAGTGTTAGATAGTAAGTCTAAAACTGAACTTAACACTAAGATTTGCTTAAAACAAATTGTAAAGAGATTACCTAATCCATTTGTGGCTCGCTGGGTTCATTCTATTCAGTTAAAAGAAGGAAATGAGACCATAGACGATCTATCCGAGTTTATTGAATCTCTAGTGAAAGTGTACAGTCACCCGATATATAAACCTAAGGTTCACGATTACAATAACTCAACCAAGCCTAATCCGTCTTATGTAGGTAGTAATGTTAAACAAGGCCAGTCAAAGTGTATGTCAACTATTGTTAAAGCCGCGGGGGCTTGCCAATTTTGTGGAAGTGTGGAACATGGTTTAAATAAGTGTAACTTATATTTGAAAGATTCCATAAAATCTAGAGTAAACTTTGTTAAAGAAAAACATCTTTGTTTTGGGTGTCTAGGAGCATTCCATACGTCTAATGGTTGTATTAAACGTTTAGCATGCGTCCACTGCAATAAAAAACATCCTTCTTGTTTACATCATAGATAAACAATATTAACATAGACGGTTCACTCCCGACCGTAGTGGGAACATTCAATTGACAAGTTTGTGTTTATGATTTAAGTTGGGGGCCTCATCACAAATCTAAAAGAGCGCTAGTAGTAAAATCTGTTTGCTCTATTCTCTACCAGATTGTGCTGTAGTTTTTTTTTTTAAATTCAAACAGTCAATCGTTTAGTAAAATAAAAGTAAACAAAGATCTATGGTATTACGAAATATTTTCCATCAATCCATTTATGTTTTAATGTTTACTGACCCAAGTAGTAAAAGTAAATGAACTTAGACTGGAACATGATGATAATATATAATTAAACGAGTTTAATATGTTATTGAATTTTATATTTTTTATATATATTTCAAGGCTTATGCTCAATGTAAAATGGCAAACAATAGTTTGTATGATAAACAAGTAAACAATTCTGGCGCAGTGATCCGCATGTTGGGCGAAATTCCTTTGGAATGCGTGTTTCCGTTCATAACAACCCACTTGCATAAGGTTCCTGTTTATGCTTTAAACCTAAGCAGTTACTCAATTATCAAGCACTGCTCGTACTGATTTTGGCTGTACTTTTCCTTTGAAATGCGCATAAATATTCACTTGGTTATACGAAACTATGCCTCTAAAATTGGCAGTGCGCTCTATTATTCGAACTAGTTTAAAGCTCAGTTAGTGATTATCTTTAAAGGTTTTAGCGCATTTCCTCTGAAAAATACTGACAAAATTAGGTGCGAGCAGTGCTTGATAATTGAGTAACTGCTTAGGTCATATAAAGCATAAACCGGAACCTTAGGCAAGAATGGGTTGTTAAGCACGGAAACACGCATTCTAAAGAAAATTCACCCAAAATGCGGACCACCGCGTCAGAATTATTTTGTAGTTATAAACGTGAAAAAACGATAAAATTATCGAGGGTTTCAGGATTCGAAACAAGAATTATTTTGTAGTTATAAACTTATATAACGTAAAAAACTATAAAAATTATGATAAAAAAACCATTAACGTATATAACGTAAGTAACCGTTAACTAACGTTAACGTTACAAATATAGGCCCGTATTCAAAGACATTTTCCTTAAGGAACCCTTAAGGAGAATGTTAGGAAAATGTTTTTAAGCCACGAAAACCATGTTTTTTTCCACTTTTAAACACGTGGGAAAAACATCGTGGCTAAAAAACATTTTCCTTGCCTAAACCTAACATTCTCCTTAAGGAGACCTAAAATTTTCTTAACATTCTCCTTAAGGAGAATGTTAAGAAAATGTCTTTGAATACGGGCCATACTGTTTTTCCTGTCATATTTTATCCATCTGTTTTTATCGTTAATTATAAAGGTTTATATATATATATATATTATTATATATTATATTATTATATATAAAGGTTTATATATATATATATATATATATATATATTATATATATATATATATATATATATATATATATATATATATATATATATATATATATATATATATATATATATATATATATATATATAACAGTAGTTAATTTTTAAAAACCTAATGTATATCGTAATGAGTTGAATGAAAATGGTCCGGAGTCGTTAAGACCATTCAAAGTACTCCAAGCCAGGGTTTGAGTTTGAATACTGGTACCAAGGAGTATAAAGGTATATACTCTAGTATATAGGTATACTAGAGTATACCTATATACTCTTTGCTGGTACCCTCCATAATTTTTATAACTACAAAATAATTCTGACGCGGTGGTCCCCATGTTGGTTATGTTTTACTACCGATACGCTAGCACTAGAAAAATATCCGGAGATGTACCCCGCCGATAAGGGGAAAGGCGATCGCATTTACAATCTAGTATTTCACTAAAAAACTTTCTAAATAATTTTTTAAGCGTAAATCTATTATTCTATTAAATATAATTTGTGTTTAACTTCCTTCTAACCCGAGTTAAACTTAGCTATAAAATGATTTGTCTTTGTTAGCTATAAAAAGCGATGTTTTGTCACGATCTGTTACGACCTCATTGTACTAGATCGGCTTAGCTAATACTAGAGTGCCTGTATAATAATTTATTTATTGATTATACAGGCACTCTAGCTAATACAAACGGGGCAAGAACCAGAGCGTATTAAATGCGCAAAGGATACGATGGAGATCGGCTGTTAAAAACTCTGCGTATACGTGGTAAAATTATATAGCAAACAGTCCTACCTTCATTACCCGAGCGAAGTACGAGTAAAACCGCACGCGTAACCACCGTTTTTTCCAAAAAAAACTACAAAACTAAGTCAACAATTTATTGAAAACGCTAAAAATTTCAAAAATATGTGAAAATCAAGTTTATTCTAATCAAAGTTAGATTTAAAGTAAGCTGATATTATTATTTAAGTTAAGCTGATTACGATTAGTACGTCATTTTATATCTTTCATTTCATAATATGCATAATATGTCTTTTGATAATCTTCTAATATATCAATAATATTCGCGATGTATTTTTGTTTTCTAAAACTTGGGGGCCTCATCACGCGAAGCAGCACCTTCGTTTTCTTATAAAAATAACAATAATTCATTTTGATTGTTCAAGACTTAAGATTAAAATTTGCTGTCTGAATATAACATCTCGGTTAGACATTATTAACAAAATAGTTATTGGACTGTTAAGAATTAAATTCTAGGTTAATTAATGAAGACTTCAGTCCTATAGAAATTTTTTATTTAAATAAACATTAATTACAGACGTTTCGCATGGCGAAGCCAGGCATCTTCATGCCTGGCTTCGTAGTAATTTCGACGGAATCTTCGTTCCGTCGAAATTAACTTCATTTTCGACGGAAAGGCCTGACCACTCCGTCGAATTTCGACGGAACGGACCTGACCCGTTTTTTTTCACAGACATATTTTAACAAATATATTGAGATATTTAGCAGTAGCAATAACCTTGGGATTTTACTTCTTTATATAAATTTATTTATTTCGATACTTTTACGGTCTTGCTGATAATTTATTAAATTTTTAAGCGTTTTATTGTGCTGATAATTATATGATCAAAAAAGTTTTTGAAATATTATATGAAGTAACATAATATGCGTTTCTATGTGTAGTTTTATTGAGCTTATCTATAAACTATTTACTCAATGCCTGTATATTTTTATTATCAGCTGTTTATCTCAAGGAGCCCCACATGAAATCGTCATGAGGGGTTCCGAGGACAAATGTTTATTTCCTATATTTTAATTTTAAGATAATTTAGTCTTCAACCAAGTTCCGAGTTATGCTCTCTTTTGTGATACTTTTTTAAATTTTTTGTACGTTTTTATTAATGAAAGTCGTTATGTTAAATAATTTTAAAGCACTGATTTTGGGGCCACCCGGCTCTGGTAAGGGTACCATATCGAGTCGTATTATACGGAAATTTGATTTAAAACATATAGCTAGTGGTGATTTACTTAGAAATAATATTGCCCAAGGTACTGCCATAGGAAAGGAAGCAGCCGGGTACGTGAATAAAGGTAAGCTTGTACCAGACCAATTGATGGTTAACTTAATTTTAGAAGAATTGAACAAATCTGAGTCTTGGTTACTTGACGGATTTCCTAGGACTTTAAAACAAGCTAATATTTTAGACAAGAACGTTGAGGTGAATGCTGCTATTAATTTAAACGTACCTTTTGATATTATAGTGGATAGAATTCAGAGCCGTTGGATTCATGCCCCTTCGGGTCGTGTTTATAACACCAGCTTTAACCCTCCTAAAATCCCCGGTAAAGATGATGTTACTGGTGAACCTCTTACCCAAAGAGAAGATGACAAACCTAAGTCAGTTCGAAGAAGATTAGATATTTACTCAGATACGATTGGACCTGTTTTAGAATTTTATGCCGATAAAGGTATTTTGGAAAATTTTTCTGGTACAACATCCGACGAAATATGGCCCATGGTTTTTAAATACATGATAAAAGCAACTGCCTCATCAAAACAAGAAATTATTGGCTAATCTCACTTAAACTGGACATCGGATTAAGGGCCTTATTTTGTATAGTAGGTTTAAGAAACATTGACTAGAATTTTAAGTAGGTAGGGATATTAAAATTTTATTATTGTTAATTCAAAGTTAAAAGCTTTTAAAGTACTAGATAAAAATTAAATGATATAGTTGTACTTTGATTAGTAAAATAATGAAAATACCATAGCGCTGATTTTAGGGTGTACTAGGCTGTGAGAAAATGTCATATTATTACATATTACAACCGATTGGACCATTTACCTTATACTCGTCTATGTTTTATGCAATAATTACATCTAAAATAATTTGAACCTTCACATCGCCTATGTGGCCTATAGTTAAAAATAGGGTAAATCTTCGGTATACGGTGCACCCTGTTATCAATACTATATATCGATATATTTTTAGTTACGCGACACGTAAACGAGAACTGAGCACTTAAAAGATAAGCAGCGTCGTTAAATTATTAATTATAATTAAAACATTAAAAAAAACCATACAACAAATAAATGAAAACATTAACAACAAAAATATAATAAAAAACCTGAAAATAACAAACACAAAAATATGTAAAAAATACGCGTAACATAAAATTGGATGTGGTGTATCATCGATTATTCTTATGAAAGCATAGTTAAAACATTATAAAAACAATATGAAAATAGTTATAAACCATTTTACAACAAATAAAAAAAAAACACAAACAACAAAAAAACATTTAAAAAATAATAAAATATGTTCATAAACGTAAAAGAAAAGGCATATATCGATTATTCCTACGTCACATCTCTAAACTAAAAATATATCGATATATAGTATTGATAACAGGGTGCACCGTATACCGAAGTTCAGCCAAAAATAGAGGTAAGCCATTAACAACTTGTGGCTTCAGAATGTTGATGAAAAGATGGGTTCAAAGTGAAATTTATCAGTATTCATGAATAATGATGTAAGTTTCGGCGTTTGTTCTAGCTGGTCCAATAGGTTATCCAAATATTAAATCATAAGGAAGTAGATAGGTTGTTGGATTATTTATCCTTATATTTGCTGAAAGCCTAAATTTTTATATTTATGTAAAATAATTTAACCATTTAAATTGTTGGTGGTTACACAGTTAAGTTGTGTTTTCTGAAGAATTAATTATGTCCATTTTGTTATCCTTTTTATTGTGATTGACACTTAATTATTGGTAGTGCTTTTAGCATATCCAATACTCTTGAGCATTGTTTCTGAACCCTTGGGTCCCGACCCAAGATTGTGTTGCAGAAAATTATTTTTGGGGCTCTATAGTACCATACTAAAATCAGTTGACAGCCTGGGAAAATAATGCGAGGGAGCAATGAGGTTAGTCCTGGGTGTTGAACCACGCCCTCAATTTCAAATCAAGCTAACTTTATTGGCTCCTCAACACAATTTTTCCACGCTGTCAACTGATTTTAGCCAATGTTTGTTGTACTATAGACAATGATTGGCAGAAGTACATTATTTTTAAATATAATTAAATATAATATTAATTTTGGGGAAAAAAATGTAGAAAACTTGTATAAACATTGATATGTATTGGTTATTCCCATGGTATTTAACAATTGCCTTCTGCTCTTTATTAGGTACAAATGGCTCTATATAGGTTCAATTTGTTGACTTACATGTTTCATTGGTCTAATAAATTGTTTATATTCTAAGCTGTATTCAAGAAAAGAGCAAATAGGGGCATTACCCATGCTCAAATTTTTGTTGACCGTCTCAAAAAAAAAATAGAATAGAGCTAAAACTACAATTCTGTTCTGACATGAGGCTTAAATAAAGAGCCCAATGGTCTCTAAAATAGGAAAAAAATCCTAATACTGTTTAAATTGGTTCCTTGCACTCCTGGTGCTTATTTAAAATTTATAATTTGCTCCAACATAGTAAGCAACTATGGAAAATAAATGTTGTAAGCAAATTTTAATTTTTACTATTCTGGTAGTATAGTACTCTGTAAGTACATGTTTCGTTCATTAATTTGACCATAATTCAAAATCTAAAAAAATAGTATGTCCCCAAAACTTCTCATATATAAAATATAAGAATTAGGTGGCAAGGGTAATTGCAATCAAATGTTTGGGATCGCTGCTCTATAGTAGAAACTTTTGGTTCTTAGCTACAAGTCTGTTTAATCAATTTACCTGCTGGTTAATTTATTAAACAGACTTGTAATCCAAAACATTTGATTGCAACTTCCCTTGCGACCTAATTCTTATACTTCATTTTATTAGGTTTATACTTTTTGATATCTACTACTATTTTTTGTTAACTTAAGACCAATAGTTGTTACCCTTTGTTTGCTATTATTTAAAATATTTTTGTGGTGAAAATTTATTTTTTATCTAAATACAAAATGTAATTCTTTGTGCAGATAAAACCTAATTAGATGCAGGGTTTGTTTATTACTTGAGTTCTTTCAAGTTTAATATTATAAATGTTACTACATTTTTATCAGTGTTTTTATTCATTCTTTAGTGCAAGTTTTTATTTTGACTGGAGTACCTATTGGATAAATATCAACTATAAGATTAATTTTTTAGTTGTTTGATCAAAGAATGTACTTATAAGTTTTTAAATATTTTTATTATAAATTTTACCTGTATCTATTGACACTAGTTAAGTCTGATTCTTCAATCGGTGTCATAATAGATAACAGTTATATTATGGTTATTATATATAATTATTTCCACGTCATGAACATATTAAATAATTATGCCACAACATAACGGAAATTGCTTAACTTCTAATATTCCTTAAAAATGTATGATTATTTATTGCTGGATATTATTTTTACCAGCTTTATGTAACATTTTTAATGGTGAACATGATTCTCACTTAACACCTTATACTGTAGGGCGAAAAGAAACATGTCTCTCCACATATAGTGAAGAGACATCTTTCTTTTCTCTCTACTTTGGAATTCCACTGCCTGTTTTATTATCCTCATATTTTATTTTCTTATTTTGAATGTGTGTTAATTTGATCTAAACATGCATACCAAAACAATTGACATGCTATTTCTTTGTAATTCTTTCTATTCTTTGTTGCCAAAATACAATGGTTAGTTCTAATTATTTTTCCTGATAGAGTAATTATTAATATTGACAAAACATTTATTTTTGTCTCTAACGCACCCTAATAACATAAGTTACAAATAATATTTTGTATAAATATGCTCAAATTTATATGTACTTCCAATGCTTTGCTGAAATTATTTGTAGCCATTGAATTTCATTGAGAAAGTAGTTATTAGGTGAATGAATTTATTTGATATATTTGTATAGTTCTATTTAAAGCATAGCACAGAATATTATGTGATTGTTTAGTAGCACTAGCTAGAGTGATTTATTCTAATTTTAAATTTATTTATTTCTAACTTAGTATTGGTTTTAACTCAACATTTGGGAAGCGTAATGAAATTTGTTTAATTTAATTTTTTTACTTTTCCTTATTTATACTATTAGGTATAAAGAATAGTATTGTTTTCGTAAATTACTAAAAAATCGGGATTTCTACTGAATTATCATAATAATTTAAGGTTTAAGTGTTTTTAAGACCTCCTGAGTGGTTTTCACTATGTTTTCTGTCTGGATGTGTGTCTTTTATCATCGTAACTCATGCATCAATGAGTGAGCAAAAGTTGAGAGGTACCCCGTTTTCGATTTTTTTTATTTTATGGTTTAAATAATATTTTAAAATTCCATAAAATCTCTTCGAAACTAAGCTTTAACACACTTCCTAAAAGAGGTTGAATGTAAATTCGTAAAAATTTATCATAGATGCTGAACAAAAAAATAATATTATATTCGTATGTATTATATACTCTTGTGATCTCAGAGTAAAACGGTAGGAAATGTGATCAAACAGCAATTGATCAATTTTTCATTTTTACTTGCTTTACCCATATTCACAAACCGAGTTTCAAAATAGGTTTGATATTCCACAAAACAAGTTCAAACTCCTGTTTAGTTTAACTAGGCAGTTTAAACTAACTAACTAAGTTTAACTGCCAAATTAAGTTTGAACTAGTGTTTAACTTAAACCTTTGAAATCGGTGGGTTAAATTTCAGTTTATGGATTTATGATGTTTAAGGAATAATTTACCTAAACTTAGATTAACCGCTTATAAATGCTAGGAAGGTTCTAACAATGAATTTACTATTAATCTTAAGTGACCCCCCCCCCCCTATATTTTCATCTCTTCAATGCAAACCAATATTTACATTATTTTATTCAGTAATTATTTTTGAAGGAGGGATAAAGTAGGCAACACATGTTGGTTGTTTCAAATAAACCATCTAAATTTTTTAGACATTTTATCTTGAATTAGTTTTTATTTAATTTAATTTAAATTTTTTGTCATAGAATATGAAATTTAATTTTTTTATAAATAATTGTATTATTAGATTCTAAATTTTAATTTTAACTGTGTAATTATAGAAATAAATTATATACACATACTAAGTATGTGAAAAATATTTAATAGAGACAATAATTTATTAATACACTTGCCAAAAATGTTATTTTTACTGATTATTTAGAGTAGGTATCAAGATGCTGTGAATGTACATGTGGTATTTAGGCTGTTCTAGATATAACTATGATTTTAAATACATTTGAATTAAAACGTAACTAAAATGGGGTTGTTCTACTTGTCTTGTCATACTCTTATATACATTTTATGTATGAGTTACTTATTATCATGAGTTGCAAAATTACTTCCCCTATTGGAATTCCATTTATTATGGCAATTATTTACTTATTTTGAAGCAAAGATTATTAAGTATACATAATTTTTGCTTTGAAATTCAACCATCTAGATATAATAGCAATTAATCATTGCATAAATTATCAGATTTTTAATTTACTTTTATTGTTTAGGTTAGTTTTACTTCTAATTTTGGTAGTTTTTACCAATTTTTAAACCTAATTCAATCCAAAAGTTTAATTTTCCAATTGTTTTTTCATTTTTACTATGTATTTTATAAACACTACCCCAATCTCATTAGCTAGGAAATTTGCTGAAAGTATAGCTTGTTTGAATATAAGTGGTTACGAAATAAAACATCTTTTCAATATTTGTTCAACAGTGATAATAAATTCATAACATGTGGTCTCCTTAGATTTTATGATTTGTTTAAAACTGGTTTTTGTTAGTTTTATTCTTTGCCTTACACGTGTTAATTAAAATTTTTATTTTGTTTAAGATTGTGAGAGTGAAATTACAAAATGGTATTTTTGGCTCTCATTCAATTATGAATGTAGAATAAGTGGCCAAATCATTCATGATTTGGCACTTTCTTTTTAAAAATAATTGGGGTTGTAGACAATTTTATTTATTCGTCTGGGTATCTTTATGTCAAATAATATAATGTTTAATAGTTGTATTAAACTCTTGATATGTTTAAATTCTTTGACAAATTTCAACTAATACAACCATCTGTTTTAAAAAGATTGTATGAAAATATGACCCCAATGTTTTAGTTTGAAAAAACCCTTCCCTTTTCACTTAACCCTATGCCTAAGAGACTAATACTTAGTGAGAGGATAAAACAGCTCTTATCATTGGTAGCTTAGCACCATAACTGTACATTGTGACATCATTTTTTGATTTTTCAAAATAATTACAATTTCATGTTAATATTACATTATTTTTTGACTATTTTGTCTTGAATTAGGTAAAATTAATTTGAAATACGTTTCAAGTATTATTTATTGCATATATTCTTTAATTATGTGTTTTTATAAAGTGATTTAATTGACGTCACTAAAAAAATATATCATTTGATACTACCGATTTTGCAAAACATGAATAGTTGACACAATCTTGCACATTTATATTGTCACTGAAAAATACCAGTTGTTTTTGTTGAAAAATACACATTATAAATATGTGCTCCGATAAGGGTTGCAGAGGAGTGGGGAATCTCTAGTCTCCCTCTAGGGATGCTAGAAACTCTTTTTAAGTATTAGTCTTTTTCTTCTATACTCTATACTGATGTAAGACACTAGAGAGTAGTATCCTTTACCCTTAAAGTAAGAACTTTTTTGGTTAACTTTAAATCTTTGCCCTATTGGCATGCTTTATTTTGTCCAATTTTATATCTTTTTGTATTTTTAAGGTTAAATTTTTAAAAAGGAATACAATTGATGTGTAAAGTTTATTAAAATAAGTTTTTGTTCTTGATTTTCCTATTTAAAATGTAACGAATTAATTGCTGTGATGTTTGGAGATACCAAGTTATTACCATTGTAAAGAATTTCGAGTTTAGTCCAAATATGTAATTTGACACAAAACATGAATTGTTGACACTGTCCATATCTCTGTGATAAAATATTTTGAACAGGGTTTTTTTCAATATTTTATTTATTGTAACTTATACATACTATTTATTTATTATTTTGCTTTTTATTATATTATGTACTGTATAATTGATTACCCTCGGTAATTAAGTTCTTTAAGTGTTATATTGACCTGTGTCACTGTGGAGGTCTGGGGCTTGCATCCCTGGTTAAGCTTTTACATTGATGATTTTCTGTTCTAATTGGAACAGAAAAGTATACTGACTTCTTTCAAATTTGATGTCTATTATGATGTGTTATTTCTTTATTTTTCAATTTAAATATACAGTTTAATTAAAAAATAATATTTTTATTTTTTATAAAGATTTTCTTTTTTATTTTTTTTTGTTAAATATTGAATAAATATTATGATAGCACAAAGTTTTGTTTTTTACTATGCTTTCCTATGTCTTTCCTCGTAAGAAAGAAAAGTTTACACTACTTTTTAATCAAATCCATTTTCATCTTTTAGCATCTGCAGATCTCACTGATTGAAACAATGATTTGCCTTTGTATGAAGATGTAGTATTAGATAGCAAGATGAATTTCATTTTTGTACTCTTATGAAGTTTGGGTGTCTCTAATCAC
>JACMZG010000002.1:46990776-47008303 GCA_018340805.1 Microvelia longipes
ATTTGATTGGTCAAAAATATGTTTTTTAAGTGATTTGATGGGGCTTGAAATAAACTCGTTTAAGTTCAAGTGGCTCAGATTTTACAGATAAAATAAGTTAATGATACCCATGAAGTACAATTATTCTTCCGGACCGTAATATCCGAAGCTCGAAAGGTTCGGAGTTCAACTCTCCCGAGTTCAGAAGCTTCGAGTTCGAGCTTCGACACAATATTGAATAACAAACCTCTAATGCAAACCTCCATCCTCTAACCTCCAACGTCCAACCTTAAACCTCTAACCTCAAACCACTGATCACTAATTATTTACCTTGATCATTTTACCTTGACCTTTGACTTGATCCTTAGTCCTTGATCCTTGACCTTGAACCTTTGACCTTATCCTTTCCTTGAACCTTTGACCTTGGACCCTTTGACCTTGATCCTTTGACACTTAATCAATAGACCTTATCATTAAAACTGTATTCAACTATTTAGTCGGTAAAATTGTCAGCTAATTAGTCGGTAAAATTTTCAAAGTTATTTAGTCGGTAATTAATTTTTAAAGCTATTTAGTCCGGTAATAATTACAAGTAAATAAGCGCTTAATATTTTAATGCAAATAAGCGTAATTTTTTCATGTAAATAAGCGGTAAATAATTTAAGTTAACAATTTTCCTCGAGTATCAATAACATTAGAGTCAAAAGTCAACTAGATGTGTCTGTTGGAATTATACTAAATAATTTATAAGGTCTCAACTAATAAAAGTATCCCACGATATTAAATAAATGTTCCCCATGAAATTATTAATAATTATTATTTTAATGAAATTAGTATATTATTATTATTATTAAAAATTATTATTATTATTATTTATTATTATTATTTATTATTATTATTTATTATTATTATTAAAAATTATTCATGCATTATTTTAATCAGTCTTATTTTCATTCTTTACCATTACATTGCCTCATCCGGTAATGCACAGCGCTGCTATTCTTCCGACCGTTCACATCCGGTCTCAAGTTGTAAACTGCTGCACCGTTACATCCATCCGAAACCGTTCATTAAAGAACTTATCGAACAGCTTGTATAGTTCTAACTATACTAAGCTCGATTTCAGCATGTGCATCTCTGGTTACAGCGCTTCCGACCGTTCACATCCGGTCTCAAATGTACGCCGCTACAACTGTATCTATCTTTATGAGAATAAATACAGCTAGTCATTATCGCCTGCAATTGGCTAGACTCAGATCCGCAAAATGATAAAAAATTATAACTCGACTGATAAAAATAAATGCATGATTTTAATTTAAATAAAAGAAAAAATCAATTAAATTAGCATTATAAATTAAATATTTAAAAAATTAATAAAATACTTAAAGTTTTGTATGAAAAATTATTTAAATTAAAATTAATTATGGAATTTTCATTATAAAAACATGTTTATTTTTATTAAAAGAATAATTCCTAATAAATTATTCGTAAAATTGAAATTAATTAAAAGCAAATAAGAAATTATTTAAAATTAAAATGTCATTACATAAATTAAATATTCTAAATGAAATTAATAAAATACTTAAAGTTTTGTATGAAAAATTATTTAAATTAAAATTAATTATGGAATTTTCATTGTAAAAATCATGTTTATTTTTATTAAAGAATAATACCTAATAAATTATTAGTAAAATTAAAATTAATTAAAAGCAAATAAGAAATTATTTAAAATTAAAATGATTAATTAAATTGAAATCATATTATAATATTGAAAATTTAAAATTAATATTCTTATTATAAATTGAAATTAATATTATAATATTGAAAATTTAAATTAATATTCTTATTATAAATTGAAATGTGTATCATTAAAATTGTTAATTAAAAATATTTAAATTAAAAACTTAAAAAGAATTAAAATAAAAATAACCTGTCCTCTTCATTTAAATTAAAATAGTCATAAAATTCATAAAATAAATTCTTCATAGCTATTAATTCCTGCGGAATATATCCAATTACTTGCTTAATTTTAGGAAAATTTCAAATAATGAAATTCTTAAATATTAAAACAACATATTTTAATTAAATACATATATATTACAATATTAATTTAAAATAATAAATGAAATTACTATTATAATTAATATTAAATTTTTAAATATTGATTAAATTACTCAGGATAATTATTTTTATATCATAAAATCATGATTGGTATCAAAACAATATAATTCAAATATGATTATTTGTAAATAATTAGATTGAATGAATAAATTATTGAAGTCTTTAATTTAATTAATTGACAAATTTTAAATTAAGTTTTATTACTATTTAAATAAAACGTGATATTTAAAGAACAAATTATTGTAAATTTTCAATAAATCCCACTATTTTGTAAACATTGATATAATGAAATTTAATTACAGAAATTAAATATATGGAAAGTAAAAATTTGTACGATATTGAAAATTAAAATTAATTAATTATTTAATCAACTTTATTGAGATTTAAAAATTAAATTTTGGTTTGATTTAGATTTATTGGTTGAAAGTAAAGATTTAGAGTGAATTATAGAGTTGACTATAATGAATATTTGATTAATATTTTGATTAAACCATTAACTGTTTATTGTAAAATTCTAGTATTGCATAAAATTACACGCTGTTGAAATAAATTGTACAGTGTTGATGATATAAATTTATAGAAAGTATTAAATAAAAGACAAATATCATTAGATATTTATATTATTAGCGGTGTTAAGACTTAATGTTATTAAGAATTGAAGAACAAATTATTCTAAGTTTTCGGTTAAATAGGTATTAATTCGATTTAATGTCAAATTTTAATTGAGTTTTATTACTTTTTAAGAAAACTTTATAAAATTAAGATCATTCGGGTAAATTAACTCAAAACTCTGAACTCTCTGAACTCGAAACTCTGAACTCGAACTCGGAGCTCAAATCACTGATTTCTAACACTTCGTGCTTAATATAGTACTATCAGTATTTTCTTTAGTGAAACAACTAACTTAAATCAATAAAATCATAATGTAGTGGATGTACTTATCGTTTAATGGACTTATAATTTTCAATAAGAAAACTAATATTTTCTATAACTCAGTCTTACTCAGTCTCACTTGATCAGTCTTACTCTCCATTCTTTTCCTTTTTGATACTTGAGTGCCACGTGAGTGGTACTCTATTAGTTGAATTAATATGAATAATGTAGTAAGGTATAATGACAAATGGTAATTTACTAAGAAATATCATGAAAAATACTTAATAAGTAAGAAATTATTGAGTCAATGAATATAGTAGGGTTTGATGACAACAATATTGATTGGTTTATTGTTCTCCTATTCAATGATAAAACTCGTGTTTTCCTTGATAAAACCTATATTTTCTCGATAAAACCAACATTTTCAATAATAATGAAACTATTGGTTTGTATTGTAATCTTTGAAGAAAATCATAAAAATATCGAAAAAGTAAGAAAATATTGATTCAATGGAGCTTACTGACAACAATATTGATTGGTAATATGGTCATATTCAATGATAAAACCCATATTTTCAATAACAAGTCAATATTTCATGTTAAAAATTTCACTCCGGGATGATATTTTCCTTGATAAAACCAGTATTTTTGATAAAAGGGATATTTTTTCTTGATGAAACCATTGGTTTTGTATTATCTTTGAAGAAAAATTTGTAATAAAATGATGTAAAATGTGACAAATCATGACAAGATAGAGACTAAATATAGTACAAATAAACTGAAAATGAGACTAATAAAAAATAACGTAAAACATTGACAATAATGAAAATATACAAAATCTAAAAAAATTGTTAAAATATGTAAGAAATTTATGTCAAAATATGACGAAATATGGCAAAATAATGGAAGATAGTGACAGATAGTGGAAATAAGACAAAATTTGATAAAATATGTAAGAAAATGGAGAGAATTAGAAAGAAAATTTATGTCAAAATATGTCAAAAGTATGCAAAATAGGTGGAAATATGAATAAAAGGGGATAGAATTGATGCAAGACAATAAAATCATAGAAAAAACCATAGAAATTCATTAAAATCATGTACTATTCTATGCGTATAAAATCAAATAAAAACCAATGAAAATCCTGAAAACTAAGAAAAATGCATGAAAAATACATAAAATCCTAAATTCACATGAAATCATAATAAAACCATAGAAAATTAGTAAAATCATATACTATTCTGTGTATAAAATCATAGAAAAATACTTAAGAAATTATTCACTCAAAAACCTTATGGAAACCTATTGTCAAAGATTGATTTACTAATAATGAGTAATAAAAGGAAAAATTATCCCAGAAAACCGAAGAGCAAGCATGGTTGCCAATGAGCAAGCAGGGTTGCAAAGGAAGAAACTGAAACTCTGTCAAGATTAAATTAATTATTAATTAATTTGATTAAATGACTATGTATAAATTGAATTTATGGTATTGAATAGACATATTAAGTGATTCAAATATTATGATTAAAAATATGAATTAATTATTTCTTATTAAAACCTTATGGAAACCTATTGTCAAAGATTGATTTTAAATAATGAGTAATAAAAGGAAAAATTATCCCAGAAAAACAAAGAGCAAGCATGGTTGCCAAGGAGCAAGCAGGGTTGCAAAGGAGCAAGCAGGGTTGCAAAGGAAGAAACTGAAACTCTGTCAAGATTAAATAAAATTATTAATTAATATGATTAAATGACTATGTATAAATTGAATTTAAGGGATGAATAGCATATAAGGTGATTCAAGATAGTATGATTAAAAAAAATATATAAGGTAACTTAAAAATAATTGGATTTCAACACAACATAGAAAAATAAAGGTATTAATGTATGTCTTCATAAAATTACTTAAGTACTTATATTTTTTTTTCATAATTCCGTTTTCAATTTTTCAGTGCATATTGGATATTTATTCATTCCGCTTGGATTTGTTTTCGTATTAATAAAGTCTAATTTGTCTTTTTGATAGTTCTTATAGGTTTTATATGGTCGCTTATTGGATTCCAACACACAATAGAAAAATTAAAGGTTTTAAATATAGTCTTATAGGGTTTTTAAATGGTTTTCTAGTTTTATAGGATTTCATATGATTTTTATATGATATTTTACAGAATGTTTCCCATCCATCCATGTATATGGTTAATATGGGATTTTATATGTGTTATCATTCATTACATAGTTTTTACATATGATGTTTTATTAGGTATCTTATATGGTTTTTATATGAAATTTATAATAGTATCTTTGGGTTCATGTTAGGTTTATAATGGTTCATAATGAAATTATATAGTATCTTTGGGATATGTATAGAGGTTTTATATGAATTTATATTATCTTTGAGGTATCTATATAGTTTTATAGAGATTTATACAGATTTCATATATGTTTAGACAGTTTTAATAGGGATTCACATAGTGTTTCATTTAAATTTATAGAGATTTTATAGATTTATATATGTTTCATAAAAAATTCCATATATGGTTTTATATAAGTTTTCATATGTTTATTAGAGAATTCATAAGAGAATCATAAAGAAATTCATATGATAATTTATATGATTTATACAGATTTCAATTGAGAGTTTTAATATGTTATTAAGATTCATATGATTAAAAAAGGACTTTTATGTTTTTCAATATATGATTGTGGTTGATTGGTTGTATAAGCAGAGTAATATAAATAAATGTATTTTCACAAAATGTGTTTTTTTTATTTTCATGTAGTACTTTTACAAATAATTAAATATAACATATATCAACGTTGTGGTATTAATTAAATTAATTTGATTTGTTAAATATATATTTACGTTGGGTAATTTTAATAAAGTATATATAAAGCAGCTAATTTCATTATTTTTTTGTCTTTTATAAATTTTAAAACAACTATTAATTATGATAAATACGGAAACAACAACAACAACTCGACAATTTTCAACAGGAGTTCAAGTCCAATTTTCTCACAAGAAACGGAAGAATGACTGGTCCTCTTCGATTTGTGGAGTCCTTACCACAACATACTCAATCCAAAAATCCTCCTAATTCGACAATTCCCAGATGAGGATTATGACAGATGAGATGATGTCAGAAAAACAGCGAATCAACAACAGTTTTGTTGATGGATTTTGATGAAATGATGATATGATGAAAGTGCAACAGTTTCAGCAAAGAAATCAGTTCCTCAACTCCAACAAATTACAAACGTTGAATGCTGTGAACACGATGAAAATAAAATGAGGAATGCATGGATTTACAACCAGCATTGAATTCAGTTTACAATTCAATGAACCCAATTCCATCCAGTCACTTTAGACAATCAACAGGTGATTCGCAAATGAATTTCATCAACAATATGACAAATGCGCTGATGACACCACTAGTTCAAAAACATGTGTCTAGTGCGGTTACGAGATACATGTCCCATGAAAACAATTCAAAAACAGTTTATTTGATTTAATGTCGGGAATGAGAAATATTCAGCATTGCCACTGCAGAACAGGAAAGTTTGGTACAAATTTTAATTATTAGCTGAATTAGTCGCAAAAATGGAAGCAGGATTAAAGAGCACAGAGAGAGGTGGACACAGTCATACAGAGCCTTCGTCTCGCAGCAATCATCCATCATCATCATCAATTACGACAGATTTGGGGAACGATGGATTTGCCTTATCTGGTAAAAACATCAACACATAGATGTTCAGAACAGATAATGGGTGATCAAATTCCAATGACTACTCTCTATGAGCAGTATCAAAAGTATATTGCCAGCGAAAATAATGGAGAAAATAGTCATTGGTCAGAACAGGAAATCGTGGCTCACAGAATGTTATGTTAATGGTACAAATCCAAGAGATGAGTAATGAAATTAACAATAAAAACATTCAATTTCAAAGTGATTAAGTTTTATGTTTTGTTGTATAAAAAATAAATGTTGTTTTTTTTAATTAATTTTCTTTCAAATGTGTTTTATTTAAGATTATATTTGTACATTTAAATACTCTAGTAGGATATATTGTAGTAATAATTACAGCAAATTGAAATATTAAAATTACTGAATAGATTGAAAAAATAGTTTAGAATTAACATGTATTTATATTTTAGTGTAATAACATACAAAAAGAAATAAAACATTACATCTAATATAACATATGTATTTAAAACATTACACAAAAATGATATTTTAAAGATAATGAAAACACAGAATGATTTAATCAAATTGTTTTATAGTTAAATACTCTGGTCCAAAAATATCACCAGTAAATCTTTCTTTTGGACGAGGAACGATACCTGTTATTGTTTTAATTGTGTTTCCACACATCATACTTTGACAATAAATTGTGTCATATTCGAACAAGAAAGGATTTCCTTCATTGAATAAATGGTATTCTCTTATTTCCGGTTCCTTTCTAATAGGACAAATGTGTTCATGTGCATGGGTGGATAGAAAGTTGTTTGGATTTTTCTTTTCAATTTTTCACATCTTGTAATCTTCTTATACTTGGATGAAACAGTTTTTTCTTTAACCCACCGTTTTATAGTGTAGATGGGTATGTTGAGTATGTTTGATATCTCTGGAAATGTTTTATCCTCTTGAACATTGTAATTGCTTTTTGTTTGATTTTGAAATCGTACATTGTTAACAAAATATGTATGAATTGTATACATATATATACTTATGTATGTACCAATCATCAGGTTGCTATATTTATCATTCGCATTTGTATGTATACATACCTACTGTATGTCTGCATACATATACATACATACTGTATTACAATAATATCAAATTTTATGACAATCATATTGCATCTGTATTGCATCTGTATTGCAACTGTATGAAATCAAAGTATGAAAACAATACATACTTATTTTATATTATTTCTAAATAAGAATAATTTAATGCTATATTGTGTACATTTTTCTATGTAAAATACATTTTATCGTTACACTATGCTTAGATTTACTAAAAAGCTGAACATGTATGGATTAATTGTAACAAATTACATGCATTATTTGTTAAATTTCTATTCAGTTTTATAAAATTAATTAAAATTATGAGTGATCTAAATAAGCAACAATAATTATGGATTCAGTGTGTGATATAAATCTCATATGTATGATATGAACATATAAATCTCATATGATAATGAACCATATGTCTCTATAAATCATATAAATCTCATATGAATTTCTTATGATTCTCTTATGAATCTCTAATAAACATATTAAAACATATAAATCTCATATGAAAACCTATATAAGACATATATGAATTTCTCATGAAACACATATAAATCATATAAATCTCTAAATTATATGTAAACACTAAATCTCTCTAAACCCTATATGAAATCTGTATAAATCTCTTATACCCATATGAAAAATTATTTTATCAACATGTTATATTTAATCTTTGAATAATTTCAGACACATGGTAAATGTCTTAATAATTTATTTGTTGTGAAAAAAAATGTATTATTGAAAAATTTGTTAATTTTGCTATTTTATTTACAAAAACTAAGTCAAAATCAAAACAATATTTAAAATTAACAAGATTTATTAAATAAAATTACATAGTGGAGCAAATGAACGTGCATTTGTTGAACTTTGCTGCCGCCCATATATCACTTTTTCTTTTTTCTCTCATTTGTCCATGTTGTATCGAGAAGTTTTGATTATCAAAACATTCTTGATTCGATGGCTCAATTGGGAATTCGATTATTGGCTCCTAAAAAAAAATTAAAATTAAGATATATATATATTACATAATATAATTTACCATTTTTTCCACGTTACATGACTTCATTATTTCATTAATATCCTCTGTTTGTGTTGATTTATCCATGACAAAAAATGATTATAAACTAAAAAAAACGTTGGTATTTAAGGTAACTTAAAATACCAACGTAATAATAATTTATTTTTAATAATAAATGTATGTATGTATGTATGTATGCATTTTTATTATTATTTTATGATGAAATATTCTAAAAATAGTTTAAAATCCCTGTATGTCTACTGAAATCCTTATTGAAATACATATAAATCTATTGAAGTACATATAAAATAAATATGATATCCCTATAATATACTTATAATATCTCTATTTTATTGAAATACATATATAATATCCTTATAAATATCCTTATAATCTCTATGTGACTAATGAAATACATATAAAATACACATGTTTAATAAATATCCTTATAAAATACATTAAAATCATGACTGCAATAGGATCCTTATGCTATAGGCTTGTATCACCTGACTATCACATTAAAAACATGGAATTTCAACTAGAATGCAGTGGGGAAGCAAATGGGGCACATGAGTCACAAGTAAACACATATTATTTTTATAAATTTAATTCATGGTCAATTGTAATAAGAATAAAGGAAAAAAAAAAGAATGGAGAGAAATCCTCAATTCAAATGTATCAAAATAGTCGAAGGGTTGCCATTGCTCTCAAACTTAGAATAACTCCATTAGTTAGTACAACAGCAAATATGTTGAAAAATTTAGTGAAGAAAAACCATATGATCCCAGAGAATCAGTTCAACAACAAAAACTATTAATCTTCAAATAGTGTTGGATGCATTACGGTGAAAGGATGCGATTTACATCGAGATGGAATTATTTAAGTAAAATAATCAAAATAAAAAAAATTTTATCAAAATATGTTAAATTAATTCAAAAAATATTTTCACTTTTTAAATTTTCTTTTTTGATTCTTACTAATAAAAATATCTACATTACGGTAAAAATAATCATTTTCAAAATTCGTTTGGGAAGTTACCTAAAAAATAAAATTATCGTTTGGCTTCGGGGCTCCTAAAAAAAAATTATCAAAATATGTTAAATTAATTCAAAAAATTTTCACTTTTTAAAATTTTCTTTTTTGATTCTTACTAATAAAAATATCTACATTACGGTAAAAATAATCATTTTTCAAAATTCGTTTGGGAAGTTACCTAAAAAACCATAAAATTATACCGACCATATAATTTGTAATTAAGCTTCAAGTAGCTTACCATAAAATTAGAATGCTTATTCCAATAATTTAAGCATAAAATTTCATTTAAAAAGCTTAAAATTACCTTAAAATTCTAATTTTCATAATTCTAAATACTTTAATATTTTATATTATCATCATTTTCATATTATCGCGCTTCATTTTAAATTTGGAAATTTGTCATACCTACTTTAAATGGAAATTTCTATTAAAGCTTAATGATATAGCTTATTAAATTATGACAGAAAAATTCTAATTCGTCTAATTTATATTACGAAAAAATATTTTTACTAAATCTTTTATCATTTCATAGAAAAAAATTCTAAACTCTTTCCAAAAATATTTTCACTTTTTCAAATTTTCTTTACTTATTTCATCTAATTAGAATATTTACATTACGGTAAAAAATATCATTTTCAAAAAATTCTCATTCAAAGTCGCTCAAATTATGGACGTAGGACAGGAACTGTTGGAACCTAATATGTCCCCAATATTTAACCAATAAAATTTTAAAAAATTCCAATTAACTCCAATATTTTTCTAAATTTTTCCACAAGTAGTAGATAGTGCAGCTCGCTCACAACCCCCCCCCTAGCCGCACACATATAGTGAGGTATAATTTTCTCGGGGTTTCCTAATAGAGAACACACATGTGCTAGTATTACGTAATAGATAATGAGGTATAATTTTTCGCGGTTTCTAATAGAACACACATGTGCATATTACGTAATAGATATAGTTAATTTCTCGGTTCGATATAAATACATATACGTAATAATAAGTGAGGTATTATTTTCTCGGGTTTTATGTGGTAAAGAAAATGTGTGTGATTACGTAACTTTGCTCGTAATTTTACGAGTTTACCGAATTATTTTTGAATTTAAATTTTTTTAAATTAATTAATTTTTAATTTTTTGAATTCAATTTAAAATATAAGGAGGAAGTTTTACATTGTAATCATGAAAAAAGTTAAGACAAGGTGAAGGTCCAAAGGTCAAGGTAAAGTCAAAGATTAAAGGTCTTTTCCTGAAGCACGGGCTCTGAGCTCGGAGATTGAGGTCAGAAGTCTAGAGGTCTGAGGTCTGAGGTCCAAGTTCAGAGATCTGAGCTCGGAGCTCTGACGTCTGGTTGAGGTTAACATTGCCCGGTGAAACATTTAATTTACAAGCATATTAACAATAAAACAATATAAATAACAACACATATTTCAAATACATTTATTTTGAATGATACAATCAGTTCGATAAAACAGTTCAATAAATTTGATCGATACAGCCTGAGTGATTACTCAGCGTGCGATTTCTTATACTTTCTTAATACTAATAATAATAATAAAATTAATTTTTAATAAGTTCAAATAAATTCATTACCTGTACATTCTTTGATTAATCCAAAGTCTTTTTATTGCGGTCGATCTGTAATGTCCGTATGGAACGCTGGTGTTTTTATCCGTCCAGACTCTCTTATCATCGTTGTTGGTTAATGCTACTTTCGATCCTTTAAAGGTAACAATTGATGATTTGTTGTACCTATCTTCACTTGGTTTACTGAGACCGATTGATTGTTGTTGTAACAATCCAGATACGACTGATGGTTTAAGCCAGTATCCTTTAATGTTAACCCTTAGCCTTCATACTGTTTTTTTCACTACTGAGACTGTAACATTTCGGTCTCAGAAAAACCCCTCCTTGTATCTTATACCTTTGCTTTCATCTTTGAATTTGCCGACCACAGAGTTCAACTTGTTGCTATAGAGTGGATGTTCTGTACTATAGTTTGAAGTGTCTAATAACTCATCCTGGACCATCAATTCTAAACAATCTTTCCAATTTAATATCTTTCACTTCCAGGAAAAAGCTGTCTGTATCACCAGCCCACTATATTTATGGTGCATTTTTCCTCTTTTCTGTATTTTTCAAGCTCGATGTATTGGAGCTGATACATTCTTAGTTTACTCAAGTCCAACACTGTCTGACCAATATAGCTAGGACGATTAAGACAAACTACATCCTTGTTCAGCAATACGCAATTAAATCCTGATCTATTTTAACTGTTTTTCTAAAACTTGGCTTTGATGCGTATGTAATGAGCTTTTTGGCTGAATTACATAGTCTGAGATTCATCCGTTTCTTTAGATTTTCTACTGATTTTCCGTAGAGGACTGTTATTTAAAAGCTTGTAATAATTTTTGTCTAGATCTGATGTACTTTTCGATCTCAGCTCAGTATTTTCGTCAATAATTTTTGAAAATATTATCTTGTTTAAACTTTACAGCTCTGTGGATTTTACGATCTTTACACCAAGTTGTATGTACATTTGTAGTAATCGCCAATGTACTACATAGTTCAGCTTGGTATGATGTGTTAATAAGAGCTTCTTTACCTTGCTTCCTGGTGGCTCTGATGTTCTGCTCCAACAGGCAAATCGCTTAAATAATCATGTAGGTCACTGGGGATTTCCATATCAACCTCTACAGTGTAGCCATACGATAATGAATCAAGATCTAATTTTCCAATCATCCAATATCTTTTCTAATCCAGTATGAATCCATTGGAAATCCATATATGGTAATTTCTGGCTTAATGCCCATCCATATAAGTTATTTATATCGATGTACAAAGCTCAGTGTTCTCGTCCGATATTACATGGTGCTTGTTGACGAATGTAAGTCCACCTCTGATTCCTCCCTCAAAAAATGTGTACATATCATTGTCTGTAAGTAATTCAATTGGGATCCTTTAGAGTCATCAATGCTGATGCCCAGCTCATTCCCTGGAATTCCAAAGAATGTTAGTGGTTCCAGTCCGTTGTGTGCTAGCGACTTGGATCGAAATTGCTGGAAAAAGTCGGCTAGCAGGAATACATCCAATTTTAGATAAATCATCATGTAATCCAGTAAATTCTTGCATCCAGTAATAGTCCACATTTCTAGAGCCTTCTGATACGTTTCTTCATTGACATCTTTCCATATTGGTGGCATACATTCGGTTTCTTCCAACACTGACAGACTTGTAGCAAAGTCATATGGGAAAATTCCCTTTGATTTGATGATTCTGTTGTCATTAAACTCCTTTGGTTGTTAATGGAGTTGATTTGATAGTCTTCACAGCTGCGTCCAATGAGGAATTTATAAACTGATACGAATCGATAAATTTTATAGTTATTTTTCCCAAGCGTGCAATCAAGCATAAGAATTTCTCGCTTGTTGCTGGTATGCACGAGATATTCCAGTGAGAAAATTGACTAAGTCCATATTTCAATATATGGTGCAAATCATATCCTCTAAGATTATGAAACACTACTGGTATTCATATCTGATTTGTCTACTGAGATTGCATTTTGAACATGCAGCACCAACATATTTACCGGTGAAATGATCATGGTCTCTAACCGGTTTTATATATCCTTCTTACATAAATGACAAATAACTGTTTCTTTGAATTTAATTTCTTCTCTCCGCTTATTTCCATCTTCTTTTACTATTTTCTTGATAATAAGGTAATACGATGTTCTTGGTAATTTCTTCAATCATTGACAGGAAATTATAAACACAGTCTAATCCGATGAATTGATGATATTGATATTCATTAGTAAAATTATTTACTAATAAAAGTCCTGCTGATATAGGTAAATGCTTCTGATAATGTATAGGATCTTTTTCCAACACTGATTCGAAATCAGCGTAAATTACATATGGTGGAGTAACTGTTTTTGAAAAAATCTTTGAATAATAATTCCTTGTCATCAGGCATTCTTATAGAGTGGTTCCAGTCTGCATCTTCTCGCAAATTGGTTCATGTTTCTCGTAAGCTCTATTATCTGAATCCAATCAGACAATTGGGACACCATTTTGATCTATTTGTACTCCATTCTTTTTAATGTCTCTGTTCATAAGCCTGTCCAAATTCACTATGGCAGTATAATGAAATTTATCTCCATCTTCTAATAGTAGTAAATTTATTTTTTGTTCACCTCAGCTTTTGATCTGTGGATTATATCCAGGTTCGGGTGTTTCATGACAACTTTGTCTTCTTCATCTTCATTCGAACTGGATCCCATGAGAACACATTAATTGATAATTTTGGATTTTGTTTTTCAAACTTGGAATATTCACCAATCTCATGGGCATATCGCTTTCATCAAATACAAGTTCTGGCATGTATTTATCATATTGTGTTAACAATTCCTATGTTTTTTGAACTACATCCGTTTTAGTACAGCAAGAATGCTATATATGAAACATTATTATCACTGTTTTTGACGTTTACAATAGCTTTTTTGCTTTAAGATTTTCTGGTGTTGGAATATAATTGCTTCCCGATAATCTGCAAATATTGCTTATCTTAGTCAATTTGAAATTAATCTCCAATATCTTGCTAAGAATCCAGCTACTTCCCAGTTCGCATCTTACAACAATCTTCTCATTCAATTTATTAATTCCATCTTTGAAAACTTGTCACTATGTGGGACAGCACTATTCGATAAGCGACATGTTTTTATTTCATCATCCTTCATGAACTCAACATGAATTCCAAACTGAACTTTTACATTTTTCATTTCTTTGATCATTTTAACAATTTTTGTTCAAAGTATCGGTAAAAATATCTCTCGCATATTAAATCTTGAAACATCTAATTTCAAGATTGATGACATTTGTACAGATCGGTCTCAATAATAGATTCATCTACATAACCACCAACTTGTGCTTTTCTTGTAACACATTTCTACATCATCATTATCTTCATTAATTTCTTCAATAATTTCGATATTATTCCAGTCCATTTCATTTTGTTCATTAACAACTCTGGTTCATTCTTGATAATGTCATCTTCAATGATAATCACTTCTGGTTCAACCTTTAACTTTTACATGGTGGTCCTTCAAGATTTCCAATAATAATTGTTTCTTGCTTACAGTAAAATTTTAAGTGATGACCATGTGTCTTATAAAACTCTGTGTAAGTACCATAACCCATTGTAGTACATGCTGGACAAACATAATATTTTTTCCCGCAATAAATAAGACTTAGTATTTTTCCATGACTTGATGACAATCTTCGTTGTGTCTTGAACTTACGCAATAATTGTTGTACATTTTACAAGTTTCTTAAATAAATAAAGTTAATTTTAAAATGTTTATAGTAATTCATACATTATCAATAAAATAGTCATTTCAAAGATCAAATTTATTAAAAAGGTCAAAGTCATATTAAAATCAATAAATAAATATTTATCTTATTATTATTATATTATTATTATTAATATTTAATTATTATTATATTATTATATTATTAATATTATTATTATTATTAATATTATTATTATTATTATTATTATTAATATTATTAATTATAATATTATATTATTATTATTATTATTATTAATTATTATTATTTATTAATTATTATTATTATTATTATTATTTAATATTATTATTATTATTATATTATTATTATTATTATTATTATTAAATAATTCATAATCGATACTTATTCATTTTCAATAAATATTGTCATCAAATACATTATATAAATTCACTACTTAAAATAATTAAAGAAAAGCATTTAATAAATTATTATCATTAGTAAAAAGCATATAATTAGTAATTTAATTTAGTAATTTTATACATCATTATCAATAAAAAAGGTCATTTAAAAGGTCAAGGTCAAAGGTCATTTAAAAGTCATTATTTGTAATCAATGAGTCATGTTGCTTTAATAAATTTAATTACTTCATTAAATAGTCAATAATTAAATAAATTCAATTCATAGTCAATGTTAATATTATCATAGTCTTTAACTAAATTTAACTCTTATTATTTAAATTATATAAATTCAATACTTAATATCATTAACATTAAAGAAAAGCACCTAATAAATTATTATCATTAATAAAAGCATTAAAGCAATAAATCATTTTGTCATTAAATAAATAAAAACATTTATTAAGTAAGTTATTAAATGCAATTAAAATCAATTCATACTTGTTTTCATAAAACTGGGCATAACATGGTTTCATTTAGCGTAGCATTATTTGTATCTTTTTGCAATGTCATGATTAGCATTTTGATAAACATAATTTGGATTTGTAATAACCCGATTCACATTTGGAACACCATAATTTGGAATAAAATAATTGAATCTGATTTCCATAATTGGTAATGGGAAAAAAATGTGTATTCACATTCGAATACTTCCATTTGCATTTGGTAAATAATAATTAACATCTGAAATATCATACTTTGAATTTGAATAAAATAATTACAATAAAAATACCATAATTCATATTTCGAATACCATAATTATTTGGAATACTGCAATTTGCATTTGGTATATAATAATTAGCACCTGAAATAACATAGTTTGAATTTAGAAAAACATGATTTACAATAAAGTACCATAATCCATGTTTCGAATACCATAAGCGCATTTTGAAAACCATAATTTACATTTTGAATAACACCACTTGAATTAGACAGAACATAATTGGCATTCGGTATAGAATAATATTCACCATTTTCATTTGGTCCATAATAATTAACAGTTGGCATATTAAAATTGTTCATTATATTATCTGAAAGTCAACAAGATAAATAAACAGCATTAAATAAATTTAACGCTTACTTGTAAATTGAATTGAAAAATAATGACGAATAATAGAATCGATACACACACAATATGTCTGATATTTAATTGATTTGATTAAACAAAAAAAATTTCTATATATTATAAAAGTAATTAATTATTGTCCACCATATTTAAAATTAATATGTTAAACAAATTACATTATTATTACTATTTATTTTTAACTTGAAACTTTTAAATTTAAAAACTTTTTTAAAAATTTATTAAATAGAAGCTAATTAACTTTATACTTATTAATTCATAGCAAATTGACTTTAAATTTATTAAATAATATCTAATTAACTTTAAACTATATATTTAGAAGCTCATTAACTTAAACTATTTATTTAAAGCTAATTAACTTTAAATTTATTAAATATAAGTTAATTAGCTTAATACTAATTAATATAAGCTAATTAAATTAAAATTTAAAAATTATAAGCTAATTAACTTAAAACTAATTATTTAAAAGCTAATTAACTTTTAATTTATTAAATGGAATCTAATTAAACTAATTATATGTATAAGCTTCTTAATTTAAAACTAATTAAGTATAAGTTTATAAACCTTAAACTATAGAATCTAAGTCTACTAAATATTGAATATCCATCGGTGAGACTTAAGCATCAAGTAAATAACAAACACATCTAAGAAATACATGTATTTAATCTAATTACACATTACAATGTTGAGATTTCAACCACAATAAGCAATGCTGCCCACAAGTTGTTGTAAATGGATCTTGGTATCGAATTCTATTGTACACAATCGGCTTTGATAATCTTGAGAGCTGAGAGACTAGTATTGATGGATAATAAAATCCAAATGGATCGAATACCAGTATATTTGCAGGCTTATTGTACACTGCAAAC
>JACMZG010000002.1:47008318-47047707 GCA_018340805.1 Microvelia longipes
ATTGTGTATTGACGATTATTATAATGGAGAATTACGCAAATTTCCGGTTGAGAGTAAAAATGATGTTAGTGTAAAGTATAACGGAGAGATTTGCCAGTCTGATCAGTCGGATTTAATAATTTGTGATGATGATTGTTTAATAACCGATATAGGTTTGGTTATGGACCCAGGACCTGAAAATGTTACTTTCCCTTTAGCCAGTTTTTGCTTTGACTTCACTAATAAGACAGTGAAGGGCGTTTTCAAGATATGCCCGTGTTTGAATACTACGTGTATTAGAAAGTGTTGCGTGGACGGAAGGGTTTTGCAAGTTACTAAGAATGGAACTACGTTGAATTGCATACAGAATGAAAATGAAACGGAAGAATGGTCACCTAATTTTAGAAAAGCTGGTAAGACTCATCATTCATAAATTTTGGAGCCTATTTTAGCATAAAGTCAAAAGTTAAGTTGTAAAGCGCATATTTAAAGGACGTTATTTAGAACTCTTAATACGTACCTAATACTAAATGGAAAAATAGTTAATTATCAAGGAACCCAAATGGTCTAATTCAAAATGGTTATACTCTTTAAGACGACTTAAGGGTTTCAATTCTAGCCCACCCTCCAAAAAAATAAAAAAATATTGCCTTCTTTTCTGAAAAAATATAATAAAAAAAAAATATACAGAAAATAAAAACTAATAAATAAAGATGTAGAAGATTACATCTATAAATATAAAATTTATATATATTTATCACAATAGTACTTAATAATTATTATTAAGTAGGAAAAGAAGTAAAATATTGGCAAGTTAATAATAGCTTAAATTTTGGTTTAAAAATATATTTTACACACACACACAAAAGTAATATATATATATATTATAATATAGTATTATAATATATTATATATAATAATATTAATATAATTATAATTATATAAAATATATATATATATATAACCCATTACATGAAGGATTAAATTTGATACACCTATGCTAACATACGCCAAAAATAATATTAGTCAAATCAGTTTATGACATACAGAATATTTACGACGAGCCCGCTTAATTAATAATTATAAACAGATACAAAATTACAGGCAAGTATGAGAGCCGAAATTTGGATTCAGTGAACTAATAGTAACATCATTAATAATAAAAACAAAAACTCACCAATCGAGAAAAAAGCATCGATTTTAAAATTTAAATTATATATAAGAGTAACCTGAATAATTTGATTTAAGAACACAATTTCATGTTTGTTTATTTAGCGTTAGTTCAATTTTAAACCGGCATGTTAAATTTTTTAAATGATCGCTATAAATCAGAAAACTACTAATTAAGTTAAAATTTGGCAATACTTAATACTACGGTTTTTATTGGTTCAATATAAGCATTGGTAAGAGGACTGCTGACCGCTGGGATAATAAATTGTAAGTTAGGCGTATTTTAATTCTGAGTGAGGAGGTGAGCATCAGCTTAGCAAATCTGTTAAGGTGAAGATAAGTTCCCATGCACCCTGAACCTGATTTTTTACTATTAAATTGATAGTAAGAATGAATATTAGTAGTCGTATTGCATAAATAACTAACAATCAGTAGCAACATAATTTCACAAATAGCCATATTACATAAAAAACTATCAATCAGTAGTAACATCTTTTCAAAAATTGTCGTAGACAAAATTTCATACACACCTATAAGCGCAAAGTATGTAGTATTCTCAGTTAGCGAATGATTTCCCTCGGTAAAATCTTAGATGACAATCTAGCTGAATTTGTTAGTGCTAGTTTTGCTTATTATTGTGTCAGTTTAGCTTACTTGATCTCGTGCAGTATCTTCCCGCTCTAGTTGCGCAATATTGCAAAAATTACACGACTAAAGGTCGTAAGTCCTAAACTCTTACTGGACTGTCGTACAAAACAACATAGTTTTAAATGATTAGACACTTTTAACCAAGGTGTAAAGGAGAGAAGAGTGTGCATCATAAAATATAAACGTTATGCGGGTCAAAACTACGAAAGCTGTCATGAAGTTGTTACTCAATAATTTGTTTATGATGGTAAAAGTTAAGTTTTATCAACTTTATAAAGTTGTTTAACCGCGAAAATTTTTTACTGTGTAGTATTTTAAGATTTATCAGTCAAATTTAAATTTTAGCGATTCAAAGAGATATTTATAGACGCTTGGTTGTTTTAACACAGTGTAATTAAAGCCGATGTAATTATGTCGAGTCTTCACCCCAGGTGTTTTTAAGAATATCTTAATTAATTGTCGACTAATTGTCTTGGAAGATTTTCTTTTCATATTTTTATCTCATGTCCTCTATTAATCGCTGCTATTGATTACTCATCCATCATCATTTTCGATCAAGATATGGGAAAACTAGATTAGGATTTATAAATATCAGAAGCTACGATATTTTTTCTGTATTTTGCAAAGGAAATCTACATGATTATCCTTTTGGTCACACAAAACTATGCTTCTAAAATTTGCAACGCACATTCGCACTAGTTTAAAGCTCAGGTAGTTGTTATCTTTAAAGGTTTTAGCGCATATCCATTGAAAAAATGTGTTACGAGTAGTACTTTATAATTGAAAAACTGCTCAAGTTATAAAGTATAAACCAATTTAAGAATGGTTACAACCTTAACAATGGTTTAACCATGGTTATAACCTTAAGCAAGAATGGATTGTTAAGCACGGAAACACGCACTCTAAAGGAAATTTGCCCAGCATGCAGACCAACGCGCCGGATTTTTAGGTCTAATATACGGGATAATAAAAACCAAAATTATGTTGGCGACTGTTATGTTGGCGGCCAAGCTAGCCATAATAAATCTTTTAAGGAATAATAAATTTCGTTTGTTTCTGTACATTTATTATCTTGTTTTGGACCTAAAAGTGTGACATTAATATGGTAATAATTATTGAAAATTGAAATTAATGATATATAAACTAAAAAAAGAAAAATAAAATGCCCGTTTTAGGGCCTTTCGGCCCATCAGGTATTCACCCTGGGGGAACCACCTCAGGTGGGTTGCATCTACTACATTCTAAGAATTTAATTAAAGTTGGCGAAATCTTTTAGTACAAAAATACTATTCATAAAATCTTAGAGCATAGCCCGGGCTGCGAACCCCGGACTATGCTATGAGACTACGAACTCCGGTGCCGAAATCGAACGCCTTTACGATCACGGCCACGGAAGCAGACATATATAAACTATTTTGTTAATATAAAATGTTCTTTTTGTATGATTGAACACAGCTCGATACTATTCTAAGAGAATCGATGAGAGAAACGTTTGTAAACGTGTTAATTATCATTGTGGTCCTAGTGTGAGGAATAAAATCGTTCAACCATATAAGAATCTGTAACGAATACGTAAGTTGGCAGAATTACTGACATGGAATATAAATTGCATTGCTTATTTATTATTTTTGCATACATATATAAGCTAATTTCACGTCACGCCAATTGCAATTCAAATTCTGGCGCGGTGGTCTGCATGCCGGGCAAATTTCCTTGTCACAATCTTGCCAGAACACTGAACAGAATTCACGCACGAAAAAAGGGAAGCTCTCTATGAAAAAAATCATAGGGAGCGTAAATTCTTTAGAAGAAGGGTGATAAAGATAAAAATATTGGGTTCTTGCGGCACGCAAGACTAAGACCAAGAGTTAGCGATACCTAAAAGGATGCGGTCTAAATTTCTTTGAAGTTTTTCAATTGAAAATCGAAAAAGAACAAAATCGATTGGTTGGATTTTGAAGGATTGTTCAAAATCCAACCAATAAGCCTCCTAATAATATCTCTATGTTCTTCCATTATCTCTATGATAACTTTCATGTAAAGATAACCTTCGTTTCTTTTTCAGGCGTACCATTTTATATCCTAAATGGATATCCTTCATGCTTGGACGAAACAGGTGTTTATTTTCTAAATCCAGATCCCCGATCAAAATCCTATTCTTATCATATCCTACCGGATGGATCCGCTCAATTTGACCAACAACTGGTTTCCTGGGATCAATATTGTGGTGAAACAACGCTCATTAATGGGAAAATGTTTGACAACCTAGTAATATGTCTTTCCAACAGTCAAACAAAAGGCATAGTGCTCAGCACTATTTACAGCATACTGCTTGTTGTAGGATCTATATTCCTATTGGTAACGTTAATTATGCAGTATTTAGCAGCTGATTTAAGGAGAAGTGTACACTCTAGGAACCTAACAGCTCATGTAATCTGTTTACTTATTGGTTACGTCATACTAAGCGTACAATCTCTTGGATACATGCCAAGCAGTAAAATTGCTTGCGCTGTTTTAGGTAAGCTATAGTTTATATATTTACACATTTTAATCTTCTATAACTATAAGACTCTCTTAAGTTAATTAAATTTTAGCATCAGACTTATTGTATATAGCTACATTTACTTTTCCTCATTTAGGAAAAGTAAAAAAAATACACACACACACACACACACACACACACAGTGTGTTGTATGTGTGCGTGTATGTATGTAAGAGTTCCTTTAAGTTTTTTAGTCTCTCAATAACTTCTAAAAGCTTTCTCAGATCACAATGAATTTGAAACGAGTGTATTCTTTCAGTAAATTAATATGTATACTTTAATTTTAATTCGGACTGTTTTTGCCGTATTTAAAGCACTTCAAAGCATCATTGAGCATGGTTAGTACTTGTATGGGTCACTGCTGGTACAATAAATTTAATAGAACTATTGGATATAATGGAATTACTGCCTGGGGACAAGCGAAGCTTATATAACACACATTTGTGATTTACAAATTATTACTTCGTTCACACGCGGGGTTTGGCTGGGGGTTCAACTCCAACTGTTCACACAGTTTTTTCACCGTGAAAAATGAGTTTCAGGGTTAAACCCTGTGTTCAATCTCAATCCTGTTCACACGACAACTTCCGGGGGGGGGGAGGGGGTTGAACCCCCTAAGAGACTAAACACGGGGTCGTACCCCCTGCCAAACTCCGCGTCTGAACAAAGTATATATAGACAAGTGAAGAGAGTCAAAAGTAAGGATGAACGTAGCGAATATGATAATTAGGTGAGGAATTGTTCTAGGTGCTCTTTGAAATTAAGGAACTCCGTATCCTTAATTGCATAAATGCAAAAAATTCAATTATAAACAAACTTATATAAATATATATTTGCTTGTATATCTCAAGCTTAATTGTGTTTTAAATGTTTTTTTTCAGTATTGATTTTAAAATTAAATAATCAAATATATTTTCAGGGTACCTGACTCAGTTTTCATTTTTAGGAGCGTTTCTTTGGTTAAATGTAATGAGTATTGACATCACATGGACTTTCAGGTAATCCCAATACTCCATCTTTCATATAGCTATTTAAAAGCTAGTAGAATCTATCCATTATTGTTTATGGGAATTTAATTACCATGAACCAACTGATTTCAAGCTTTAAGATTTTGTTTTAATATACTTCTATATTAATAATATAGTAAGAGAGAAATATATTACATACAAGATGTGTGTAATATGGTATATTAAAATAGGTAATTAAAATAGGTTATAGCTTATAGTAAAGGTTAAAAAGGACTAATAATTTCCATTATTATTTGAGAGATCTAAGTGTGATCCATCCAGAATAACTTTACGAAGTATGATTTAATTTAAAAAAAACGTTAACCAGAGCCGACTTTTAACCACTTCTGGTCATCTTAAGTTTAGACAAACAGTAAAAAATGCGAAATATATATTTAGTTTTTTCCGGTTTACTCGCCTCAACGTTTTACTTTTTAAAGAATGAGCTACCGATCAAAAGTCAGCCCTTGTTCTTTTTTAATGAATTTATATTCAGTGAAGAGACTTGTTATTGGTTGATGTCATTGCAGTTTATAACTATTTAAATAATCAGCGGCTGTCTCATAATCATGCAAGTCACTCGATACTTTTTAAGTCATGTACCATAACTATAGGTGAATGAAATCTTCGAAAAGTATTACTAAGGAGTATTGTATAAGTGTACTACAGTCTATCGTTTAGTTTAAAAATCTTGACAGGTTAGTTTAGACTCCACTGATTCTTAAGAAAAAAATCCCTGCAAGAAAAGAGAGGGAAAAAACTATGAAACAAATTAGGTTATTTTACCTGTATTTTCTTGGCGATGTTTTTTTTACATTCCTTTTGTGTAGTTTTATTTTAAAATATCATTTTTAAGATTAATTTGAAAGTAGTTTTCAAATCGAAGTATTTAAAAGAAGAGCCACAAACAAAGTGAACGATTGCCGGGAAGAAGGTTTTTTCCCTACAGCGGTTATTGTGATAGGGATTTTTTTCTCTTTTTATGTTGGCAGCGGCTTCTCTGATTGGTCAATCCCCAAAAATACTTATGACCTTGGGATTTTAAACTAAACGATAGACTGTATTAGTTGTTATACCCCTTGGTATTACTGAAGATAGCTATTCAATAATTTAATTTATTTAATTCTATGTTGACTGTTTATAAAAGCATTAGTTGTTGTCTTTCTTGGCAGCCACTACGAATTATAAATTTTAGGGAAACACTTGTTGCATTATATGCCATCTAAGTCAAAGGGATAATGACTATATCTGTTTAATATGATAATTTATTATTTTCTATACAGTACTATACAAGTAAATATAATTTAAATATATTTTTTTGCATGCTGCAAGGAAATTAAGATTGTTTAAAGTAAAAACAAATCGATATTTTTTATGCAGGTAATTTGATATCATCAATTCATTAAGTTAAAATGTAGCCCTACTTTTTTAAAAAAAAAGCTATAATGCTTTTATCTTTATTATTAAATCATGTGCATCATCCTGAAACCATGCCACATATACCCAGAGTAAAGTAGGGTGATGGATCACCAAATCCAGCTTGTATTGGGAGGGACTTATCTAAGTAGTGAGTAAATATTAGACAGACATTTATTTGATTCATTAGATCAGCAAAGACGACTACGTCAAAGCAATACTCCAAGCAATTAAGTTTTTTGGCTTAATTTCATTGAATATAGCGAGAAAATACGACTAACATTTAAAAGGCCTGATTTAACTGAACTAATCTAAGATTTGACCTTAGATCAACGTTTCTCAGTCTTTTTGATCCACGGCCCAAAATTTATAATTTTACCTTTATTCTAATTTTTGGACGGGCAGTGCCACCACTTGCCCTCTCCCTGAATACAGCTTAGAATAAACACAATCTCATAGACCAACAAAATGAACCTATGTAGAGCCTTACGTACCTAATGAAAAACGGAAGGAAGCATTGATAGCCGACTAGCCGACCTAAGTTCTTATCGATTTTCACACAAGTTTAAACATTATGAATATAAACCATAAAATAAAGTTAATACAATTTTTGTATATACATGTTTTACTAATCATTTTCAACAATAATCCTGATCCAAGAATAATTCTCTGCGACCCAAGGGTTGAGAACCGTTGCCTTTGATGATACTTTTAATAAAACTATAAGCCA
This sequence comes from Microvelia longipes, assembly GCA_018340805.1. Lineage (NCBI taxonomy): Eukaryota > Metazoa > Arthropoda > Insecta > Hemiptera > Veliidae > Microvelia > Microvelia longipes. The sequence goes on from JACMZG010000002.1 coordinate 47,015,811, forward strand.
CGCATATTGTTTTATAATACATATTTGTTTCAGTGGATTCAAGAACCCCGAAGGAGCGAGCATGGACGAGAGCGAGTTAAAGAAATTCACTTACTACAGCATATACGTGTGGATGACCAGCAGTCTTATTATACTGATAACCTTCATGACTGATGAGCTTGGGCACAACATAGCCGGAATAACCCCTGATCTCGGAACTAATAGATGCTGGTTTAAAAGTATACATTTTTGCTTTTCTTATGTCCTATAATAATAATTATAATGATAACAATGAAAAAAGGAATTATCCTATAAGCAAAACGTTTCAGTACCGACACCTTAATTAATAAAACGTTACAGACACTTACGTTTCAGTAGACCGAAATCTTTTAAGTTTGAGCTTCCTAATATTTTACACTCTAAAAGGAAAACGACTCCTTGTCTTTTTCGATATATATTTGTGACCCTGACCCTTACGCCAGTAAGGGCTTTCATTTGGTCAAAAAACTGTTCAATAAAAGTTTGTTATTTAAGAGCGCTGTATCGATCATTAGAACTATTTTAAACTTTTATCCGATGTGTTAAAGTCGATTGCCTTTGGCTTTCTCGGCAATGGAATGGGGGCTACTTTTTTAGTACCTTTCAATAGAATTTCAAAGTAGTTTAGCTCAATGTTATTTTGGTTAACTTCTGTCACTTTAGATTAGCTCGGTTGCACAGCTGGCTACTTCTGAGGACAACAGTTTTTACTTGTTGTATTGGGTGCATTTAAAAGGTATCTAGTCATACATTTTATTGTCTTAATTTCGCTCGTTCGCTTAAATATAAATTCAAGCGAACGAGCGAAATTAGGATTGGGAACCTCTCATGAAAAATGATTCCATCAGTACTGAAGAAGAGATTTCTTTACTATTTTAACATCTACCTTATTTTAAATTTGATTATCAGAAAATGACTAGACGCACCCTTAAATTTGCATTTCTTTTTTTTTTTTTTTTGAAAGAAATGCAGTAATTAATATATTTTAACATTGTGAAATAGTGAATTCTTCTTTATTACTCAAAGTTTTCATTGCCTCGGCAGCTCTAAATGTTTAAGCTGCAAATATAAAAATAATTGACAACATCTTAACAATGAACATACTTGGTATGTCATGTACACACACCAGATCCTATATGAAAATGTGTACCTTGCCCTCTTCCTAATTAATAAGAGAATAACTAGGAACTCTACTTGCATTTGTTATCTTAAGATCTATAGCTCGAAAAACCCTGTTGCTATGGGTAACAAAACTACTTAAGGTAATAGCTGATTTATTTGTCTTTTTGTCTCCAGGTAGACTAGCAACGCTTCTATTCTTCTATTTGCCCATATCAATACTATTACTAACCAATGTTGTATTATTCATATACACGTCGTACAAGATAATGAAAGTAAGAAGAGATACCAATAAGTTACTTAGACAAGATGGTGGATGTCAAGGGTTCAATGAATTCAGGTTAGTTAGAGTTCCCGCAAGCTGGACGATTTTCTTTTTAAAATTCGTACTTCTTTTTGCAACTATTAATTTTTTCATTTAGTTTTCGGTTTATTTATAGCAATCGCAATATTATTATTTATATCGAAGGAAATTCGCTATTTGTTTCATAAATTAGCGTATTCCGAGCTTTATGAGAGCAAATAATCCTCTGAAATGTCGGAATGTTGACCATAGTTTGGTATAATCTATTGGATAGGCATGGAGAATTACCATTGAAAAAATCCGGAAAAAAGTAATTGAGTAACAAATATAGTAGCTAGGTTAGTAAATATAGTAGCTAGGTTAGTAAATATAGTAGCTAGGTTAGTAAATATAGTAGCTAGGTTAGTAAATACAGTAGCTAGTAGCTCGGGTTAACAAGTATAAATGGCAAACAAATGCATTGCAAGAAATAGAATATAAGCAAGAAAAAGATTGTTGAGCAAGGAAGCATGCATTTCTAAGGAAATTCGCTCTGCTTGCGGTTCAAAGCTCCAGAATTATTTATTAGGTCTGTTCTTGTTTACGTAGGATTTATCAAATGTTACTTAATTCCTCTAGAGTGACACTCAATTGTTTTTGATAGTTTTGGTAAAGTAGTTTTGGAGTTATTTTACTTATAATAAATTATGGGGTTTAATTTATTTTAATAAACCTAAATTTTCCAGGTTTAGCCTTTACCTGAAACTCTCTCTACTAATGGGGATTTCATGGATATTCGAAGTGATATCCTGGGCGGCAGATAACCAAGAGAAGTATTTCTACCTCTACATCTTGGCTGATGGTTTTAACGCTCTACGCGGTGTCTTCGTTTTCTTCTTGTTCTGCTGGAAGAAACGTCTCATCAACAACATGAAAACCAAGTTAACCAGTTGCGCCAGCTCGATGGGTATAGAGTTGAAGAGGAATCACAACTTCAGCTCTAAGGCTTCAACCTCGCGCGGAGACAGTTCAACCTTAACTTCCAATCAAACCCAGCAGACTCAAACTGATTAATTATGTTATTTTATATTTTATTTATTAAATTTTAAACTAACAAAACTAAATTGATGTTTTTATTTATGAAGTATACACACTTCTAAAAAACCTATTATGAAAAGAAAACGTACTTCATATTAATACGAACTATTTCGAATCTTTTAGCGAATTTCTTTTAGAAAAAAATCGCTAATAGGATATACGTCATAGCGAGAGTAAAACCATGTCCAAAATCCGTTTCAAAGGTGAAAAATAAATTTTGAGTAGGGTATCGTTTTTTGTTTTCGGGGCGCTGAAATCAATAATAGTCAATCTGGTCCGGAGTCAATCTGATCACTTGAAGTGACTAAAAGTCCAAAAAACGTAGTAAATTACTGGATAAAATATGGCCCAAAATTAATATAAAATTATTGACCAAACTATTTAAACTATATAATTTTATGAGGAAGTGGTCAGATATTTACGGCCGAAAGCTCAAATTTTGTGTTTTCTTTACCTATCTGACCACTTCCTCATAAAATTATATAGTTTAAAATATGGCCGGTAAAGAACATATTTCAAGTGGAGTTTTCGAAGTTTTTTGTGAGTTGAATGAAAATGGTCCGGTGTCGATACGAGCGCTCAAAGCCAGGGTTCGAACCTAGGGAAGGACGAATAGTTTATATTGTTTTATTTACATTATATAAGTTAATGACTACAAAATAATTCTGCTGTTGTTCCGCATGCCGTGTGAATTTACTTTGAAATGAGTATTTCCGTGCTTAACAATCCATTTTTTGCTTAAACTTCATTTTTATGCATTATTACTTAATCAGTTACTTAATTATAAAGCATTACTGGTAACTAATTGTTTTTTAAAAGGAAATGCGCTAAAACCTTTAAAGATAAACACAAGCTGAGCAGTTCTGTGCACTGCCTATTGCAGAGTCATAGTTTTCTATAAACAGTAGGATAGTTATACGCACTTCCTTTGAAATATACAGTTACGAGTAGTGTTTGATAATTGAGCAACTGCTCAAGTTATACACCATAAACTGGAACCTTGAGCAAAAAATTAATTTTTAAGCATGAAAACACGCATTCCAAAGAAAATTCTTACGGCTAGTCCACATGCCGCTCAACAAGTTATATTATATTCCGGTAAGAACGATAATTTTTTATCGTTTATGTATTTTTACGTTATATAAGTTTGTGACTACAAAATAAAAAAAAATGCCCGTTTTAGGGCCTTTCGGCCCATCAGGGTATTCACCCTGCGGGAACAACCTCAGGTGGGTTGCATCTACTACACTCTAAGAATTAATTAAAGTTGGCGAAATCTTTTTAATACAAATACCATTCATAAAATCTTAGAGCATGGCCCGGGCTGCGAACCCCAGACCTCCGGTGCCGAAATCGAACGCCTTTACGATCACGGCCACGGAGGCAGTGTGACTATAAAATAATTCTGCTTAAATTTTAAGATCCAACATGCATAATTTATACCAAATTGCAACTCAAATTGGATTATTCTTCTTTTAAAAAACGTTCGCAAGTCATTTGATAAAAATAGAACTAATGCTTTTTAGTTAGATGAAATTTGACGCATATTTTATTCTTTTACATGGCTACATACGTGCCAAATATCAATCCGATCACATCATTTTTCCGCGTTTTATGATTTTTCATATTTTTCAAGTCATTATTGCAGATTTATGATGTCATAAAAAAATTATTTCCCGATTAGGAAAACTTCACCTATAGTCTGATTTTTGTACAAAGTTTCAACTCTCTAGCATAATAACTTTATAACTTGAGCAGTTTCTCGATTATCAAGCACTACTGGTAACTCATTAATGTTATAAGCACGGAAGTACGCATTCTAAAGGTAATTCGCCCGGCATGCGGACCACTGCGTCAAAATTTTAGCTCCGCATCGTTCCGTCGACAAATCAAAGCGTCGACAAATCGTTCCATCGACAAATAATTTTAGTTTGTCGACGGAACGAAATCAGACCAATTTTTTTTATTTTACACACAACACTTATACTGACAGACAAGTTTGTAATAACCACATTGGAGGCCTCCTATGTGGTTTTTCCTAAAACCCACATAGGATAGTTTTTAGCTAAAAAACCACCATGTTGTTTTCCTAAAAACACCTGAAACTGATAATTCCGGTGACATCCAGGTTTCGGATTTTTTGCAAACACTATACTTGTTCCTATATACTTACGGTATAAATGAGGACAAGTAAAAAAAAATATGATTCCATAATTAGTTGTTTTGAGTCTATATAGTCAATAGTCACAAAGGAACAAAATAAATCTAAATAAAAGTAATGTGAAATAAAATTAATATTTTTTTTTTAAATTTGTTAATAAATTAATAACACATATACATTTTTAGCTTTAAAAATAGTCAAAAATAAAAAGGTGTTAACATTTTTAATTGAAGTAGGTGTATAACTCGAGTTTATTCTATCCTGTCGTAAACTATATTTGAGTTTATCCCGTTTATAAGTAATATATAAACCAAGTAGGAAACAAACGCGATTTCTGTCAGACAAGATTTATGGCAAGTAGTTCACATATTTCTACCAGGGCTTAGAATAATAACTAAATATAGAAGGAGCACTACTGATAACACGAAAAGGCGGTTCACTGGTGCAACTAAGTAATGCTGCCACCCTAACAATATACAATTTTTCTAAAAAAAAGTTGGCAATACTTCCGGTTGCTGAATTATTAATGTTTCTATTATTAATTAATGATTGATTATTCATAAAATACTAATATAAATATCGGTGCATTACAATATTTTAAGCATTTTAAATTGTAGTTTAACGTAATTATTAAAATTATATAAAAATAGTAGTCCTCGTCAACTAAATGTAGATTCTCGTATTCCGCCACCCTTTTGCCATCTAAGACCAGTTTTATTAAATACTCTGGAGGTGTTTTAAGTTATTATATTTGTTCTTTACGATCTTTCTTCATTAATAGATATTATGACAAATATTTAAATAATGTTTTTGTTGTCAGTTGGCAGCATTACTTAGTTGCACCAAGTCAACCCATAGAGAATATATACTAGAGGGAGCATAGCCTATCTTAATACATTGAGAGGCCTGAAACATTTTTAGTGGGGCTCTCAGGCTCTGTGTAACCTCATTGAAAACTCCTCCAAGAGGGAGTTTAATGTTAATAATCAATTGTTTGGGCTTCCCACAAATTGCTTGTGTTGTGATTTGTATTTTAAACATTCTACTATATAATTTACTGTTTTTGTGTTCTGTTTATTCGTTGATAATGATAATCGAATGTGGTCAGGTTACTTTTTCGATGTTTCAAAATTCAACCAATAGGGCCCCTCTAGTAATATATCTCTATGAGTCAACCGCTTCGTGTTATCAGTGGAATTACATTGTGTTTTACCTTCTATATATAGTATTATTCTAAGACCAGGGAGTTGGCTCATATTTTCTTATGACCGCGGCCATTTTGTTTTACCCAAGTAAATGTAAACAAACTATTTACGGTGCTCAAAATTTTTGATTTTATTGCATTTATTTGAACAGTTTAGTTTAAAAATGTTAATAATTTGTGTAGAAATAAATTTTGCCCCATCCAATAGTGGTTTAAGTCCGAATCTTTAAATACTAGGTTTGTTTAAATTACTTAAAACGAGCGGCTAATTAAACTTTTTTTTTCGTGTGCACCACTTACCTTAGTACATTTTTGCAAGTGATATTTGTTTTTTCCCCTTCAAATATTAATTATAATTAGTAATTTAACCTAATTTGTTTGAATGTTATAAAAGCAATCGTAATTTTAAGGCAATACATTGTCTAGATTTTCTCCAAAATCTTAATAAAAACATGTGGCTTACCTTTACTATAGTTTCTCTTTTTCTTTAACTAAATTATTGTCACAATTATTTAACAGAATTTAATACAAAATCATTAAATTATCACGTACATATTAAAGTACGAAAACACGATAAAATGTAAAACTATGGTAAAACTCACCTAATGTTATCAGGGTTGCCAATAAAATTAAATAAAAACCTAAATCCGAAAAAGCGCATGCGCAGTTATTTTAATTTTAGCTTTTTTTTATTTTTGACCAGCTATCAGCTGATCGGGCAGGTCTGTTTTTTTACATGTGTCATGATAGGAGTTTCCCTACTTGGTTTTATTACTTTATTATAAGATGAGATAACATTCGCATGGAAATACTACTGAGAAACTTTGAAAACCATAGAGATATTATTACTAGAGGGGCCATACAGGTTAAATTGTGAAACATCGAAAAAGTAACCTGCCACCTTCGATTATAAATACAAATAAAAAAAAAATCAGTTCAAAATTTCAATAACTTATATAGGATGTTCAAATAGAAATCAAAACACAAACAATGTGCGGGAAGCCAACATCAATTGATTAATATATCCTTAACTCACTCTTGAAGGAGGGTTCAATGAGGTTACAAAGAGCCCCTGGAGCCCTAAAAAGAGTTTCAGGCCTCTAAATGTATTGAGATAGGCCTATGCCCCTCTATTTATATCTTATTTTAAAACCATAGTTTAAAACGGTATCCAAAGATGTTATAGCAAATAGAATAAACCACGTTTATACTTAGAGTGTACACAGAAAAAAAAACATGACAAAGGTTAAATAAAAGCCACTTTCTCACAAGATACAATTAATTAAGTTAATAGTTAGTAAACAAATAAAATTATTAATTAGGCTTGCATAATTCTTTGACATTATTAGCAACTTGGTTAGTTATTTGAATAAATTATAATATTCATCATTTAATCCAAATCGGAAATGTTTGCAATAATATAAGAAAATTATAGTTTTGATTATTGATTAATAAATGAAAAAGTGATTAAAAATAAAAAACCATGCTGGTTATTCAAATTGAATAGTAACAATATATGTATTAAACAATAAAATAAACGCGAATAAAGCCAAATATTTGCTTCCGAAAATACATTCTGTTTTAATTGTTTACGGCACAGCCGAAATTAATTTACAATAAAAATTTATCTCACACAGGTATAGATATATTCAGTGCCCGTCGGTAAACTACTGAAAAGATACCTTTTGATTGTAAACAAAACATAATATTGTATTTATATAATTCTTGTATAATGAGTACTTTCCTTAATAACACGTTCCATAAAACACACACAATATATATATATATATATAATATATATATATATATATATATATATATATATATATATATAATAATATATATATATATATATATATATATATATATATTCTAGTTTAAGAGAGATCGTGGAGGAGCAAGTGCTTTTCAGTGTGACAAAGGGAATTTTGTAAATGTGTTTAAAGTATGAGATAGAGAATCTTGTTGAAGGGTTTAACGTATGACAAAGGGATCTTAGATAACTACAAGTCTATCGTTTAGTTTAAAAATCCCCAAGGTCATAAGTATTTTTTGGGGCATTTGACCAATCAGAGAAGCCGCTGCCAACCTCTCACTTGAAAAGAGAAAAAATCCTTACCACAATAACCACTGTTAGGGAAAAAACCTTTCTTCCCGGCAATCGTTCACTTTGGTTTGTGGTTCCTCTTTTGATTACTACATCGTTTTGAAAATACTTTCAAACTATCTTAAAATGATATTTTAAAATAAAACTACTCAAAAGAAATGTAAAAAAACATCGCCAAGAAATTACAGGTAAAATAATCTGATTTGTTTGCTTAGGTTTTCCCGCTCCCTTCTTTGCAAGGATTTTATTTCTTAAGAATCAGTGGTGTCCAAACTGACCTGTCAAGATTTTTAAACTAAACGATGGACTGTACTTGTAAGATCCCTTTGTCATACGTTAAAGGATATAATCCTATAATATAATCTAAAGGATATAAATCCTTTAGAGAAAGTGGTAAATTTTGAAAGGATTATTAAATTTGCTTTAATCAGATATTGGCGTTGTAAAATTCAAACTAATTTCTTTAAAACAAATAAAAAATTGTAATGTGAGTAGGAAACAACATTATGTTTTGTTTAAATTCTATCAAGACACCTTTTCATCCATGCAGAATAGCGAATTTTAAAGCTTTTAAGACGCGCGGCTTAAGAAAATATGCTCTTGAAATAGATAAAAATAAATATTACAACGGTGGCAGTGACTTGAATTTAAGAATTCTTCATTTAAACAAGTAATTAGTGACAAATATATTCCATTAATTTTACTTTCATCTTTATAAAAAGCGTGAAAAATTAAACCTAGTTTATTTAACTGCAGGTGTATTCCCAAAGCATTGTATCAAGACACGCCATGTATACACTAAATCTAAGTATTGAAAATATCCTTATATATTTACGCCGAAATATATATATATATATATATATATATATATATATATATATATATATATATATATATATATATATATAATATTTATATATATAATATATATATATATATATATATATATATATATATAAATATATTATATATAATTATATATTATATATATATATATAATATATATATATATATGTATAAATATATATATACTTCGTGAGTACGTGCTACACTCCTGACGAAGCCGCACGGCGAAAGCTTGAGTACATCCTTTCCTTCTACATTTTTAACCATCTGTAAGTTATTTTAATTGTTGTGTTAATATATATATTATATATATATATATATATATATATATATATATATATATATATATATATATATATATATATATATTACCGCTGGAACACTTCAGATACACCAAAATTAAAAGTAAGAGTATTTTGTCAAGTTCCAAAAATCTAAGATTTAAGTTAAAGAACAGCTTATGATAATTTATGATAAATTACCAGAATATAGCGATATTATTAAATTATACAATATTACAGTATAAGCTAATTTAACTTTTCAGTTACCATTAGTGGTAACATTACAATCTTTGGGTGATAGTTACCAAAATAATAAAAGTACATTTAAAATTCGTCATACTGGGGGGGTGGATCAATTGTAAAAATCGAGAACCATATCTTTTTTTTATTTTTAAGAATTTAATGTTGGTGCATCTTAAGTGTCCCACCGGGAATAAAATTTATTGTTCTAAATAGTTTAAGAATACACCCTCAGAGTTTTATAGCTTCAATTTATCAACTGATTTGCCAAAGCCATAATTCTGTTTCACTGGACATTACTTGAAGTTACGTTATTTACTGAACATAATGTGCTCTTCGCAACTCATTTTTTAAAAATTAGCAAAATATTCAGAACTTTCTTTACATAAATTTAACTAAAACATTATAGTCTATGTTTTGTTACTTGAAATCTGACTAGATAGTATAATAACAACTTTTAATGCTGTATTTAATATTTGATTAAGTTTTAGTATGATCTGTATATCAAACTCTTTGAATAAATTAATTTAATGATAATATTTTTGAAAATAACTATTATTAATTCTCCTCTTCTTTTCACAGTATCCTATTGTAAAATGTTTTAAATTCAAATAAATCCCCACAATTGATCCAAAAATACGTTGTACCTTTTTTTTAAAAAAAAACACATGAATAATTATTTAAAGGGTGGGTTGCACTATTTAGTTTTAAGTAATGGTCTAAAAATATTTTTCCATGGTGATATTAAAAAAAACTAAAACCTACTCCAAGGTACAATGGATTTCACTGTCAATCTCATATTAACATGCTGACAGTCACCCTCTAAGAAAAAACTAAATGATCAAATAATATTTGTCAACTATTCACCTTACTGCCATCTCTACATACTATATTCTCTCTCATATAGATTTTATACCGCATACTTTTTCATTCATTTATGTAAAGTAAAGAATATTTGTTTATTTAAAGAGATCATGGAAACGAAATTACTTTTAATCTACTTTGGTTCTCAACAAATAACTCTTTTGCTCACTTAAAACAGATTTATGGCTGAGGCAAAGCAACCGATCCAATAAAATAACTTTTTAATAAGCAGTAACATCCGCCATCTGATCAGCAATGACTTTATAGCGTTCCTTTTCACTTACCAAGTCTTCTGTGGGATGCAATAAACAGAAAGAAGAAATCACATTAATAGTCATATTTAAAAATCAAAATACCCTGAGTGAAAATGTTATGAGAAAATTCAAAAATTATTTCAGCTTTAATAGATTTCAAGGGTCTAACTTCTGATTCAATTATTTTTCATAGATATACATCCTTTTTATAGCACAATAGGAAATATAATTTTAATTGATGATAGATGATCCAAATTAATACAAGGTTCAAACACATCTTACATTATTCTCAGGCTTTTAATATTTTCTTATAAATAAATATTAAAAAGGTAAGCATTCCAATTATTAAATAATACAAGGCAAAGAAGATTTTTACCATATTTAAAGAGAAGGACAAACAAAAAAAGAATAATAACTAAAAAAATAAATAAAATGCACCAACAACAAAAATTAAGAGATAAACTACTGCAACACATATTCACTATATACTAATGTAAAAACAAATAACCTAATTGGTCTGTGTAATTTTCAACTTTTATCCATGATAAATTATGGTTTTTCCATTATTTTTTTTTAATAGAAAAAATTAAGTTGATTTTCTTAAGACTTAAAGGTTTTTACTTGAAGCGTAGAACAAAAATTGTAGATATGTACAAAAACGTCAAGAATTAAATTAGAACCTCATAGAATGTACGATTCACTGAATGATTGCCTAGTAAAAGTAAGACCTGGTAGTAAAAGAGGATAAAAACATAAATAAGAACAAAACTATAAGCACAGTTCCTTTATTTTGACAACTTTTTCTTCTGAATAAAAAAGAACTTAGAAAAAATAAATTAAAAAATAAAGAAGTGTTCAGTGTAGATAAAGGATTGTTCTGGTTATTACACTTTTCTGAGGCTGAAAAAATTACAGCATTATTGCTGCAATCGTCAGGAAACAAAAATTTAGATATTAATATTACACTTTAAGTGTTAATAACTAAAGTTTGTCCCACTTTTTAAAGTAAATGTAATACGCAAAACAATACTGAAAAGTGCTGGATAATAAATATTAGGTAGATTTGTGCTTCTTAAATAATTTCTTAAACATACTTTTACAACATTAAAAGCACTTAGTGCGGTATAAATAGATATTTAAACTAATGGTGAATTAAAGAAATTTAGATTATGTGAATATTTTAGACGAAAAATTGTGTAGCTCTCCCTAAATGTAAGCTAGAATTGTGAATAATAATTTGCCAAAGATGGCAAATGGTGTTTCATAGGTATTCAAAACCACCTTTTTGAAGATGGTCACAAAATTAACTGGTCATTTATTATAGAACCCTATAATGGTAATTTATTTTTGAGCACATTACAACAAAATAGCAAACTATTTTCAAATATGATTAGTCATATTTATTGTTAAACTAATACTGATTGATTACAATTAGCTATTTCTACGAATAAATAGATGTTCCCCAAGAAAGAGATGCTTCTTCAATGAAATTTCATAGTTAATGTTCCATAAAAGTATCTTCGCTCTAATAATTATTATTTATTAATGAAATGAGTATATAATATATTAATATATTAAAAATCATATTTATTATTTTTTCTATATCAATAAATAAATAATAATCATTGCTTTTGTAATGTTTATACTTAAATCTACAATAAATTCTTGATATTTAATTAATTAATTTAAAGCTTTATCATTAAATAAATTATCCACTAATTATCATTAATAATTTGAACATTATTTATCAGTCTTTAAATTTAAAATTACCACTTATTATTATCTTAAATAAATCATTGTATTACTTTTTACCATGATCATAAAATAAATTCATCACTTATGAACATTTGCATACACAATTTCGTTGTTATTATTATTATTAAACTAATCACTAGAGCAATTTTTTTAGACCTTAATTTAGACCTAAAAATCTTTTTTAGACTTTATTTGACCGTAAACATTTTTTAGACTTTATATAGACATAAAGATTATGTTATAATTGTTTTACATTTTAAATTTATCGTGGCAAACAATTGATCCAATTTATTACTGAATATAACATAAGTGTGGAGATTTTTTTATTACACATTGACCTATATAAAATTTTCAATTTTGAGGGCAAAATTTCGATTTCAGTTGAGCATTTATTGAGCATCGAAAAGCCTCCTTCAACACTTATGACATTGGCTGGCATTTCAGTAATAAAGAATTGTCTTGTGTGAATTTCGGGTTTCCATCTGTTTCCTATATTGATTATGCGTTTTTCTGAATTTCTTGAATCCAAATATTTCTGATTTGACATTAATTATTTATAATTTTAACATTAGTAAACACAAATTTTTTATCAAAACTTAATAAAAGCATTTATTAAATAAAATTGTTAACAGGAATTAAATGTTAAGGTTATGAACTTAATTAAATAAAATTATTATACTTGTTTTCATAAAATTAATCTAACAATTTCTAATTGACATTGTTTGGACATTGTTATTTGCATAAGATAATTTTCTTCTGAATGTTCGATAAGTTTACATTTAGGTATAGATAATTTTCATTTCGGCATGATATTAATTTTTGTATTTTGAATAACAATTTGAAATATCATTTTCATTGACATATTAAAATTGTCTCATAATATCAAAGCGAAGGCAAAATAAATAGGAAATAAATAGATTAATAATGTAATGCTTACTTTTTTAAATTCAATTCTAAAAATAATATTGTAATCAATACGCAACTATTTAATATCGCGACATATTTAATTTAAACCACTTTAACAAAAATAAATCTATTAAATAATTAAGTTATATCTAATAATTTTAAGCTTCGTTAATATTTAACTTAGAAAATTAAAATTTATGAATATAAAAAAATTTTTATTTAGGTTATTATTATTAGAAATTAATTTCAAAGAATTTAAAACTAAGTGATAAATAGCGACGTAATTAACTTTAAACTTATAAATTAAAACTTTCATAGATTGAAATGTATAATCGTAACTTTAAAACTTTAAATTTTAAGTAATGAATAAAATATTTATTGATTAGAAATTTTTTAAATTTTATTCTAATGTTAATTCTAATTTTTTTTTAACTTTACCTGTTAAATTTAAATTTTACTTTTTAACTTTAGATTTTAATGTTAGTTTTTAATTGTTACAATTTTATTTTATTTGTGTATTTTAGATTAATACATTACTAAGTCATTCGCATTAAATTACTGATAAGTGTGATAGATAAGTTTATCTTTAAAAGATTGAAAAGATTTTTTAATTAATTATTTTGAGAACAAAGTCTATGGTCCAAAATGAGGCTCAAATTTATGCACACTCATTGCAATGTCTTTTTTTAATCAGTCACGTGATGGACCCTGGTATTGTTGCATTTGTGTTGCAAAGATTTCGTCCTCTGCATTCTCTTTTGAAAAGTACCAATTATCGATGTATCTTTCAATGATTTCAAGTCAGTCTCAAATCGAATAAATTTTGTTTCCAATAGAACTGGATTGAAAAGCGATTAATTGTATTTCATATGTATTTCAATTTTAGTTCAATTTCAACAAAACTATTAATAGCCTTGTACAAATTTTTAATTTTGTTTGAGTATGAAGAGTTTTCCCACCATAATGTGATTTCAAAATTGATATTTCACTGTTTATCTTTAAATTTCTTATTACGATTTATTATTATAGTCAAGCCACTTATGATTTATTTACTGAAGTATTTCAAATTTTATAAGCAATTTCATCTGAGATCGTGAAATACAATAAAATTGAGCTATAACTAGTATTGATGAACAATTTTTCCATTTAAATTGCGCGCGTGCAATATTTTTAGCTTAACCTGTTCTTTTGAATACAAGTCCTAAATGCATTCAATCATAAATATGTGAATAGAAATTGACATTTAGCTTTAGGATCAGTATTCTTACAATATTTACTACTTTATCTGAGTTTGCTTTTTGTCTGATCTGTCTCTGCTTCGAAACTTTTTTACAACGATTGCATGGCAATGATTGTTCTGCTATTTTAAAATAGGTTTTAACTGCAAATTAGGTCCAGTTGTCTAACAAATTCATTATGGACCTTTGTATGGTCTTTGGATTTGGCGGATAATGCCTTTTTAGGTTTCTGGCTTCTTTAATCACCAAATCACCCAATTTTATATTATGATGCTTGTATTTTTATCATAATGCTTTTTGTAAATTTTTCTCGTTGGTGTTTATATTCAAGCGCTGCTTGCTTCCAAGTTTTTGCATTTTTCAAGCTTACAGTTTATAATCCGGCGTGCATCCATAATTTGGTTTAATTGTTGGAAAATCTAAATCTACTGGCATTGTTGTTTCTCCGTAAATCATTAAATAAAATGGAGTCTTCGCCAGTACCAACGTGAACGCAATTTTTGTATGATATAACTTGAATTTAATATACAAAATCCCAATCTTTTCTGTCTGCGATAATATATGATCCAACGTATGATAACTTCCATTAAATCTTTCCACTAATCCATCATTTGTGGATAATGTGACGTAGTTAATTTTATGATGTTGAACAATCTGTTATACTTTTAAGCCAATCACTCGTGCAATTCGTTGCCACTATCTGTCAATAATTTTCTTGGTGTTCCATAACGAAACACAATTATTTTCACAAATATCTTGACGATGGTTTCGCTTTTTTGATTAGGAATTGCAAATTGCTTCTGGCCATTTTGTCAATAAGTCGCCAAAATACTAGTATATATTTTTTCCATTATCATGTTTCTGGTAAAAGACAAAATCGCCATCGCTGTCATTTTCCATCGGTCTGATGGTTTACGGCATAGGTTTTAATGGCGCTGATTTTTAATCGTGTTTTTCGTGGTTAAACAAGTTTCGACGAGTAAATGTTATAATAGACTTTTTCCCGCGTATCTGTTTTGTTCTACTCGCGTACCTTAATTCTCCAACGACCTTTAAAGCCCTACCCCTAATTTTGACAGCGTACCTTAACTAACGCGGTCAAAAATAACAATAAATAAATAAAATAACAATAATATTAATAAATAACATAAATATTATAATTAAACAATAAATATTAATTAAATATAACAATATCATTATAATTACACGATGTACAACGCTTTAAAGTAATGTGCTTGTTTTGATTGTTTATAATAGATTTTTGACAAGGTGCCTTTAATAATAGATTTTCTGATCAAGTGGACTTCAGCCGGAGCAACCCACAAATTATAATAATATTTCTTGAACATTCTCTATATATTTACTACATAATTTTCAAAAAATAATTAGCATCCATTTTTTCTTTTTATTTAATTGATTAAGGATTTAGCTTTTAAATTTTTAAATCTTACTTTTTTAATCTCTTGTTTTTAATATCTGGTTTTTAATCTCTGGTTCTGTAATTTCTAGTTCGATTATTATTTAATTCCTCTTATTGTTTCTAATAAATAAAGTCTTGAAGAAATTTTCCATTATTATTCTCTAGGATTTAATTAGTGTATAAGATGAGTATTATAGGGAATATTTAATTAATAGATAACCTCTTACAGTATTAAACCCATTTTATTAATTTTACAAATTTAGTAATAAGAATTATTTCAAATATAAAGCTCTTAATTTATTAACTCTTCATTCATTTATTAGAAAAATATTTAATCCATAACCATAGCTATAGCCATTGAGCCGATTATAATTATTTTTTACATATTATAAAAAGAATATGGTTTTTTTAAAAAAAAATCTTGCAACAGTTTTGTGGGAACAGGAAAAAGAATGTAAAAAATTTAACAAGAAAGAGAAAAAAAGAAAAAGAAATACGAGAAGAAATAGAAAATAAAGAAAAGAAGCGAACTAAAAAACAGATTACAAGAGAATCTTTTGCAGATACTGAAATAGATGGTGATATAAAATAATAGATTTTTGCATCAACAGAACAAGAATTATAGGGAGAAAATGTAATGTCGCATTGAAAATAATGATGATTAGCAAAGAAAACATAATGAGAAATTAACTAGAAGAATATACAATTCCAAGGTTGATTACAAATTACATATAAAATGGGTAAACATAAATCTCTTTCTTATGATCAAGTATTTCTCTTGTTAATGAATCACAAAGACTTAAACCAAGAAGACTTGGAGATATGAATTAATGAAATAAGATTTACAAAATTTCCTATTCCAAGTATGCTAGAAAAAATGTATCAGGAATGTAACATGAACCTTCAGAAAATTTCATCCAATTCAGTAGGTAGATATGAGGTGGGTAGCATGTTGCGCACTGGCCAACCCCCCCGGGAGAAACTTTTGAAAAGTGATTAGTATATCTACTTATAGATTGCAGGGAAAAGTGTTACAACACAAGTGGCTCAGGTTCAACCAATGAAAACACAGGAAATATTCCTCTTCTCACCGTGTATGGTGAATTTTCTGTTTGGTATGTAGATTTTAAAGATGACTGAGATATTTTTGCTGCAATTTGATTGGTCGAATCTCAGATCATTTATGAGCTGCAACTTGATGGTCCATTCTGAGGTAATTTCCATAGCAACAATAAGTAGAATCAAGGTTGTTTCTGGGCAACAATAGAAGTCAAGCGTTATTTCTGTTTATTGTAAATATTATTATTTTTGTTTTATCGTTGAATATTTTTATTTTAAAATTTATTTTCCCGCCAGTTAATTTTTTAAATTTTATTTTTTCCTGCCAGTTTAATTTTTTAAATTTCATTTTCCTATTTTATAAATTTTATTTTTCCAGTTTATTTTAATTATTTAAATTTTTTTTTAATTTTTTATTTATTTTTTTTTTCATATTCGTTCACTTTATTAATCCTATCATTCGCTGAAATAATAATGACACGCACGGACTAAAAGTCTTCTTTTTTACTGCTTCCTTTGTTTCCATATTAAATGAATAATTTTATTCGATATATTCAACCATGTCGTCTATTATTATATCTATGTTCATTTATTTTTATAATACACACATATCAATATTGTTTATAATGTCTTTGTTTTATAACTGTAATTGTTGCACGTACATTTTATTGCATTTGAATTGCAACATAATATTAAAACTTTAAAAATTCGAACTATATAACTAAATTTCAAATAAATTTATACTAACCATATTAATAACTAAATAAAAGTAAACTTAAATTAAAAACGAATTTCGTAATAAAATTTATTGAATACAATTTCGTCTTTTTACAATCAATGAATTTCTTTTTCTGTTTCTTTTGAGATCACTAAAATAAAGATATTAATACATTTTTAATTATAAAATTTATATTTACCAATGCAAAATCTGAATTGTAGTAGATTGAGTTGTATTGAGAATATTTTTACGAGAAAAAATATTATTTTGTGCAATCTAATGTGTAATGTCCGTATGGTATGCTGTTCTTCTCAGTCCATACTCTTTTATCGTCGTTATTAGATAAAGCAACTTTTGACACTTGGTACTGTAGAGCTGATGGTTTTTTGATATTATTCTAAATTGCTCTACTGAGACCTTTTCGTTCTGATTATAACAGTCAGGATTGATTGATGACTGATTTCCGTATTTTTCAATGTTATGCCTTTTGCCTTCATTGAAACATTCTCACTAAGTAGGCTATAACATTTAGGTTAAAATATCCACTCGTAGTATTTCTTCCCTTTACTCTCATCCTTGAACTTTCCGATAACTGAATTTAATTCGTTACTGTAAAGGGGGTGGCTTGTGCTGTAATTTGATGTATCTAATAACCGATCCCTATCATTAATCCGGTTAGTTTTTCCAAACTAATATCTAAACTTCCAGAAAAAAACTATCCGTATCGCCGGCTACAATATTTTTTACAATTTCTTCCGTCTGTACTTTTCCAGCTCAATATACTGCAACTGATACATTCGCAGTTTTGAGAGGTCCAGTACAGTCTGCCCGATGTAGCTCGGTCGATCTAAGCAAACAATGTCTTTATTCATTAAAACAGCTATTAGATCGTCATCAATTTTGTTGTTTTTCTTGAATCCAGCTTTCGAGGTATATGTCATCAATTTTTGAGCTGAATTGCACAAGCGTAGATCAATTCTCTTTCTTTAATTCTCTACAGTTTTACCATATAGGCTGTTGTTAACAACTTGTAATAATTTTTCTCCAACTCTGTTTTGCATTGTGATCTCAAATTTGTTTAGTATTTATATAATCTTCAAAAATTGAAGCCTGTCTGAATTTAACTCCTCTGTGTACTTTGTCACCTGTACACCTAAATTCATATACATTTGTAGCAACCTCCAGTGAATGATATAGTTCTTTTTCGGGTAATGAGTTAACATTAATTTTTTCACCTTTGATCCTGGGGCGCTTTGATGTTCTGCTGCTACCGGTAGATCGTTCAGTCATCTTGAATCTCTGCTGGTATAACCATGTCCACCTCTAATGTGTACCCATATGGTAATGAATCCAATCCATTGTTCTACATTCATCTAAAATTACATCTAAATTGGAATGGACCCACTCAAAGTCAGCATAGGGCAATTTCTGGCTTAATGCCCAGCCATATAGATTATTGATGTCAATGTACAATAATTCAGTGTTTTCCTTACTAACGACATGGTGTTTATTCACAAAAGTTAGCCCTCCGCGTATACCCCTTCGAAAAAGGTATACATATCATTATCTATCAACAATTCAATTGGCTCATTTAATGACATCAAGCAGATGCCCAACTCATACCCGGGATGCCAAAGAATGTTAGTGGCTCCATCCATTATGTGCAATGATTTTTCGCGGAATTGCTGAAAGAAATCAGCTAACAGAAACACGTCCAACTTTAAATATATAAGCATATAATACCAAAGATTTTTGCACCCTGTGATTTCCCACATCTCTATCGCCTTCAATAATTCTTGTTCACTGATTTTTCCCATCTCGTGGCATATTTCTGTTTCAACCAGAAACTTGCAAACTGGTTGCATGTTGTATGGAAATTCCCCTTTGACTTGTTAATCTGCTGTCTTGAAATTCATTTAAAGTCAAAGGTGTCTCTTTTTTAAGGATTTGACTGCTGCGTCTAATGATGAATTAATGAATTGGTATGAGTCGATAAATTTGATTGTTGATTTACTCTGGCGAACAATCAGACATAGAATTTTTCGCTTGTTGTGGGATACATGATATTCTCCAACTGGGAATTTACTGATGCCATATTTGAGTATATGATGTAATTCATATCCTCGTAAATTGTGAAATACAACGGGAAGCTGTATATTCAATCTTCGGCTTAAATTACATTTGTTGCAAGCTGCCCCTATATCTTTCCACTGAAATGGTCATGTCATGAACTGATTGATTAAAGATTTTTACATAAATACATGATCTGGCAGTTTGTGAATGAAATTCTGTTTGCTGTTAAAGGAATCATTTTCTTTTTTCCATTTGTCGTAATATGGGTAAACTACATTATTGCTGATATCTTCTACAGCTTTGAGAAATTAAATATACATTCATCTCCTACAAACTGGCTGTATTTAGTCTCGTTTGAAAATTGTTTACCAATAACAGACCAGCTGAAACAGGTAAATGTTTCTGGAAATGCTTTTCATCCAATGGAAGTACTGATTCAAAATCAGCATATATCACAAATGGTGGAGTTATAGTTTTGGAATAATCCTGAAACTCTAGATTTGTTTCTGTCGGCATCTTGTATAATGTAGTGCCCGTTTGGATTTTCTCACAAATGGGTTCATGGGTTTTAAGCTGTATTATTCTTTGAATCCGTTGGGACAGTTGGCACCAGTTGATCTAATACGCACACCATTGTCTTTAAATCGCGGTTCATTATCGATTCAGATTCATTACGGCCGTGTAATGAAATTTATTCCCATCTTTAATAATAAAAGATAGATCCTTTGTCCACCAATTACTTTGGATCTATGAATAATATCCAAATTTGGATGTTTCATAACCACATTCTCGCCTCCACTGTATAAAGGGTTCCATGATAGGGACATTGATTGATAGTCCGGATTTTGCCTCTCAAACTTTGGAATATTATGCTAGTTCATCGGCATGTCCTCTTATCAAATACAAGTTCGGATTTTTCTTGATATTTAATCGCTCGATATTTGTTGATTTTCCAGTATCTTTTTAAGAATGGCAAAATGCTTAGATGAAGCACATTTATCATATTCTTTGATATTTAACAACAGCCTTTTTCTTTTGAGGTTTGATTTGGAGGTTGGATATAAGCTTTTTCCAGATAGCTCTACTGATATCTGTTACTTTTGTTATTTTAAATTTTTTCCAATATACCGGCTCAGTATCCAACTGGATCCAAGCTCGCTTCTTATAGCTATTTTTTCATTTAATTCCTTTATTCCGTCTTCAAAAAGTTATTAGTGAGTGAACAGCACGATTTGATATCTACAAGTTTTTTTTCATCATCTTAATGAATTCAACATTGATCCCGAATTGATTTAACTTTGTTTTCAATTCATTGATTATTTTAATAATTGATTACCATCGATTCAGGTAAAATTATTTCTTTATAGTTCCACCTTGATAGATCGAGCTCAGGATTTGGTGGCATTTGTAAAGATCTGTTTCAATTGAGATTTCATCAAGTGAGCCACCACAAGCATATTTTCTTTTCTTATCAATAGATTCTTGTAACGCGATATCTTCCTCATTCATTTCGTCCACTATTGAAAATTGCTCCAATCATCTTCAATTATCTCAGGTTCAATCTTTATTTCTTCTTCATCAACCGAGATGATTTTAATTCTTCTTTCTTTTCTTCGCTGGTATCACATCCATTTCTTTTTCTAATTATTGTCCTTAGTAATTGTTTTTATTTATTGTAAACTGTCCTAAGTTGGTCTTGCATGCAATCTATAAAAGTCTATATATGCACCTATTCCTATAGATTACATGTGGACATGTATAATATTTTTTCTCGTAAAATATTGACCATAGTATTTTTCATAATACTATGGCAGTCACCTTTATGATTTGTATTCACACAATAGTTTTTGTATTTCCCAACATGACTCTATAAATAATTTAATATTTTCATGAATATTAATTTAAAAAAATTAAAATAAAGATAAAAACTTTATAAAAAATTATAAATTTTCATAAATAAAACTAACTGTTGTCATCATCATGAAGGACAGCATCATCACAAACAAATATCATAATTCTAAAATATTTTAATTATTATTATATAATTATAAATTTACTTTAATTAAATCTTTCCTCTTGATTCGCTAGATCGTCGGTTTGAATTATTATAATTCTGAAATTTTAGATAATACTATTGAATATTAAAAAATAAATTTAACATATTCATATAGATTTGAGAATTCATTTTTTTTTTCATTATTGTTTCATTACTGATAGTTATAATAATGACAAACGATAAAAAATAAAATTTACTTTTTCTCAGTCAACATGACCTCAAAATGTTCACTCTTATTGTTCATAGTCTAAAATTATCCTCAGAAATATTTTTTATGAAAATTGTGAACAAATAATCGAGTAAATGGCTTTTTAATATGTTAACACAGCCATCAAATTGCGAGAAATTTAAAAAATACACGACGTAATTATTTTAAAATACACAACCGTAACAAACTTTAAAAATTACCACACCGTAATATATTTTGAAAAAAAGTCACAGTGTATAACTCATGCCGTTGTTTTCATTTGCATTTCATTTTGAATGTCTATTAGTTGCATTCAGTATTCCTATACATGTATGATTCATGGTCCTTTTTTATAATTATTTAATTATTTTTATTTTTTTTTATTATTTTTATATAATTATATTAATTAATTTTTTATTATTTTATATTTATTTTTAAATTTTTATTTAATTATTAATTATATCTTATTATTATTATTAATATTATTATTATTTAATTATTAATATTATGATTATTTATTTCTTATTATATATTTTTAATAATTAATATTATGATGTTATTATTATATGATTATTATTATACTGATTTTTTATTTATATTAATATTATGATTATTATTATACTGATTTATTATTTATATTAATATTATGATTATTATTATGATTATGTATATTTTTATATATTATCAAAATAATATATTACTATAATAATTAACTTTCCATAGTTTTCAAGTATTTTCTATAGCTTTTGTTATGATTTATATTGATTTATAGATATTATAGGATTTTCATTGTAGTTCATGGTTTTATGATATTTTATCGCATGAATATAATGTGATTTTAATGAAATTCTGTGGTATTATATGATTTTATAGATTCTATTACAATGTCATATATTTTTCATAGTGTTATCATGGTTTTTATACACATAATAGTATATGACTTATATTTTTCTTGGTGATCTTATATGATTTATAGGTTCATCATAGATTCATAGTTTTCAACGTATTTTCTTTAGTTTTTTTAGATGTTTTATTATGATTTTATAAGATTTTTATCGGATTTTTGGTTTTCAATAGATTTATTGATCTTTAGCAACATAGAATAATTGATTATTTTCATAATTTGTTTTTAATTCTAGATTTTATGATTTATAGTTTTTCGTACTTTTCCATAGATTTCAAGTATTTTCCTATTTTTTCAAATGATTTTATTGATTTTATAAGATTATGTTAGGATTTCATGGATTTTTCATGTTTTTTTATGGATTTTATACACATTTAGAATAGTTTATGATTTTTATATGACTTTATTATGATTTTATAAGACATTAAAGATATGTGGATTTTCAATTGTTTATATGATTTTTATATGATTTTATACAATGTCATATATTTTTCATAGTTTTCTGTTTTTATACACATATAATAGTATATGACTTTAATATTTTTCTATGGTTTTTATATGATTTATTAGGTTTTTCATGGATTCTTTACATAGTTTTCAAAGGATTTTCATTGGTTTTTTATGATTTTGTACACATTAATGTAATGTACGACACAAAGAGCATGAATTCATTACACGTGTTGATATGAATGAAACATATAACAAAGACATTACAAATGAATGCACGTAAACAAAAAACATTGAAATTCACGTTGGCAAGTTAAGCAAATTTACACTTGTTATTAAATGAAATAATATAAAATAACATTATAAATTACACAAAAAATTAAAGATTGAAAGAAAAATAATTAAAAAGAAAGTAAATAAATAAAATTCTAAAGTTACAAAACATCTAATTATTTAAAACAAATATAAAATAAATAAAAGCATGGAAATAATTAAATCAACAAAATAAATATAAAATAACAAACCATGAATACTTAAATGTAATAAAACAAAAAATAAATAAAATTGCAAATGCAATGACAAAACATTTAATATTAAACTGGGAAATAAAAAGAAAATTATAAACACGGAAATATTTGAAACATAAATAAAAAATATATTTATAAATGAAAATTAAAATTATTAATTACAAAACATTTAAATAATACAAATATAAATAAATATTTATTAATATAGAAAATACCAAAAAATAAATTATAAATTACCAAAACTTAACAAAAATAAAAATTAGGAAAAACAAATACTTACAAAAGGAAATATTTAAATTAAAAAAATAAAATAAAGGATTAAAAAAAATATAATAAAAATGTAAACATTTAAAAACAATAATTAAATTAAATTATTAATTTTAAAAACATTTAAGATTAAACAAATTAAATTTAAATTAAAAATTTACATTAGAAAGTATAACAAGAAATACAGCGATGGAAGCAATCATAACAAGATATTACAACATAAATAGACGAACAAGACATTGAAATCACGTCAGTTAAGCAATTACACTGTTATTAATGAAAAAATAATATAAAATTAACATTATAAATTACACAAAATTAAAGATTGAAGAAAATAATTAAAAAGAAATTTAAAAATAAAATTATAATTACAACATCTAATTATAAAACAAATATAAAAATAAATAAATAAACATGGAAATATTAAATCAACAAAAAAAATAAAATAACCAAAACATGAATATAATCTTAAATAAAACAAAAAATAAATTAAAAATTCAAAGACAAAACATTTAATACTTACTGAAATAAAATAAATATTATTAATTAGGAAAACATTTTAAAGATTAATACAAAATAAAAATAAATATGAACGAAACTTTGGTAAAATTACAACCAAATAAAATGAATAAATACATTGAACTTTAAGATTTTAACAAAAAAAATTAGAAAAACAATACTTAATACAAAAACGAAAATATTAAATTAAAAAAAATTTAAGGGATTAAAATAAAAATAGATATGTTGGGTTTCCACGAGTTTATATTTTAATAATTTTATGTTAAATAGGTGTATTACTCGTGAAACCGCAGATTTAACGTCGTGTGTCCTACACGCTCTGGTTTTGGTTCCGGTGACTCTTTATTGTGGGAGTGCAGTAACGCACCTTTTGGTTCGGGTCAGCGGGACCCGATGGACAGTCCGTCTTAAAAAAAAAATTATTTATTTCTATGAAGTTTCAGTTCACCACAAAAAATTCGAATGCGTTTCAACTTCTCACTTAATTTTGGAAATTTAAATTTAAATAAGCATTAATTAATCGCTAATTAAATTCTTCTCATGAGAACGCAATTTAAATTTAAATTTTATAAATCCGCAATTATTTATTTCATAATAAGTATTTTAAAGACAAATGATTGAACGAAAAACGTCTAATTAAAACTAAAACAAAACGACGTTTACTTAATTAAAACAAAAAATATAATTTAATAAATTTATTTCAAACTAAGATTCTAACAAACGTAATTCTTTTCTTTATTTTCAGTTAAGTAATTCTCTTTCACACTGTCCATTGTTACACTTTCGCTTTTGTTCTATCATCGAAAATTTCAGATTCATCTAAACCTTTATTTTCCCATTTATTAATGATCATTACTTCGATTTATTTTCGTATGTATTTTTTCTATAATCACTTTTTGACTTTCGATACCTTTCTATGTTGAAATTATTCTCCATCATTCTAATCTCATCAAATAATCTTTCTCTAATGCTCAATTATATTTTTTCGTTGATGTTTCTCAATTATTATTACTCACTTTTACCAACAAACAAATCTTTTGATTTTTCAGAAAACCTTTTTATTTCTGATAAACGGATTTCATTGTTTGAATGCAATGGAAAATGCTTTCTTTCACCGACTCCACAAATCAATTAGAGTCTAATTCTAATGATTCAAAAATATACTTTCTGAATACTTTCATTCGCTTCATCAACATCAAAATCTCAATATAAATTTACCGACTATTGTTGCGCATAATATTTCATTGATGTTGTTTAGTCGATGAACAATCATGTAAATCATCAATGGTTGGATCTTCTGATTTTCGCTTGCAAGATCATGCAAGACCTTAAATTTTTCCTTTTCTCTTCAGTTATTTTATCAGTATTATTTATTTTCCCGTCCTGATTGCATCGATTATTCGTATTTCTAAATTCATTCTTCGATCTTGTAAACATTTTTCAATTGATCATACGATTTCGTTCAATGGAATGTCTTCAAGATTCGTCGTGAATTTATTCTTTTCCGATCAATACTGATTATATGTATACTCGATTGATCACATCTACACTTTATTGCTTTACTAATAACACCTCCATGATTATTGCAGTTTTTCAATGGTTACAATTTATCGGATGAGACATTACGTATAAACTGGTATTTGTATTTAATAATTTCTATCATTCTTTATCTTTCCATTTATTATTCGACGTGTCAATAATTCCGATGAATATCGATTCATGGTATTCATATTGCTCTCGACGAGGCATTTAAAATTTTCTGGGGGTATCTCTAACATTGCTATCATCAACATTCATCACATTTATCGATGTTAATATTTTCATATAATAATAAAAAATTTAAAACTCTTACATTTAAAATTCTTTTTTTTTTTTCATTCAAATAATAATAATTTCCAACTAAAAAAATGAAACTGCAATATGGTTTATAACCAATTGTGTGTTCCTTCAACACACTATTTTTTGCATCATTTATTTATATGTTTGCAGTTTGTTTTTTTGTTTTTTTTATTTTCTTTAAAATGTTTTTCTGGCTTGTATTGGTCATACTCATGGCCGGTACTGGACCATCAAGATAATGAAATTTTTGAGAAATTTAAAAATAAAATTGATTTATCTATAGTATTATATTGATATTAATGTAATTATAAACTAATTTATTATAATAAAATATCATTTTTATTAAAAATCTTTACACATAATACTGATAATATAATATACATAAAATATAATATAATTGATAAGTCTTATCTCGTACATAAATCCTAATAATAATTATTAAATGACCATAATAATAATAATAATGATAAAATAATAAGGATATATAATAATAAACTGATAATCTTAATACGATACTAATAATATCTTTCTGGCCCGGCACCCGTAATTTTTTATTCAATTATTTACACGTTGTCCAGCCAAAACATATAATACAAAACATGTAATATTAAAAACAATACATTAAATTAAAATTATTAATTACAAAACATTTAAAGAATTTAAACAAATTTAAAATGTAAAAATTCATGTACAAATGATGCAATGAAACAAGAGCATGAGTCATACACTTGTAATTTTTTTTCAAAATATATTCGTGGTTGTGGTATTTTAAAGTTTACTTAAAAATACTTATTTACTTACAAAAAAATTAACTTTAATACTCTATTTTTAATTACTTATTAAAAGAAAGACAAAGTTCAAAATCATTTTCAAATCTGATTGATGGCCCTAAAGAGGCGGAATCATTTATAATAATAACACTGGTTGCTGCTTAAGTATTCTGATTCATCTTCTTCGGAAAATCTCCACCATTCCCGATCTTCTATTTCAGGTGGAGCATACAACCATTCAGTCTTCTGCATGTGTACCCATTTTTGGTCTCTAACCATGGTGCTTCTTGATGATGATATCTTCGGATGGGTTTTCATCTCGACTCCGATCTCTATCTCCATCTCATCGTTGAATAATTGATTAATTTGAATTTCATATTAAATATTGTAGTAATATATAAAAAAATTACCTTTCTATATATACCATTTTTAAAATCGAATAAATCTCTAACATTCGAATTTTAATTTAGTAATTGCATGCAATTTTTATAATTGCTATGCAAATTCATTAATTTTAATGATATAAATATAGTTTTATTACTTGTTATAATAAAATATAATGAAATATTAACTTATAGAGTTCAATGCATACATAAACTCTATATAGTCATTAATTACACACAATCTCTATACAACTATTTAAATACATACATACATACCACTATATGGTTATTGATATATATATATATTATATATATATATATATATATATATATATATATATAATGGACTAATAAAAGGTTTAGTCATGATGGGTGTATATCATTCAAGTTTTGATATTGCCAATGATGGTCTTTGTAAATTAAATAGTAATCTTAGAGCTAATGGATATAATCAAAAAACTATTTATCAGGATATTACGGAGTACCTCAACAAACTGTGCTCACATCACAAAATGAACAAAAGAAGAAAAATAATAAAATCAAGAAAAATTAACTTTAAAATTACCGTTATCAGAAGGAGCTAATCTTGAAATATTCACTGATGAAATTTTTTAACGAAACTAAGTCAGATTTTTTTCACTTCAAGAAAAACGTCAAGTTATTAAGCAAAAATCTACACCCAAAAGGCTTTGCTCGCTAACCTTGTTTACCAATTTAATTGTAACGGGTGTGATGCCACGTACATTGGAGAGACAAAACGTCATCTTCGCACACGTGTTAGTGAACATATGCAACTGAGTAGAAAAAAGTTCAATTTTGGATCATTCCTCTTGCTGTAAAAATAAAAAAGGCAAAATAAACATTGACGAGTTTACGTTTTTCACAGCGGTTTTTGGTAATTATTTTGAAAGAATTGCGTGTGAGGCTTTGAGAATTGGGTGCATAACCCGATTCTTAATACTCAGATTGACACGCATTCACTTTTAAATTATTTTAATCTTATTTTTATTTATGATTACGTAACAGGTTTTATTAGCCAGTATATAAACAATTTCCTCTTGTGATTTACAACAGAAACTGAAGATGGACATAGCTATGTCTAAACATGTCCTTCGAATAAATTTTTTAAAAATTGCGTTTTTTGTGATTTTATATATATATATATATATATATAATCCTATATGGACTAATAAAATACCTATAATATCCTATACCGTTGAAATACATTATAACATACAATATATCCTTATAAAATCTCTATAAATCATTGAAATTTACATATAATATCTTATGAAATCCTTATGAAATCCCTGTAGTCTACCGAAATCCGCATTGATTAATATCTATAAATTATACATGCAAAATCTATATAGTTTCATTAAATACACACACACACAACCTATAAGTTATTGAATACATACAAACATATGCTTGAATTCCATTAGTTGTTCATATCGTCGGCCATCTTAATTGATATGATTGGTTGATTTGATTGGTTTGATATATTTGTATAAAAGAAGATACTTATCAAAAATTCACTTTTCACAATGTCAGAACGAGAATTGTCAGAATAAAGTATTTCAGAATACAAGAATATTGAATGGGATATTATTATGGTAAGTCAATTTTTTTACTTATTATTTTAATTAATTTTCCTTTTTAGGCTTGACAAGTAGAATATTAAATGAATTGTTTCCGGAACTGGAAGAAGAATGCAAGATCATGGATCCAGACCAGTATTGGGACAATACTGTCAAGATTTTCCTCAATCAGCTTCGATGATATATTTGAAGAAACTATGCTTCAAGTTGAATTCGACTTTCCGAAGGACAGAAACAGAACAATATATGATATGCTGAAAGAAACATTATGGAATGTCTTGATGCCATGAATATTTATAATGTATTATTGTTATTTTGTAAATAAATCTTTTCATTGTTAATTTTATTTTATTATTTATTAATATTTTTTTTTTAAAAAACTTAAAAACTTAAAAAAATTAAAAAATAATAAAAAAAATTAAAAAATTAAAAACTTAAAAAAAAAATAAAAATTTTAAAAAAAAAAAATAAAAAATAAAAATAAATAAAAAAAAATATATATATAAAAACAGATATATACCATTAAATCATGACTGCAATAGGCATATACTTCATGCATTAGGTATACACACTTTTAATATAGCCTTGTATCACCTGACTATCACTTAACAAAAACATGGAATTTCAACTAGAATGCAATCGAATGCAGGGGAAGCATGGGGAAGCATCAAATGCATCCAAATGAATGGGAATTCAAGATGGCCCATTTAAAATCAAAATAATCAAGATGGCATTCAAAATGGCGAAATCAATAGCGGATGCAAATGACGAAAATTCAAATGGAGGAATCCAAGTGGCCTGAATCCAAGATGGCTGTTGATGCTCATTACATGATATTCCATCTTTCTGGTTGCCATGGTTACCATTTTTAAATGATATGAACAACCCTTCTTGATCCTTACCTAGCTTCCACCTACTTCCCCATCCTATTCTCATCTTGAATCCTGAATCTTGATCTAATCTTGATCTGTATCGAATGACTTTGGACACCGGGGAACTTGCAACTGGAATTCAAGATTAAGGCATGATGACGTCATCAGTTGCCTAGTAACCATCTATCGGGTTGCCATGGATTACACATACAGTATTTCTCATATATACATGTATTCCTCCATATGATATTTGAATTTCCCGCCAAACGAAAATTTTGAATTTCCCGCAAAAAATTCCTTATACACAGTATATAAATTTCCAATATACACACACACACACACGCACACATAAAATTTCTATCATACACACATACTCGGATTAAAATTTTCAATCATACATAGATATTCTTATATATTTCCAAATGACCTTGAAGTGGCGCCCCACACCACTTTTTAAATAATTTATATCTTTTTCACCTAACATCGGAAAAATATGACTCATAGCTTATCTGATTCCTCATCTTTCTCTTCTTCTAAAATTAATTGGCCGGAAAAATAAATTTTGACAAAGATATACTACTTACAATCTCTCTTGACCATTATCGATTTTAAAAATCAATAGTCCACCAATCAACTTGGCTATCTTTTTCATCCTCTTCCTCTACTTCCCTCTATCCAACAAACCAACTCCCATCGAAATCCATCCAAACATCAAAAGTTATTAAGCTTCAAACACAAATGCGCGATAATCATTCGTGCGCCCATGGTTTCTTGGAAATCTATCCATCCTAGGCCATAGTTACCTTAAGCAATGTATATATCGAATTGAAATCCTAGTTCAACCACATAAAAAAAGTTTCGAAAAAATCAATACACACACACAGAAAATTATCTGTCGCGATTTTTTAATAATCAATATATCTTTTTTTGACATTTAGCACTTTTTTTTCACTATAATTTGCACCTGCACTTTCCAAACACACACATTGCACTTTGCACTTTTAATTTTTGCACTTTTAATTTAAAAAATTTTAAAAAATTTTAAAAATTTAAAAAATTAAATTTTTATTCATTAAAACAAAAAATAAAAAAAAATTTTTAAAAAAAATAAATTTTAAAAAATAAAAAAAATAAAAAAAGATAAAATAAAAATAAAAAAAATAAATTAAATAAATTTTCTGATCCGCATCAAAAAATCGATCATATGAAAATCATTTTACAAAAAAATCAATAAGAATCAATTTAAAAAATCATAATCTTGTATTTCGCTAGCGGGTAGCTGGG
The DNA here is from genome assembly GCA_018340805.1 of Microvelia longipes. Lineage (NCBI taxonomy): Eukaryota > Metazoa > Arthropoda > Insecta > Hemiptera > Veliidae > Microvelia > Microvelia longipes. The sequence goes on from JACMZG010000002.1 coordinate 47,047,111, forward strand.
TGCAGAACTTGGTATATACCTACTCAATTCATAAATTTATAAGAAAAGCCTTACTTAATGTTATTTCCTTAATTATATGATCTTAAGAATAGAAGATTAAAAAATGGAGCTCTTCTTAAAAATAGATATAGATAATAATGCCAAACTTTCGCTTCAGATCATCTTTAAAATGATCTTCTTTAAAAATTTCGACCACAAAGGAAGTATAGCAAACTTAATAAACTGGTGATGTTCAATTTCAAAACCTTCAAAATACAGATTCCCTTGGATATCTGTTAATGAAAATTTATAAAATAGGGAAATAACAACAGCAGATGTAGCTAAAGTAAGTTTATGAGAAATAAATTGGTTCTTCTAATCTTTTTACATCAATGAGATTAAAAAATTAGGATCTTCAACGTGTAGAACAAATTACAGATCTTGAACATATCAACAATGTTAAATTGTAGAATGAGTAACCGAAGGTAAATGAATCTTTATTAAGTCTTGATGGTGTTTACTGCAAGTAATGATATCTTGATAAAATATTAGAAGAACTTCTAGACACTGCTTTATAAAGCAATCCTATGAAGGTTACTTTCCATTAAATCTGTATTT
>JACMZG010000002.1:47050297-47067096 GCA_018340805.1 Microvelia longipes
AATACCTTTGCGAATACGCTACTAAATAGCACCATGTTTCTATAAAATACGCAAAAATTACAGGCAAATTTTATAGATATCTAGAAGATTTATAGTCCAAATGAATGACTAAATTGCACAAGTCTAATTTTATCATTAGCTATAGTGAGATCTCAACTCAGTAGACTAAGCGTCTAACCATCAATTTTGCCTCCACAATTCTTATCACTGTTGTTGTGTTAATATCTAATTTTAGTTTGAATTATTACAAATCAACAATAGTAGGATATTAAACTAGTGACTTTTTATTATTTTACAATTTAATATACTGATACACACATATAAACTAATTAATTATGGATAGAAAAGCATTGATAAAACATTAATAATCACTAAAAAAACTATATAAAACCATATAAAACCATATAAAACCATAAAACTGACCCTGGAAATGAGATAAATATTTGGTCATGAGTTTGAAAATCCCCCATGAAATCTAGTTGTACTTAAAGAATCACGCCAATAAAGCCCCATGGTCCATTAAAAAACATCATATAACATAAGACATATTGACATGACTTTTCTACATAACACAATACCATATAAAGATTTCTACCCTTCTTATCATCTGCACTAAAAACAATATTCCAAGTAAATCCCTATACACAAATATAACAATTATTCAACGGAAAAGAGTTTCCAACTTACTTAGATTTCCGAATACTCATTTATCATGTATTATCACTCTTCAATCTATTAAATTATTCAAAGCAAGAACAGCATCAACAAAATAAGAGAATGAAAATTACAATGTAAGTTAATTAGAAGAACAAAAAGACAAATTTTATAGTACATTAGACAAATAAAAAAACAAAGATATTTGGGAAACACAAATATTAAAAAGGTTCCCAAAACCAATCAGCTTTATCACACCAATATCTTTAATCACACCATATTATATCATCACTAATATATTAACTTTTAAACATACAAGATAAGAAAGTTAAAATCAATTCAAATCCAAATATTCAGTTTGTGATCCATTTTATATCAATAATTCTTTATACTGGAGACGTATAGCAATTATTTATATAAAACTGCACATTTCGATTTAGGAAATATACAACTTACAAAATGAACATGAATCCTAAATAACACCTTGATGAGTGATGAGGACGAAGATTCGAAACAAAGCAGTAAATTTAAATCAGTATAATATACTTTCACACGGAAACAGAATAAATCAATAATCATTTTCAAATAAACACGTTCCTATACCAGCCTTTATATCATTGTATTGTTTATACTTGAAAAAATAATAAGAAAACATATTGAGCCGATATTTAGAGACTATTCCGATTCTGTTTTGAGTAACCACTCAAACCATTCATCGATGAAACATTCAATCACACACTAATTCATATATTTTTATTACTCCACAATGTGTATAAAAACACGTTAATGATTAAAACGGAAACAACTTATAACCGCGATTACATTAAGATTTGTCTCATTCTTTGTATTCTTTGAGGCATAAATTTTTGAGAATTCATCGAAACAAAATGCATAAGTAAACTTGACTATAATTCACGATATAAAAACAAAAAAGCGTCCTGATTTCAATATCTTGACAAAATAACTCTGCACAATAATTATGATAACCTACAATATATCCTGAGCTGTCATTTCATTCCAATTAATCCAACTATCTGGATCTAAATACAGATAAAAAAAAGCAAACACTTAACTATACCAAACTGTATTTAGCAACCCAACGGAAACAATCGTAATAATGTTTCCAACTATAAATCAATATGCACTATTCTTCAACAACCGCCGAACCTAGGTACTAAAAATAGTAAGATAATAACAAATATCTAAGGATTAGACTATTTATATCTATATCTAAAAAAAAGTAATGTTAACTTATATAATGAAATATATTGAGTAATTAGACACAAAAAGAACAACTAAATATCCACACCGAGTGAACATACAACACGTTTTATATTAGATCATACTAGTATCGAGTATTGTAAGTACAGCTGATCGAAGAGACAAAACACTGTAGGGACCAAGTACATTGGGTTCGGATCTAGACTAAATCAGATTGAGCAAGGACTATCTTGATCATGGACTTTCTGTAAACGATTTATCCAACCATCCAATAGATAGAAGGGGACAGATTATAAACAATCAACCTACAATAACTAGGATCAACAATGTTACTAAAACCTATGCAAATTTTGAATGGATAGACAATAATAGTATTCTTGGAGGAGTTTCCAATTCCACATTAGAATTAAAACCGAATACAAGAGGAATTCTAATCTCAAGGAGACCTGAGCTAATATTATGTGTCTCGATCTAATCCTAAAGTATCAATTAAAATATTTGGTTCAAAGGTAACTAAGTTGTTACACAATTGGTTCAAAAAGTAAATTGATTACATGATTCATTCTTCGTTAAAAACATATTTGTTTGGAATACTTTGAAAAATCTTATGGTATAAATATTCACATCACTATTAATATTTCATACAATCCTTTATCTTATAAAATATACTCTTACATTAATTTAACCTGGTACATGTGCAGTACATAAATTTAATGTAGCTTTTCATTTTTTTCAAATTTTCTCATTATCTTATACATCACTCAATTGCAGACGAGATTATGTTGGATATCAAACTTCATAATAAACTAACTCAAATCCTTTAATCGACGTAGCACATCCTCACAGGTTGTCAAAACTTTAAAACAAATATAAATCTTGGAGATGCATTAATTATAGCAATTAGCTAAGTGTCAATTGTGTACCAATCTATAACACAGTGCATGCTACTTTACCAAGAATCACCATTCGAGAGATTTCCTTGTTATTGTAATACTAAATCATATTAATTTATCCTACGAAAATTTACAGCGTACTTCTATTTGTGAATTCAATAGCTACTTACATATAAATTATCTTTGGCACAATAAAATACTCTGTATAATAATTCGGTAAATACATCCATCAAATGCATACATTCAGCAAGAAATAACTCAATCACCTAACAGGGGTATCTAAATAATATGGGATTTTTTAAAACCTCAACATGACAAATACTTCCATAAGCATATTTTATTTGATGTACAGTCTATAAATGAATCACAAAGCAGTGATTCAAATAGCACATGGTAATAAAACCTTGCTATAAATTACCGATACAATTATTGATCACTTTCAATAACTAATTAGAGCTATATGCTGCAATTACCAATGTAATCGGTTTCAAAAACAATTTTTTTCTTATCAATATATAACCAATATGACCTACTTTCATGATTAAACTAATCTAAAAATTATAACATTACTAGATATTTGTTGAATAATCCCAATCACTTATTTCTTCAGACTGGTATAAAACTGGAATACTTCTCAATTTATATAAATCAACGTTGCGAGGTTAAGGATATAAATCAATAACAATTTGTAAACCCACGCTAGATTCCATTAAATTCATTAAGAAACACTTACCCAGCAATTTGTAACAATATCTATAAATTTTACAATATGAATCCTACCACAATATCACAAATAAATAATTGAGAGAATCTGTTTTTCAAACATTACATATAGCGGATTATCGAGGAACTAATGCGATATATTCACACTTAAATTAACTATTCTCATCTATTCCATTAACCATATATTAAGAGAAAACTTCTATCGCGATGAATTCATCGAGAGAATAAAATAGCGGCAGATATCCTCTCTAGAAAATATCATCATATACACCAAGATGTCTAAAACAACCAAAAACTTCTTAAAATCTACTTCATATAGCGAATTATACTATTGATTCTCTAGGCATGAAATCATGACTAAGTACATAAGTTAATACAATAATAACCATTAAATCATTGGTAATGAATAATCAGAAAATTTAAAACATATCTCAACATGTCATTATGCACCAACATTCACATCACTCTAATGAATGAACTTGGTAATGATCTAAATTAATAATAACACCTATCAATTGATTTACATTTTAAGAGTGAGCTTAGACCTATTCATGAATCCACACATCTTATAATTATACCACAGAAATGACAAAGGAAAATTACACAAGAACTAAAATATATCAACTTCTCTAATAAGAAAAATCTCATGTCATTGTTACACACTAATAAATATACTTATCACATCACACATCACACGATTTAGCTAATCTCTAGGATTAATACTATGAAAAAAGAAATCTTCGAGAATAACGAAATTAAAACACTATCAAACGAGAGAGAATAATAAAATATCATCCTTTCGATCTATGAAAGATACGTCACATGACATTCCTTCTCCAGAAATATATATAGTTATATCATTGCAATTAGTAGAGATGTCCCATTATCATAATCTAAAACATAAACTTGATTGCGCAGACCTTCACTATAGAAAAAAACAATCATCTGCTGCATCTATTGAGATTTGAAACTAGCGCAACATAACAAAAAAGACTCTATGCAAACGTCGGTCTAAAAAATATAATAATCAATATCATCGTTAAATCAACCATATTTGAATAACACACTTTAATTACAATCTACAGAGACATATGTGAACAATCATTTCCATCAAATTCACAATTTGTGACATAATAATAAATTCGTACAATATATCACACAATAAGTCTTATTAATAACGCTTGTCTGAATCTTTTGCAAACATCTCGGGTTATCAGACTCCTCATCTCAGCTCAACCCGCTGTATGCCCAATCTGCTTATACCGCTCATTTAACCCACCGTTCTTTTTATAGATCTCTTGCGCTATTATCTTCATGAGAGTATTTAGAGTTCATCTTCTCATCAACATTACTTTCTCTGAATCATATATATGGATCCCTGCTAGGAGATAACATCGTAGTGATTCAAGTCGGCATAATATTTATTCATACTTTATACACACATATATATGTCCCATTACAACAATTTGAATTACAGTGAAATTTTACTGGTTATAAATCAATGATTAATCAGTACATCTCTAGAATCCTAGCACAAACATTTCAATAGTTCATTTATTTATGTATACAAAATATCATACTTTATATGAGATCAAGAATCACTAAATTAGTGTTAATTTTGTTCATACTAGAATGTAATGGTCTTCACTACATCTATGTAATAACCCATCCAACCACTTTTTGTTATATATTTCCATACTACCTATTTAATGATTCTACAAATAGTCTACTCACTATTAAATCTCTATATATTTATTAGTTATCTAATATCCCATCATTCATTAGTATCACACACATACTCACCTGTAACTCTGTTCTAGCATACGATATTCATAGTAACATTGTTATGCCTCTCATTATGAATCTCTCTATTGAACTAATTTATACATAATCTCGCACTCTATTCCCATCATTCATTACGATCACACATACAAAAAATTAAAACAATATCTAAAAAATTCAATCAATGAACCAATCACATCTGCGGAGAACATATGGATCTGATAACATTGCTAATCACTCTTATTTATTGAACCACCTACTATAATGGAGTAGTTTTCACTTAGAAAGTATATAAATGCATATAAAAAACTTGGCCATACAATTTATATGGACAATATATATTTAATTATAATTTAATTACATTTAAATAAGATTGTATAATTAATTAAGGCTTTCATAATGCCTATTATTATATCTTAATTTAAATTTGTCATATATATTCACAATACACTACGAAAACCATATCTACTAATATCTATGACAACAAACCTATATAGAATCATTAATATCATCTATAGAGCATATAAAATTACTATTATCATTCAAAAATTTACAACCATCTTACTTCAATCAAAAATACATAAAATAAACAAAATACAACCTCACAAAATCCGAATATAAAATCCCTAATCTATGCTCTAGAGAAATAAGTTAACCTTAAGAGAATCGTACACCATCTCTTATAATAAACGAATTCCCTATATAGAGATTCACTTATATATATATAGAATAGAGCACAAATAACTTGAGCATATATGCACAAAATTTCATATAAAGAATTGAACTTAGGAATTCATAATGAGAGATAATTGAATATCTTGTTGCCTTTATCAGAGATACCAATGAGTCATGGATTTGGATTATCATACTTAAGAGATTATACAAATATACAACCAAATAACATATATAGTAAAAATTGCCCACTATATATGGGAAACAAATATAAAATTTTACATACTTAAAATTTTATATAGACATGAAAAACTAATAACGTGTTAGTTCATACACACCATTCATACACGATTGAGAAATACAATATCATATAAAAACATAATCATAGTCACATAGCATCATAACCAGGACACATACATACAATACATTCTTGTATATATATGACCAAGTATAAACCGATACATATGCATTAAAATAATAAACATATACAAACCTATAAATCATGAAGAATGACATTTATCTGAGAGTTGCAAACCTCCATATCTGATAATAACAATCAAACTATAGTGTAACACTTGTTACGAATATATGTTGTGCCCATTATATAGCTTGTCATGAAAGGCATCACAAAAACAATGATTAATCTATATTCTTCATATTGGAACTATATATTAAATAATAGAAATATAAATCCCAATAAGGTAATATTAGAACGTTTAAAATTACGCGTTAAATACTCGATCAACCAGAAACAAAATCCCCAAAACACAATAACTATAAAGCAGAATAACCGATATTATGAGTAAACGAGAAAAATAACCAATCAGAGAGATACAAAAACACACTAAAATACACAAAGAGAGAGAGACAATCTTATACAAATAATTCAATTAATAACATCATTAACTACAATAGTATAACACGCATTTGTCATCATATTCTATGATCTAGCTCTCTTTACCTCGATAATCCATCATCAAAACCTAAACCACCTAACACATCAACACATATTATAAACATACTATATATATATCCTCAACGCTAACACCTACAGGACACATAAAACATCAACATTACAGAAGCAGTAAAAAAAAAAACTAAGTCATAATAAACAACATTATACATCAAAATAATTCCGAATAAATTTTTACAAATATATATATTTAATCAATATATGCAAAAATCTGAGAATTGCGATGTTAATTCCAGAATTCTCTTACATACTTCTACACATCAATGCCAAAATTTACTTTAACGAGATTACTATCCGAATATTAAATACAAACATATATGATCACTCAATTAACAATACATGGTAACAACACACACACAGAAAGATTTTCCCGCTACAAAGCCGAAAACCATAAACATACAGTGTCCACATTACACCAACATATTAGAAATAACATCACAATTCTTAAACTTCCATTGGAGTATATAAAAAATATCATCATTCATACAAATTTGTATACAATAAAAAAATGATTTCTAATGTGATTTATAACTCACATCAACATCAACTTAAAACAACACGCCTCTTGAAAAATAGATATACACTCTACGAGAAAATATTTTAAAAATATATTAAAAGAGAGAAGTAACGCACAATTCAAACCAGATATATCAGTACAGATCTTGACACAAAAATAAATTTCTCATCTTAAATTGAGGGATAAACCCATACATCATCGAAAGAAAGTTTGATGCAGCGAAAATGGTAAAAATCATAACTAAATTTGTATATAACTATATATATTCAATCAAGAGAGAATAAATAGCAGAATAATGGGTTGATAAAAAGACTCATTGATTATATACTAACCATATTGCAACCACCTACAATTAAAAAGATATCTAAAAGACACAAAAACGCGAACACACAATAATCACAGCTTACATACAGGTAACAGTTGTCGTTAAAGTTAATATGGAGAATATCATGACGTGTATTCTTTAATAAATGAATAATATAATAGCACAAAAACAATTATATAGAATCTTAGCAATTATAGAAACCAAGAAAAATTAATTACCCTAGTGAGTCTATCGTGAATAATTCGAAAAAAATAAAATGATCTCATATTGGAAATTGTGTGATTTATACTATAGTCGGGGAAATATGTTATTGTATAACACATATTGATGTAAATATATAAAAACTTTAATAAAATAATAAAAAATCATTAGTAGAGATTCTAATAATTTAAATTAAGATTTTGATTAATCATTATTACAAGTAATAATAATTAAAATATAAAAAATGTAGTGAATTAAGCAGTCTTGCTTAAATATTATTCAAAAGTAAAATGTGAAAAATGAATTACTTTCTCTTGAAAATACAAAAAGAGATGTATGAAAATATATGGATATTTGAGAAAATATAAAACAATCGAAATTAAATAATATTTATTAGAATGACAGAAATAGTATAATTAATTGAAATTTCACACTCTATCTTCATGTAAAGTCGAAAAGTTTAACCAAAATTATAAGAGTAAATATATATCAACTGTATTCATCAAATTATTTTTGCAAATATAATCATTTACAATTATATACTAAATAGCACAGATTTAAACATCTGTAAGCAAAGTGTAAGTGTAGAATGTGGTCTTTCACACACAATACTAGCAAATATGATATTACATAATGTTATAGAAATAAAAATAAATAAAAACATCTTTTCAAATCTGCATTTCGCGACACGCGATTAAAAATCATAACTATGAAAACAATAAAAAATTAAACTAGATATCAAAATTCGCGAATTCAGTAGACATATGGAAGACAAAAAATCTTCAAATCCAGGACAATATACAATCCAACATCATTCATGTTTAAAATTCCACCTACAAAATTCTACACTTGAATTAATAATTGTGTTATAACTACCATTATTACGATAAATGAACAATCAACCAATAAATTTAATATATTCTTAAATTATTAATATTATCAACATTATATATAATTTCTAAATAATTGTTTCACTTTCCGAGAAATAACCTTCAAAATCAAAATTACACAGAGCAAATGAAAATCAGGTACCATGAAACTAAAATGCACAATACTCATAATGGGATTTATACATCTAGTAAAAGTATTCATAAAAACTTAAATTTAACTAACTGAGAATAATACAAATCACGTATGTTAATTAATGAATTCGATATTAATACGGAAAAAAGAAAAATATTAAGTTATGACAGAGTATACAATCAATCAAGAGTTACTGTGAGCAGTATTTACCCAGTCCAGAAATTACACAAAATTAATCCGATTATCAAAAAATAATTATTATATCACACACTTATAAAGAAATCAATTGCATTGAGCTAATCAATGAAAGTAAAAATTATGGAGAATAGCACAATAATACATATGAAGACTCTAAGTTAAATCATTTAGGAATGTAATTAATCAAAAATATCATATTTTAATCTACATATTTTAATATATTTATATATTTGCATGTAATTTCAGAACTTAACAATACACATAATCTATCAGTGTCATATACAAATAACACTTAATATCAAAATAATTCTAAATATAATAATGCTTTACGCTTTAATACTTTAGAGTGAAATATTCTCAATATTATAAAATCGTAATATAATAACATTAATCAAAAATAAATTAAAGCAACACCAACAAATAAATTAATCACTAAATGGATAACACAACAATAATATAAATATACTGGAGCGTAATGACATATAAATAATATAATTCACTATTCATTCGAATCAGACAATTAGTATAGTGTTCATCATGCATTAAAATAAACGTCAATCAATTACACTACAACACTTGGGTGACCTATTGATAAAATACTTTCAATTAATCTTTTGCTAATCACAACATATTCTCGATCAGAAAATCAAGAATCCCTTTCTATTACCCACGAGATTCTATAAACAAAACATCATCTTATATAAACTTAGAGAATATTCCAATAATGTTTGATTCTTCTTATAAATCAATGTTATCTAAAAATTTCACAACACTACACATTAAGCATTAATTACATTATAATTCATCTGTCATACAGTAATCACTTTTCACCTCGCTTATAAATAATCCAACCTTACTATTAAATGGATAATTCTATAACTGATATATTATTGAGTGACTCAAAGAAAACTTAATACAACAAAACTGCTATTCTAGAGAGTAAACAGATAATAAAAACTTGAGGCACTCACATCTAAATGCATAAATTCATTAAAAAAAAAAGTCAACACTTCAAAATAATATGAATTAACTACTACTCGAGTTCTCTTTATAAAAACACAAATAATAGAATGATATATTCATTAAAGTTACTAATTACCGTATTATTCAGTAATTAATAGTTAAGTATAGAACATGTCGCACTTTCAATACAATGACGAGCATATTTTATTGCGTAAAAATGTCAATGGAGCCATTCAAAATAAATTAAATGAATAATGACTAAAATTTAAAGTTATACTTTACATGTTTCGAAACACGTGTCGTGTATTATATGAATTGATACAGTAAAAAAATGTTTATTCTAGAACTATTCTAATTAATAAATAATTAATTAAATATTTGAACATTATGTTATTCCAAAAATGCATTAACAATTGTTATATAATAAATTAATTATCATTTCAACATTAATATTCTCAAATTGAATTAATTTTATAATATATTTAAATTTAGAGCATTGTATTAAATATATCAATTGTTATTCTGCGATATCTTTAGAGCAAAATATTACAAAATTTTATCATTTAAAAGAAGGATTTTTCCTGTTACAGATGAAATCTGGTACTTGCTCGAAATATGTAGGATGAAACAAGTTGTGAAATAAACTTACATTTCCATAATTAATTCCGAGAGATTATTTAATTTTATATATTCTTAGCAACAAGAGACTATATATTAAAAAAGTTATATTATTCCAGATAATATATGAGGAGAATCAGATCAGGAATCAATTTGTAGTTCCAGAAGCGAACAAATTGAGGGGCCGAATTGTCATACAGCAATACCATAACTGGTACATGCGAAGCAAAATAAATGATAGAGTTTTACGACTTTTATGTGATGACCTATGATTCTCTAGCAGGAATAATGATAAAAGTCCACTTTCGCATAGTCTCACCTCATCGGGTCTACTACGAATTCCGCTTGAAAAGGGATTCATCAAAGAAACAAATAAAAAAGTAAATAACACAAAACTTCTATTAATATAATAAGAATAAATTCAACTAAGCTTGAATCTAAGTTCTTTCCTATATATCTCATTCATATTATATTTTCGTTTACTACATTTCAGCATATGTATCAATAAATGATAATACCATTAATAAAATAAACAGTATTTTGTTAATTTTTATCTGAGTCACATACACTGTATAGAAGAGAGTTATATTATAAATGAATTCATTATCATCCATACTTGGTTTGATGATAACTGCTATTTATTTGTTTACATTACCTTTTTATTTATAAAATTCTCATGCCCTTTAAATAATATAGATTTCATGTCATAAAAAATAATAAAAACAATCATATATCACGATTTATTATATTTTGTGAAATCATCGATTTTAAATTATCCGACATTTATTCATGCTATTTTCATAGTAGAAACACTTCTTAATTTAAAATATTTAAGTCTAAAATATAATATTAATCAAGAAACACTTAATAATGTGTTTTCTAATAGCTCTTTAAATATTAAATAATTATTATTATGCACCTCCACAACAAATATCTATCATCAATAATAAATGATACAAAATGATTTAATTTGAGTTAACAAAATTCTATATCTATTTAATTTAATAAATTCATTATTATAACATCCTATTTTCAGACACTTTGTAAAATTATCAAAAGTCCTCTCACGAATATTATATATTATTCTTGACAAGATTTTATAGTATTTATTCTAAATCGGATCAAAAACATTACTCATTTAATGATCACTATAAATCAAGACATTTGGTTGAAAATTAAAAGAAATAATTTTTATTTGTGTTTCCAATATACGCAATCACTCCGAGCGACGACCCGCCTTCGTTAGACAAAGTGCAAATACATACTTTGACCACGGTAATCGATTATCGAGATTTGATTTTATTATGTAACTTGAAGTACTAATTATATTCCATATTCAAGTGACGATGTAGTTAACAATGTATATATGATATCTTTCCCAGTGCACGAAACCTTGTTACATGTTTGGTTTATTCTAGTTTATTTGTGCTCAAGAAGTGAGTAGCTGTATTGTCTTGAGCATTCTTATGAAAATTTATATCATTTTTAGCCACTCTCCCCATAAAGTTTGACGCATTAAGGTTTGATATTCGGAATCAGCTCACCTGCAGAATATTTCCATCTATCGAAATAGTGCCTCCACACCCCCGTAGAAAATTCAGAGAAACTTTTTCATTTATCGAAAAATCTGTTTGTATCATGATGAGAAAATGATCCCCATTGAATTCTGACAGCGATTGAGTTAGAAAATCTCGACAAAAAAACGATTCGAAACAAATTAGTCTTACACATTACGAACCTCGGATTCTTCACACTAAAAATTATTTGAAAAAATAATCAAAATCGTGCGAACAAAATTCTTTTAAAAACAATAATATTAATCCACAGAGACACACACTCTCTAAGACAATACTAGAAATAATTTTGCAAATTCCCGAAAATTCTTATAAAAAAATACTCGAAAATGACGTTAACCCCCCCACCCCCCCTAGTTAGAACTAGACACACGGCTAACACACAAAACACCTACGATAGCAAAGTTCGTCATTACATATTAAACCCGCAAAACAGTATACATTCATCGATTTACATAATTATTACATGCGGGGCGGCGGCACCTACGTCAGGTAGCAACATTGCCTGACTTCGTTTAATCCATCTTAACTTCAACCTACTTAAACTCGAACCCCTGAGAGCTTCCGATAACTCTGACTTCACAGAGAAAGGTCATACAAACATCGGAGATCAAATCCATGAAATTTCTAACACTCATTCGTGCTTAATATAGTATCTCAAATCTCGTCACTCTCTTTAGTCAAACAACTAACTTTAAATCACAAAATAAAGATACAAAATGGTATTGGTACTCGCTACTGATGATCGGTTACTGACCTTATAATTATCACATCATGAACAACTATATATGATATATCCTATATAAACCTAAAGTCTTAACTACACAGTCACTCAACTTGATTCGACTTTACTCTCCACATTTATTATTCTCTTTTATGATAACACTTTGAGTGCCCATCGTGGGTGAGTTTAATTCCATATAGTTGAAATTAATAATGAAAATAAATGTATAGTGTTATATTATAATGTACAAATGGTAATATTAACTTAAGTAATAAATCACTAAGAAAATATCTTAATAAACGAGAATAATGAAAATATTATTGAAATCAAATAATCTTACTAGTAGGCGAAGAGAGTCGCTGAATCAAACTATTCATAATAGATTGGATTTAATTTGTTCTTTCATAATTCTAATGATTTAAAACCTCGTGTTATTACCTTGATAAAACAAAGATAATTTTCTGATAAAGAGAAATAATATACCTCACTTGATGAAACGTAGAAATATAATTTTAAGAAGAAACCGAAATTGTATTGTTATTGTATATATCTTAAGAAACATATATCTTGAAAAAGTAGAATATATGAAATATATCAATCGAAGGCACGATTGCAGGCTTATACGTAAATCAAATAATATATGTTTGGTAATCATGAGTCATACACTATATTCAAGTGAAAAAAAACCAATATTTTCTAGTTTTAAATAACACACACAATATTTATCTACAATGATGATCGAATTAAGATGTATGCTCTTATCAACTTGAATACACAGGCAACATCACTCATATTTCTCAAGCAACATTCAAAGCAGTGGTAGTGTTCACACTTGTTAACTACTCAGTATTTTCTCTTCTGTTATAAAAAAGGAGTTATACCTTTCCTGTGAATAACACAAACCAGTTAATTTTTTACACTAATTAACAAAGATCTTCTTTCAATATAAATGATGTCAATAATCTTTTGACAGAAATTTAGTTCACTATCCCAAAGTAGATGTAAAAAAATGGGGCACAATTATGTCCCAGATAGGACTAAATATAAGTAAAACAAATAAAGACCCTGAAAATGAGACTAGCCAATAAACAACACATGACACGTAAAACCATTGAAAACAGATAATAGAAGACAATAAACACAAAAACTCTCTATAAAGAAAATAATACTTAAAATAATGACTCAAGAAAAAACAATTTGGAGAAAACTCAATTCAGGTAAGAAAATTCTAATGTCAAATGTATATGACGAACAATTAATGCGCAAATGGAAAAAAGAAAGTGATCACGAGTAAGTGCATAATCATCAACCACACAATATAATATCTATAAACTGAAATGTAAAGAAAAACTAGGATAGAATTAGAAGCAATTTTATATGTCAAAAAAATTTGCATAAACAACATTTGCTCAAATAATGTATGGAACAAAATACTGAAAAGACAAATATTGATAAGAAAAAAAATACAAATAAAACCCTTTGAGTGATACCCATAAAAACACTAATGAAAAATATCTTAAGAAAATAGCATAATTATTAAATCACTACAAAAATAAAAAACCTTATATGGAATTATCCTATTGTAAAGATTAGAATATAACTAACAATAGCAAAATTTAAAATAGAGAAAAATTAAATCCAGGATACACACACAGAATGAGAAGCAAAAGCAATAGTTGCCAAAGAGATCAGACAATTAAAACTTTAGATCAAAGATTTAAATTTGGATGTATTATACTTATTTACACTATCATACTATGTATATCTGGGGACAGGGGAATTCACGATAATTTTATTCATGCAAATCAAATTAATATTTGATGCTAACTAAGTGGAATGCAAAGTAGGGGGAAGGAGTAGTCAGTCTCTTGGGAGCGTCCAACTTACGTATACCTAATATCCTTCTAACCTTGATAAATTCATATCATAACTAAATCCTATGATAAAAATACTGGTTGACCATAGTTAATGATATAGAATGTGAGATTATGTAAATTACACGATTAAATCAAGAGCGAAGCTAATTTAAGTGGCCTAACACTCAAATTTTTCGAAGATGTTACCAATTTCTTATACTACTTAAACTAACTAAAAAATTTCTAATTCTTAGAATTTTTTGAAAAATATTTTTTAATGAGGGCGAATTTTTGTTATGAAAAATTTTGGCCAGCAATTTTTCGGAAAATATTATATAAATTTATAATGCGTATTATTTGAAAAATTTGCGATATGGCTATATTTATAAGAATTTTTGAAAATTATCGAGCCTTCTAAATTCTATAATGGAACTTATTATATTTTGTGTATAATTTATAAATTTTTCCCTCAAGGATTCTCAGAGGGAAGGTTGAGAATATACTCAGTTTGATAAATACAACAAACACTATCATTAAAATTTTTATAAATCAAATTAGTTAACATATTGAGAAAAAAGAATAATATTTTTTTTGCAATCTCGATTAATAAAATCTAAGTTAACACTAAATTACACCAATCCTCGATTTGATCAAAAAGTTATAAATAGACAAGAACCACAGATTGCTCGAACTAACAACGTGCGTTGAACCACAGACGCGCACTGTCCCCCACTCCACCATACCTCCACAAAGATAATATTTTAAAATGAACTCTATAAGATAGAGAATTTTATCTGAATACAAGTGGATGATAATATATACAAAGGCGCAAACAAACTTATGGATAAAAAGTTATTAACTAAAAACTAAGAGTTGTGATTAATGGAATCATTCGCACAACACAGGGTTCGCACATAAAATTTTAACAATAGACAGTTTATTCCATCTGACCAGATGGCATCATAATAAAATAACAATCAAAATATCCGAGAAATATAGGAAGAAATATCTCTTCATCATGCTAATTTATTCATTCAAAAGTATTAAAATATCATTGGAAAACAGAGAATTGTTCATATTGATGATTGTTTTGAAAGCACTTAGCATGAACATAAAAATTATTAACTATACATAAAAAATATAAATTATGTAAATATAAAATCTATATATACAATAATCAAATATATTAAAAATCATGACCTGACAGCAAACCAAATATTTTGGAGAATTAATGGTCATCGAGTTATACTATGGGTTAATAAATTATATACAACTGAAGTAATGACCATACTGGGAGACATTTAATTATTGGTTCTATTACCCCATTTTCTTTTGTCGAGATCTGTGTAATTTGTTAACAAATATAAATAACCATCACCGAATTAATATTCCTACACTCCAAATACTAAAAAAGTTGATTGGTTATTATAGTAACCGACGCGAGAATCATATTTTGAATTAAAACTAGAGACCGGTTGATTCGCTGTTCGTACAAACTCCAGATATTGACCAGAATGTGCCAAGATTCCAAGATATCTTTCACAATTGTTAACATAACACTTTCGCTTTTATACACACCTTATCACCCTTTTCTCATCACCGAGGAAAAAAGCGCGTGTAACAATATCAGATGTCAAGAAAAAACACCTCCCTTACATGTTTTTTCCTCTTATTCTTCTATACTTTATAAATTTCCACTACTAACAAGAATACTTATTTATTACACATACAGAAACATGCGCCACTATGCGTAAAAGTCGGGCTGATATAGGGAACTATATTAATTAGATAGTGTGGCGTAAGTAAGTACTCATCACTTTCACCATGACACAAACGACTACATATAGTTTCTCATCACTAATTATATATCTTATTTAACTAT
>JACMZG010000002.1:47069865-47196808 GCA_018340805.1 Microvelia longipes
AACTTAACCATAACTTTAATGAATTATTAGATGAAACATCAACTGGTCTTGCTCCATTTAATCCCTTATGACTTGTATGATTATAACTATCAATTAATTGGTAAAACCTTAATCCATGTTTTATTACCAGTATGCACAAAGTACTTTTTCATGCATCTCTCAATGTTCGATTAAATCTTTCACATATGCTGCTTTATATTGTGAAAATACAGAATAATGATTAATACCAAGGTGATTAATGATACTCTTAACTTTTGAATTGTAGAATTCTTTACCCAAAATCCGTTTGTAAATTATCTGGATGTCCATCTTTAAACATAGATTTCATTGCAGATTCCATTTCATGATGATTTTGATTTTATAGGTATAGCTCTTGCAAATCGACTAAAAATATCAACACATGTTAAAATATACTTGTAACCTTTATTAATTCTCGAATATGGAATCATTTCCATTAAATCCATTTGCCATAAATCATCAATACCAAAGGTTTTATACTGTCTTGTTGGAAATCTTTTCAACATTGGTTTGTTCAGACTGTAGCTAACTGGTTCGATAACCACTTTTTCGTCTCGCTTTTTGAGTTTTTTGTCTCTTTCCACAACTTTTCCACTCCTTTGAACCCTGCTGGATGACTCGGGTCTGTCCAAATATTCTTCATTTTGTCCATTACAACAATTTGATATGAATTTTACGTAAAATCTTGATAATGCTCCTAGATTACTCATGTTTATAGAAAATTCGATAATACTGATAATACAATTGGTATTAATGCTCCTAGAAACCCACGCTTTGTTTATATATTACATGTCTCATTAATCTCTTATTTTTAGTATTTACAAGTGACAACGATCTCTTGTGACGTTGTAATGTTTGCTTTTTAGCTTTATTTAAATCTACATTACCACGAACAACATTCATAATAATTTCATTCAAATCATCAATAACAAACTTGGGAAATGATTGTAACAATCTAACTCTTGACCCTTTTGGAGTCTTGAGTAATGCATTAAAGAACGGAAGACTATTTTTATATGACATAATATTTATTTAATCACATTTAAATAGATTGTTTATAGCTTCATCCATTTTCTTTTAATTGATTAATCTTTGATTGTCCTTTTGTTTTTCTTAACATTCTTTGATTGTTTCTTTGATTGTTTCTTTGATTGTCTTTTAATTGCCTTCTTTATTGACTTTTTAATTGTACTCTTGATTGATTTCTTTATTGATTTCCTGATTGATTTGATATCTTTACCATCTTGATCAATGTTGGATTGATACTTTGAGGATCTACAATAACTTTAGTAAATTTCGCCATTTGTAAATAATAAATTACTTGTTATTGTTTATACACTGTTATTCCATCAGGATTGAAAATATCAGTTCTAACTCTAAGATCATCAGGACATTGTTGAGTAAAGTCTAGAAAAATATATCCATGTGGTTTTTCTGTAGCATCTTTGAAAACATCAAGTAGAAATTGTCTATTGTTTGGATACGCTTGTCTTGCTAAAAAATCAACAACTGTTTGATCTCTTGGATTTTTAAATAAACCAGATATTGACATTTAAATTACGTGTTCTATGATCACCACCACTATGGAAAAGATTTTGTGTAATGAATATCACAGTCACACCGCAATGTCTTGATATTTTTGTGAATAAATTGTTAAAGTCTTTTTCTTTGTTTGCTTCCTGATACAAATCATCAACGACATAACATCACCTTTACTAATCTTTTACTCCAATTATCATCAAATCCATTAATAATTTTCATTTTTATATTGCAAAATTCTGATTGAGTTAATCCATGTTCCTCATCTGCTCCTCTATGCCAATATATTTTATTGAATTTTGATTTGAATAACTTTGATTTTAATAATTTACAACAAACAAGGTTTTTCCACTACCACTGGTCCAACAATTTGATAAACAGCGTCATTTCTTAATTCCATTGTTTTATCGGATCAATTTAATTAATATTGTTTATATATTCACAATTATTTGAAAATGATTGCAATATTAATTACAGAGGAAAAGTTGATCAAAGTATTATCAGTCAGATGAAATTTCCAATTGGGAAACCTGCTCAAGTTGTAGAAAAATGTACAAAAATATACACTTGTTTTCTTTCAATCAGGGAAATGTAGAATCATGGGTTGTAAAAGACCATTGGATAGAAAAATTTAAAGTATAAATTGAAAACATTCAACTTCAATCTGTAACAGTTGTTGATAATTTAAATATTATGGTTAATTTACATGAATTGTCAAAAACAATAAAATGTTGCTATGAACCAGAAATATTCCAGGATTACGTATTTCTAAATATAATCCAATTTGTGTAAATCTATTTTCAAGTGGAAAGTTGTACTTGTTGGAATAAAAACTTTAAATTATAATTCATTAGTCAATTCAATATTAAATGATTTAATTAATTTAATTAACAAATTAAATTAAATTTGTTTAAATCAAGTGTTTGCAGACTTTGTAAACTTTTCAAAAAATGGATGATGTAATGTTGTCAGAAAAACAAAAGGAAATGTTGAATCATATCAAGTTAATCAAACCAATATTACTATTGAAGATGATGATGAATTCACAATATCATTCATGAAATGGCATGAAAGTACAACTATTCCTAAAATTATTTCATCAACAAATAATTGTATTTCACTGAATTATAAAGATTATTTGAACAGATGTAAAGTTGATTGGCAGATAATTTGTCAAGTATGTTTAATATTGAACCATTTATTGAACCGATGGAAGAAATATCAAATAATGAAATAATTCTTTATCGTCATAAATTAGAAGAAACACTTCAATCTGGACTTCATGCACTTATTCAAATTCAATTTCTAGATAGTTTAGTAATTCTTAGAAATGTAGAATGTAATCAGAAACTTAAATTTGATCCATCTACATTGGAAAATATGTCATTTTTAATGGATAATCTAGTAAAGTTACATAATCTTGAATATCCAACAGTAGTAAATGAACTTTTTGTGAATGAAAAAGAAAAGTTAATGAAGAAATTCAAAGATGATTTAATCCTGAAGTATTTAATCAAGTTCAAATGGATATTAAACTACAAGCTCTATCAATTGCATTGAGAAAACAACATCAATGTCTAATTGAAAGAGATTATGAAACTTTAAGTAATTTATTTTGATATATAACTAATTAATTTCTAATTTTAGTTGCCAAATGCAAAACAGATAACAAATTGGAACATAATATATGTTATAATTAATAAATTTTATTGACTTACATGTCTTTTAAATAAAAATAGTAAAAAAGTCAAACTAATTAATAACAATATTTATTCATTTTATTTTGACTTTTGTATCGAATTGATTTTCCAAATCGGGTTAACATTATCTTCAGTTTCTTAAAACCATCAATTTCAACTGTTATTATACAGTTTTCTTCTTTATCAAAAACTTTGTTGATTTCTTCAACTGCTTTGATGAATGTTTTTCTTCTATTTCCATTGACATATTGATTCTTTTAAGAAATCCATTAATTGTTTTCAAATCATCTTCACTTATTCCTGTTACGAGCATACTGTAGGCACATTTCTGAGATTCACTGGTTTCTAAATAAAATTATTAATAATTGTTAATGATAAATAAAAAAGTACTTGAAAAGTATACATAATCGAATTCTTGAAGAAAACCATTTCATATTTGTAAAATAATGAAGGTTTTCTACATTCGAATACCATCGAAGAAGCGTTATCTTTGGTAGAATATCAACTTTCATTTTCTGAAATTATGATTAATGATTAAAATATTCTCTTTATATAGTTTCTAAAACGTGTGTGTATCTTTTAATGAAATTGAAATAGTAAAACAAACGAATATTCTAGAATATTCTTATTAATTTAAATTATTTAATGTTAATTATTTTTAATCTAATGTAAATTAAATTAATTTAATCAAATGTAATTAAATTATTTTAAATTATTAATAAATATATTAATTTGTAAATAGATTTGTTTAAATTCACTGTTCATTGTTATTGAACACATTTCAAATTTAGAAAAATGTTTTATTCAAAAGAAGGAATTAAAATTAAAGATGAAATACTTTATAATTATTCAGAAAATGATGAGATTGATAATACTGGTAAGTAATTTTAATTATTATTTAATCTTATTTATTAATTCTTAGGTTACATAAAAGATATCCTTGAAACGATTTTCCCGGCTATAAAAGAAATAACATGTCCACAAAACGAATATGGGATAATGTGGAAAGAATCACAAGACTTGACATGGAAGATATATTGTTTGAATTCTATAATTACCATATAGATGATTTTCGATGTGGAAAAGATTGGTGCCATTCATGTCGCTACCATGAATTCAAGGAGATTATTAAAGAAATGATGAAGATGCTAACATTCCATTTATTGATTGTTTTGAAAAATATACTTGTTGGTTTAAACTTTGTTTTTTATTTCTTTGTTATTTTTATTGTTGATTCAAGCTCGGAGATTCGAGCTGCTGAGATTCGAGCATCGGAGATCTGAGGCACGAGCTCGATGCAACTGAACCGGAGCACTGAGATTCGAGCCTGAATCGACACTTGAGACGGATTGAACTCGGAGCACTGAGCTTGGAGCCTGAGCACAGAGCACTGCGCTCGAACGTCCGTGCTCGGAGGTTAAGGTGCGGGGAATAACTTGCAATCAATGTTATATCATTTTACTATTTCATTGTAATACAGAATTGAATTAGTTTTGAAAAAATTTGTTTTTTCAATATATCTTTTAACTTGTACCGTTTGACGATTTAGGTAATTATTTTTAGATTCACCGAAAAATTTCTGATTCGAATGATATAAAAAATTTTAAATTCTGATAATAAAAAATATTTTTGGAAAATTTTTGAAAAAATTTGGGATGTCCTCCCGAATTCCCGCAAAAAAATTTAAAAATTTAAAAATTTCGTTAAAATTTAAACAAAAATTTAATTTTAAAGTATTACGTAATCGGATTAAGTGATTACGTAATGAAAATATTGATTATGTAATAAATTTAATTGGATGACGTCATGAAAAGCTGGCTCACATAAAGTATGACGTCATAAAAAGCTGGCTCACATACGTCATAAAAAGCTGGCTCACTTGGATGACGTCATAAAAAGCTGGCTCACATACAGATTACGTCATAAAAAGCTGGCTCACATACAGTATTACGTCATAAAGCTGGCTCACATACATTTACGTAATAATTTGAAAAATTACGTAATAATCACTCATTTAAACAAAATTTCGAAATTATTACGTTCATAATTACGTAATAAATCGGAAAATTACGTAATTATTACATAATTATTATGTAATACACACCAAAATTACGTATGATGACGTCATTATTACGTAATACACACCTAAATTACGTAACTATTACGTCATTATTACATATAATTGTAAATAATACTGTATAATAGTTGCGTTCACTAGGGGGGGGGTGAGCCAGAGTGTACTACTACTATCTTAATTTTCATCAATTTCATTCCTCTAATATGTTCTTATAGCACTGAATACTTCCTCAATTGTATTAAGCTGAGGGTATACGGTGGCAAAAAAATGCAAAACGAATGCTGCCAGCGTCTGAATTATCGATAAATATTTCCGTTTGAATTTAATGAAAGGGCACGTTATCACAATAATTTATAAGCAAATTCATTTATAAAAATAGAAAAACATTCGTTTATAACGCGCCCATTTCGGGTTTTAAATAATAAAAGTTCCTCCTTTTGATACAGCCCCGCTGCGACAGATATACTTTGCTTCTTTTGTGGTAACATTTTTCTCGGAGTTTGTCCGATCGTGCTCTCACATCTTTTCCTCATACTGCAGTTTACACCCATTTCATCTAATAAAAACATTTGTTTATCTCCAATTTGTAAAAATTGTCCTTGCATAATTAAAATCTTAGCGGAATCAACTGAATTCTTTTAAAACTATATTCCAAATGTTTTCAAACATAAGATGAAATAGTAGTGGTTGAAACAGACTTGTGAAAGGTATCCTCATTTTTATGATTTCATTTGTTTTAAGGAAGCTGAAGCATATCTTCAAATTATTGTTTTTGACAAAAACACCATCGTTTTCAATTTAGTATAGACTTCCTATCACAAGTTTCTCTTTCGTATTCAAATCACACCGTTTTTTTTTTATAATTTCCTCACAACGGCTGCAGCAGTAACAGTATTTTATTCGAGTTCATCTATATCTCCTGGCGCCGAATTTTTCCTTTTTTGTATTTTTGAATAATCATAGTTTTAACCTCGTTTGTTTAAAGTGTACGATTTCTTTTGCTGTTCTCATTTTCGGTATCATATGTATATTAAATTTTTAAATTATAATTAAAAAAATATTTTGAAATCAGTTTTTGAAAATATTTTGAATCAATTTGAAATATATTTTGAAATCATTTGAAAATATTTTTGAATTCAAATTTGAAAATATTTTGAATCAATTTGAAAATATTTAAAAAAACTCTGTAAATTTAGAAATTGAATGCTAATGTCAATGTATAAATAAAAAAAGATTTTCGATTTTTAATTACAATTTTCATGCTTTAGAATAATAGTTGGCGGCTTTTTCATTCAAGTGCGGACTTCTAATAAACATTTTTTCTTAAAAAACAAAGTTGTATTTCTAGTCCAGGTCTGGCTAAGTTTTTATAAGTCTTTAAATAAATTCGATTTTTGAGTAAAAATCTTTATTTAAAATTTTTTAAAAATTCAAAGAATCAGAATTGCTGTTTTTATTTTGAAAGTTTATGGCCAGAAATGAATTGAACATAGTTCCTGAAGAAGACGATGCCGAAATATTGAAGAATCTATGAAAATATGAAGAACAGCAATTTTGATCTTTGCATTTTTAAAAAAATTTAAATAAACTTTTTAACTACAAAAATCGAATTTCTTTTTATTTTGTGCTGAAATTTTAATCTTAATAGAATCTATAGAATTTAATAGAAACTTGGTAAACCTAAATGAAAGTAATCACAGAACTATGCACAATGTTTATATTTTATTGAGATTATTAGCGACAAATCGTTATTATATATACTCTACTGCTGGTACATAGAATATGACAGATATCCTGTTGTGTAGTTACAAATTATTTATTATATGTTTTAAGATATTTTAATATTATAAATAATAATAATTAATAATAATAATAATAATATATAATATATAATAATAAATAATAATAATAATAATAATAATAATATTATAAATGTTAATTATTAAACGGAATATATGATTACTTGGAACTGAGCTCTTTAAATAATTGTATGTACTGAGGTAGTTTGGAGAAATTCTCCAAATTAGAGCTGCTCCTCATACTCCCTAATATATATTATTTATTATTAACAAAAATAATAAAATGAAATATAAATCTTTGCATAATATTAGCAGTCATCTAAAGAAAATATTCTGAAAAATCACAAACAATTTTAAATTTCATCATTTTTTTTATAATTTTAAAATTGCAATTTTTTTTTAAAAAACGACTTAAATGTTAGCTGTTTGAAAATAGTTTAATTGAAAAAAAATTTTCTCTTTTTCATTTAAAATCTCGATTTTCGTTCTAGTTTTATTTTCACATTTTTTTATTAATTTATTAATTTGTTTTGTATTTTTGTTTAAATTTAATCAATATTATTTATAAATAAGTTAATCGTTTTTTTTCGAATTCAATAATATTTTTCTGTTGCTTTGTTTTTACTGTTAGACGATTCCGAATTCATTTATATCAGTCAATCTTGTAATCCATACAATTATTTATTGAAGTAAAAAGAATATCACACATATAAATGTTATTTAAACAAATTTAAAAATTTTATGAACCTTTTAAAAATTCCATCAATTTCAACATTTTAAAATATATTAATCAAAATTTCAATTTATTTCTTTTTTTAAAAAATAATAAAATTTGCTAAAAATATTTTCAAACATTTAGTTTTTAATTCTAATTGCAAATTTTATAAATAAATTTTAAAATATATTACTCCAATCTAAAATCTAATTTTAAAAAAATATTCTGAAACAATTATTTTTTATCAATTTTAATTTTCTACTTTTTATTTTTATAACTTATTTATTAATTCAAAAAAATAATACTTCATTTTTTGATAAACTTTAAAAAATTAAACTGTAATTCATTTTAAAAATTAATAATTTATCATTACTATCTTATCAATTTTTACAAAATTAAATATTTAATAATGGAATTCCTTAATCCGAAACATAAAAATTCAAAAATGCCTTCAAACAACCTTATTAATAACAAAATGGCCGGCGAAAAATTCTATTACAATATAGAATATTAACAAAGAATTTATACGAGTCCGCAGCAAATTCGAGATTGTATATGTTATTTATTTTACTAATTTATTTAATAAGATTTTACAAATAAAGTAGCATAAAGATATGAATAACTAAAGATTATATATATATATATATTATATATTATATATATACTATATATAATAATATATATATATATATATATATAATTAGAAACAAGCCTCCTAATATGTGTCAGGATATATAACATGATGAAATAGTACACTGCAAGTAACTTATTTCTTTTAAAAAATTAAAGATCATGTAATATTATTCGTAACGTCTAACTTTATATTTGAACATGGATTGATATAAATTGTTGGAATCGGTATAATTATTGGCTGAAACATAATTTAAATGTAAATCAATTATCAGTATAAATAATTTTGTGCATAATTTTTAAAGATTATTGAGAGAGAGTTATGTGTGAAGCATTGTATGATTTAGATCATTGATCCAAAATTATTGTATAAGCAGTTCTTTCTATGCCATTATAGAAGGTTTTTTAATTAATTTGAATTTATCGAATAGATTGCATAATTGGGATTAAATAAATAGAACTTTTAAAAAATATATAATTATAATCTACTTAATCATTCTAAAAATAATATTATGTTGATTCCCTAAGATTAAATTAATTTATATCAAAAAAAATAAATAAATTTTCCTGAAATTTTTTAAAACAAAAATTTTATTTTAATTTTAAAATTAAATGTTTTAATTTAAATAAATAATATTTTAATGCCCTTTTAAACAAATTAACACTAATATATAAAAATTGATAAAAATAAAAATATAAATAATTTCAACCTTTGTCTCAGTCAATAAATCGATAATTTTAAATTCCAGCTTTACTTTTTCTTGTTCACTATTCATTCCTTAAAATTCTCAAAAGAAATCGTATCGAATGGAGTTGTTTCTTCATTCCAAGGCATCGCATCGAATGTAATTTAAGAAACTAATGCAGCTTCAATGTAATTTCATCAGCTTCAAGAAGTTGGCTGAACTTATTACTATAGAAAAGAAAAAGAATTTGTAATATCGACATCTTCTTTATAGAATTTTCTGTAAAAATAGAAAAAAAGTTCAAAAAATAAAATACATAAATCAATAAAATATTGAAATATTTTAAATAATAATTAATTAATTATATTAATTTTTATAAATATATATTAAATTATTAAAAATAATAAAATAATAATAATAATAATATAATAATTAATAATAATAAATAATAATATAATAATAATAATAATAATAATAATAATAATAATAATAATAATAATAATAATAATAATAATAATAATAATAATAATAATAATAATAATAATAATAATAATAAAATAATAATAATAATAATAATCATAATAATAATAATATAATTAATACCAAATTTAATTTATAAATAATCAAATAAGATTATATTTAATTGAAGCAATATAAAAATATTAATTATCATTAAAAATTAAATTTTTGAACATTATATTTTGAAAAATAGTACATCATTTAAAATTATTTAAGCATTTATTTATTTTTTTAGCATTTAGTTTAATATTTGAACCTTAAAGTGGAAAATTATGACTTAATATTAAATTCGTAATCTGATAAAAAAATAGAAATATTTACAAACTTAAGCATGCAATCATTATAAAAATAATATAATGAAATAAGAAATAAAATTTTGAAAGATTTTTTAGAAATAATGAATTTTTTATAAGTGTCAAAATTTTAAAATTGAAAATAATTTCTAAATTATTAATAAATGTAATTGTTTTTGTCGAAATAGATTTTTCATGGAGTCAATTTTCTGAGTGGTAATTTCTAAATTAGATCTTATGGCGCATCTAATAATTATTATTAAAATAAGCCAGAATTATCTATATTTTATTGTAAAACAATTATTATCATTTATTATTAAAATATATGAACAATGAAATTTTTTGAGATATATTGTTTTTAATTTACAGATTAACAATAAACAAAAACAAGTATCTATAAAAATTTGTGTTTTTTGCTTCCTCAGAATTCATTGTTTCAAAAGTAAAGCCAGTCAACTATTCTCCTCTGCCTGAACATAATGTCATTCAAGAGAAATTCGTACTCGATGCATTGCAGGTCCTTCAATGATTTTATCGATGTGTTAATTGATATCAGTGCACTTGACCATACTCATTCCTGGTATAAACAATGAATTGAATTGGATACAACACATGCTGTTCGATTGATTAGAATACATTGACCGTAAATATATCTTTATTAATGAAACATATACACTAATAGATTCTTCATTCACAATTTCGTCCAAAGCTAATTTTGCCATATCATTAATCTGGAGATGTTTAATCTGACAATTTAGCTCGTGGGTAATTTAGATTAAATAATTTTGTAAGGAATCATACCCATTTTTTGAGTTTGAAGGGGTAATTTCATTCTTGTTATTTACAGCTCTAAATGTTTGCAGTCCATATTTGGAACTGAAATGAATCTATGAATCATATTATGACACCAGTTATATGGAGAAACATTGGACGGAATTCTTTGTGTTGTATGGTGATTTATTTGAGCTTAGAAAGATCGATTTTATTGAGAGAAATATCGATGATTTGATGTAAAAATTATAAACTTAAAATATAGCTTCATCCTAATCTTACACGATAATTTGAATTAAATGTTTGCCTGCTTATAAGAAATCTTTCTCAAAAGGTTATCACAAAATCATATTTTATTCTTCTTTCCGCATAAATACTCGCCATCAATTTGTAAAATAAAAATGTAAATATATAATGTTTAATAATTTGATAACAAAATATATAACAATGAGATTATTAATATAAACAATTAAGTAATAATTTGTAAAGTATATCATACGGTAAATAATTATTTTTATAATAATCTGAGCATAGGTAGTTGGTTCAATTATTAATAAATTATTCATCCAACTACTATTGTGGCAGTCTAGCAAATAGAATAGAATTGCATTTTGAAAATTAAATTTTAATCAAAAATAAATTTCATAGATTAAATAGAAATATAAATTTTAAACAAAATAATAATTTAACCAAAAAAGTTATTTAAAAATAATAATTTAAAGCGAATTATTTTTTGAAGACAAAATATGTTTTTTCTAGGATTATTCTATTGGAAGTATTTTATATATTTTATGACGCCAAAGTATGGTTTCCTTTATGCAAAGTACTTCGACTGATACTATAATTTAGCTTTATCAAAATATCTACGGTTAGACTGCACAATTAAAATTCTAGGAAAAATCGATAAAAGTAAACTTTTAATGAGTACATTAAAGAAAAGAAAATAATTCTACATTATAATTATTTTATTTTATATAGTTTTTATTCGAATCAAACGAAATTGAAGAAAATCTTGTAATTATCAACACGATTAATCAAATTAATAATTATAATTATGCGCATTACAGGATTATGAGAGGGTATTCCATGAGTAACAAGGGTGGCCCTCAAAGACATTTTAAAAGGCTTCAACAGACTAAGTACTTTAATTTAATTACATAATTAAAATATAAACATTTTTGATTGTAAAAGATTATTTCAAAAATAAAATATTTATTAAATTTGAATAGATAGATAGATAGATAGATAGATAAGATAGAGATAGATAGATAGATAGATAGATAGATAGATAGATAGATAGATAGATAGATAGATAGATAGATAGATAGATAGATAGATAGATAGATAGATAGATAGATAGATAGATAGATAGATAGATAGATAGATAGATAGATAGATAGATAGATAGATAGATAGATAGATAGATAGATAGATAGATAGATAGATAGATAGATAGATAGATAGATAGATAGATAGATAGATAGATAGATAGATAGATAGATAGATAGATAGATAGATAGATAGATAGATAGATAGATAGATAGATAGATAGATAGATAGATAGATAGATAGATAGATAGATAGATAGATAGATAGATAGATAGATAGATAGATAGATAGATAGATAGATAGATAGATAGATAGATAGATAGATAGATAGATAGATAGATAGATAGATAGATAGATAGATAGATAGATAGATAGATAGATAGATAGATAATAGATAGATAGATAGATATAGATAGATAGATAGATAGATAGATAGATAGATAGATAAGATAGATAGATAGATAGATAAGATAGATTTTTGCGCAGTATTTATGAAGCATTTAACAAAAAAAATATATTAAAAGCATAGATATATAAAGATAGATCTGATAAGCGAAACAAAAATCTTGGTGGGATCCATTAATATATGTGTGAATAATATGGTTTTATATATATATATATATATATATAATTATATTATATATTATATATATTTATATATATTATAATATATATAAAACGAGTTTATGAACACATCCCCTCCTATTAACAAATAACAAATAAAAAAAAAAAAAAAAAGACGTTAAAATAAACATGCATTAAAAAACTAGAAATACAGATGCAAGGCTAATTTAAAAAGGATAAATTTGCCAAGAAACGAAAACCAAAAATTCAGGGTCAATGTAAAATATAAAAAAGTATGATATAGAATAGAAATATAGGTGGAAGTAGAAATATAACAATTTATTTAGTTATTATTATGAAAAAGATAAAGAAAAAATTAAACCCTAGTTTTAAGAGTAACATTGAAAATAGTAATTAAAATTAAGTTAAGATAAATAGATTAAATAATATAAATCTATTAAAAAGATAATTATATTTACTTGAGTAGAAAAGATTACCAACACCCAAAAATACAGTAATACAATTTATTTTAAGTTAAAATGTACACTATTATATTGGCTCTTGGTATAAAAACAAAAAGTATTTAATTTAAATCAGGCTTCCTCACATAAGCTTAATTGGATAAACAATTAAAACAAAATTATTTTACACAATCAATTATTGTCTTATTATGGAATAGAGGGGGGGGGGGTCATAGAAGATCAGTATGTAAGTTTGACTTAAAATAAATAATTAGTCTAAAATGCCCCTTTAAAATGACAAGTAAAAACAAAGAGACTGATACTACTCAAGGGAGGATACTAGGGTTCTTATTATTGCCTGGGTGGCTTAGTACAATAAAGGTACATTTGTGAAATCACTTTTAAATTTTCCATATGATATTTATGATGTCACAAAAATATTACATCATTTTTTGACAATTTTGTCTTAAACTAAGTGAAATGAATTAAGCTAAGTTTTAAATATGTTTTATCGTATCTATTCTTTAATTATTAGAGGTGTACAAAGTGATTTAATGTGACTTCACTGAAAAATTACACCCATTTGTAGGGTGCATTATAAATTGGTGTGGCAATAAGAGTTGTAGAGGAGTGGGGAGTCTGCAGTCTTTGTAGAGTAGAAGTAAGTACTGTTATGGTATCTAATGCATATTGCAACACTACCAGACTCCTTATCACTGTGTTATTCAACCCTAGTCCGTTGAATGGAAGAGAGGACCTTATGGTCCTAATTCTGCGTGGTTAAATAAATCAGTAATCAATCAATCAATCTAGTCCTTCCTCTGGTCTTTAAGTAAAAAATAATAAGGGTAAAATAAAATAATTTAAATTTCATGAGGATGGGTCAAGCAGGTCTAAAAATAAACTAAAATTGATTTTACTCAACTCCTTAAGAATCACACCCCTCTGAAAAATTTTAACGCTAATTAATTTAAAAATTTTAAGACTCTGCAAAATTGGGTGAATGACATTATAACAACATGATTTTCAATAGGGTATCCCCCAAAAGGTTGATTTTTGCACCAAGTATGATTTAAAAGTATTAAACCCTCTCTCGAAATACATATGTAGTAGGAGGCCAAGCTGAATCAATTCCCTTGACTTGCTTTATCCAAACTAACTCATAAACATCATTTTCTGATGTAAATTTGCTGAAAACCAGTAATATACCCAACATTGACAAAGCAGTGACATATATTCAGCTCCCATATAATTGTTTAAAAAAACTCACGCTTCACTTTCTAGTGATCTTTCTTCTTTTCTTTCCACTTCGCTTTCCAATAGAACTAATTTCCTAGAGACCTGCTCAGTTTCAATTTATGTCACCAAGTTTATAGTCAAACAATCCACAGATACAGATTTAATCCAAAAAAATAAATGAAACAGAAAAAAATTACCCCCAAATTTTGATTAAAAATTAATAAATAGTTGAAATAAAAACTTATAAAAAAATAACCTGAAAATACGGAGTACATAATATTCTAAAAGACGAAACCTGAATGAATTAGAATAAAATAAAGAATATAACAAAAAATTAAAATAAAACAAAGAAACTTAAGATAAAGAATTAAAATATTAGTAAATAATAAAATAAACCAATCAGAAAAATGGATTATTAAAGAAGAGAACACCACAAAAAAGCAAACATTTTCAATATTATTTATGGCTGCACGTTTCTTTTAAAAGTATCCCACCCAAGGGAACAAAAACATTTCTAGTACAATGTAAGATATCTAAAAGATATTTTTATTTTAGTTCTGAACGAAAAATCCAGCTTGATTTGTTATCAAAATTAACAAATGTAAAAAAACAATATTCGAACAAAAAAGTAAAAATATTGGAGGAAATGTCAACACTTGAGATTTTAATGGTAACTTCAACTAGTGCCCAAGTTAATACAGTCAGTCGTCACAACTTATAACTTACTAAATAATATCAACATTATATAGGCAAGATTACACACCAAGGCACTTAAACTCTACCATTTATGATTAACATAAATTTATTCTAGATTTACAAACGATTAAACATGCCCATGTTTACAAGAGCAGAATTGCAGAAATGAATTCTTGATTATTCATATCTTTTAAAAACAACATTATCAATTTTTTTTAGTATCATTTAATTACCTGCTTTTAGTAAAAACAGATGTAAGGTAAAAAGCATCAAAACTTACTTTTTTTAATATTTAAGTGTTTTAATTGTAAATGGAGGGCAATGTTAAAATTTTTGGGAACAATTATAATCACTTTAACTTGTTAAGTTCGGAACCAAAAACAAATGTACAATTGTAACCGATTCATGGATATTTTTTATAATGAAGGGTCGGAAAAGTATTATCAGCCATCTCATTACTCTAAAAAGCAGAACTTTATCATTGAAAATAGTTTTGCTATATATTTGTGGTATTAATTGGGAAAAACTTAATCAAACGCATGCATAAAAAATAAATAAGGGTTATATAATAGCTTCAAAGGGACATGCGAAGGCTGGATTTTTTTTTTGGGGAAAATTGCTTACTGTTCACCAGCTTCTGCTCTTTCTTCTGCTCTCTCCAAGTCAGCTTCAACCATAGCTAATTTACGAGCAACCTGATCATCATATCAAATTTAGTGGATAATCCATCAGAGATGCAGGAAAACAAAACAAAAATAGAAAGACACATTTTAGCAAAAAAGGTTATAAATGTATAAATGAAATAATAAATATAATATCAAAAATTATTAAGCAGTAGCGTAAGGAATCCAATCAATAATATAACAAGGAACATAAGATACTTATTAAGGATTGATTCATAGAAATTTTTATCTATAAATTAAATAAAAATTATCATAGAAAATATATTTAGGAAGCAATAACTTTTTTTTCATTATAAGGATTGTAATTGAAATAAAATATTCTGTGTTGATTTATTATTTACTAGGTATTCACAGATCAAGAACAAGATTAACACTGATTGTGTTAAGTTGACAACTTATCAAGGCAGCGTGAATTTTAGCACTAGTCACTTCATAGTGTTATGTTTTAAATTACAAGATCACACTTTGCTTCAAGATTTTGAATAAAACAATCGATTGAATTTAATACAACTGGCAGCTTGATCAAGGATTTCACCTTGGGGGACAAACTTAAAGAAATTTAACAATTAAGAAAATATACTACAAAATGTCATCTAAGAAATACAGGTGTCTTCTTTCTTGAACTTCTTTCTTCTTAATTTTCTAATAAATTAAAAGACAGCAATAAAAAAATTATAAAAGAATACACATAATACACTCTAATATTACTAAACCAAAAAAAAATAGACACCCGTATAAAATTGAATAAGATTGACAGATTATTTTAAAATTCCTCATTTCGGGCATTTCTAATAAATAAAAGAAATTTAATCTATTTCTCTCTCACAAGATTTTTAAAATGGTTTTTTTGGAACAATACTTAAGATTTTAAGCAATTCAAATATTAGTCATTACTTGATAAAACTAGAAAATGTTTCAGATATTAATAATAATAAATAATTGGTAGAACAGAACAGACTAATTTTGTTCCTAAATTAATATGATGAGCACTGCCTAAACCAAATTTCTTTCTAATAATGCTAGAAGTTAAATCAATCTTAAATGCAGGAAGCTGTGTAAACTGATACGTTACTATGTTAACTATTTTAACACTAAAATTACTTTTTATATTTTTTATTCATTACCAAAAGCAGTGTTAGTTTATGAGACAAAAAGATTCTTTATTCTTTAAAATTGCCTGAGTATTATTGCTATAAAATTAAAGAAAGGTAAAATCTGGCTGCTTAATATATTTTTAAACTAATTATACTGTTTTATTTATTTTTTGAGTGAATCTTCTACTAAAACATTGTAATAAAAAAAAACATTAAAATTGAACTTTTTATTTTTTTAAAAAATAATTTAACACAAATAAACTAAACAAAGATTAATAGTAACATTTGTTTTATTAAAATAATAAGAAAAATCTTTAGTTCAATAATTGCTTATCATAATTATTTCATTTACATTTATTGAGTGGTAAGTTAATTATAAAATAGTTAATCAGACTATAAAAATTTAAAAGAGAGGACATAAAAAGTCATAATAACTGGGTTAGTCATAACTATACAGAGTGCAGCTAAAATACTTTGGGTTTAAACGTACCTAATATAAGAAAGTATCATCGGACATATTGTAAAAAAGATATTAAAATTAAAACATTGTAAGACCATAAGATTGTTACAAGCATCAGTCATACCATCATAAATTTATGCAGTATAACAGACTTTCAACAATATTATTATTATTGTAAGTATCTAGAACTTAGTGATTGAAAATTGTGTAATTAAAAGTCACTCTCTTTTAAAAATGATTAAAAAATAAACATTAAATATTTATTATTAATGACTAAATCTACAAAATAACAAGTTATTAGAAACAATTATATATTGTCAATTGACATTTTTTTTTTTATTTTTTATTATTTTAATTATTTTTTTTCTTTGATCATAAACATGCTATATTTATTTATTAAATTAAATATCACAAAGTTTAGACCTGATTTTTTAAATTTTATTTTGTACAAAAAAATATTAGTTTTTCTCATTATTTATAATAATTATTTTTAAATAATTAACATAAATTAAATTAATTTGATGATAACAACATTAATAAATATATTATTATTTTAGAAAAATATTTGGTTTTCTGAAAATATTAATTATACTTAATAAAATAGATTTACAAATAAAGTAAATAAATTAGATTGGAATATCAAATTAATTGATAAAAATAAAATCAAAAAATTGAGGGAAGATAAAAAACAAACAAATAAAAGACAAAGCCAAGAAAGTAGCTTAAAACGAATAAAAGAATGAAATGGTTGAAAAACCATCCCGAAATAAAAAAATAAATAAATTGACATTATATCAAATAAAAAAAACAAACTCAATATTTATTTTACATCATATCAAAGAAGATAAAAAAATTTAAAATAGCTATTTCTACTGGTAAAAACTAATGGAGAAAAAATTACAAAAATGTGGAACACATTGATTAAATTCTTTTATTGACTCCTATAAAATCAGCACACTGAATAGTTTTTGTTAGAAATTAAAGTAAACTAAAGGTGTAGATAACTTTTAAAGAAAATGTATGACATTACTCACAGTTACAGTTTGTATTGTATAACATCATAAAATATTGAAGTCAAAAAGATAAAATATAAAAAGTTAAATAAAAGAAATGGACTAAAAGCTAAATATGATGATGAAAAATTATTGATACATTAGATTTGTTTGGCACATTAGCTTAGAGTACACCAAAGTAACCGAGACTAAGAAATATGTTTGACGTCAAGATCACTCTAGAATGCCCTAAGCTGAAACTACACTGAGGTTTGAAACAAATCTTCAACAGAGAGAATATACCTCTGAGCTGCACTTTTTTTCTCTAAAAAGACTAAGCAAAGTTGAATAAAATAACATTCTGGTAGAAAATCATTCTTATCATATGTGATAACAATAATTTAAGTGCAGAGCACCAAAATAACAACTATTTACTCAAATTCCAGGCAATAATTCATAATTTGAGCTTAAAGCAAGGTTCTTTAGTTTGATTCGATAAGAAAAGTTTGTTAAACTAGGTAGGTAATTTGTATTTTTACCCTTTTTATGTTCCCGCATAGAGCTAATACAATGTTTACTTCTGTTTACCCTACCTTGCTGCAAAAAAAAGAATTTGAGGGCAAAGAAGAATAGTTCAGGCTAGATTAGTTTACACCAGTTCATTTGCCAAACAAACCTATTGTTAAACAATGTGACAAACAAATCACTAAATGACTTTTTAGCAAATTTTTTCAATAGGAATTATAATGAATCAACTGGTTGGTCCTTCAACATGGAACTTCAAACGTTCATTATAATGTAACAGAAAAATATAGGATAGGACTCTAAGAAGAAATAAGAATACCAAACAATTTAATAACTCATCATCTTTTGTTGTTGGTTCAATAATAAAACAACTCAAAAATTTATTTTTGGTCTTAACTCTAATTCAATTAAATTCTTTTAGTTTTGAGAGCTGTGGTCCAAAGGGTAAATAAATAAAAACTCCGTTTTTAGTGGAGACGTTTCGACCATACTGGTCATAATCATTCATTCATTTATGAAGGGTCGAAACGCCTCCACTAAAAACATAGTTTTTATTTATTTACCCTTTGGACCACAGCTCTCAAACCTATTTGACACAGGGTACAAACGTTTAGTTTTTTATAAATTCTTTTAAATATATGAACAGTGGTTTTTATTTTCTTTATGCCAGATAGGATTTAAATGTTCAAACCATACTTCATTTAACTGATCCAAAATTTAAATATACCATTAATAATCTGTTGAATAATTTGGCAAAAGTAGAAACAAATTTAAGACCAGTTATAAATAATTATGGAACAGAACTGACTTATTTTGTTCCCAAATTTATATGATGAGCACAGTTAGACTGATTAGAACAGTTAACTATAACATTGTAATCTAGTCTCCACTCATAAAAATTAATTGCAAGTAACGTGATGTAGAAATTCATACAGTAGGGGTGGGACCACCTAAAACTCCCAGGTTTAGGTGGTCCTCAAAAAACAGGGATTAGTTGCATGAACTACCGCACCGAGCGCTAGTTTTCACCTTGTACGCTTATCATGATTGTTATCGGTTTTAAATCAAGACTTCAGAAAAAATGTAAACAAGACAATTTTTATCATATTCATTAACTTTTTTTCTTTTTTAGTTGTTTATAAGATATTTTTTTTTTATAAAATAGGATAACGTGTGTTACGAAAGTTGTGTTATAATGAGACAACAAAGACAAAAATTAAATTTATAATTTCCCGGTTTGATGTTTGTTTACAAACATTTTAGATGTTTTGTTTACAAACATTTTGATGTTTGTCTACAAATCATGGTTATCACGATATCAGGACTACTTAAAATTAACACAGCGTTTATATTTTTATAACATTTTATGAAAATTATACCTTTAAAATAATTAATACAATTTTTAACATAGTTAAAGACCCTTTTAAATAATTTTAATCTTGGAATTGAAAAAATAATTATTTTATACATGGCGTACAAGGTGAACCGACCTGCCACTAGTAGAGAAAAGGTGAACTTTTTCAGTTCACCTTAGAAAGACAGGTCCATCTAAACCTGCTTATTCAGGGGGAGTTAGACCACTGTGTCCCGCGCCCCCACCCCTACTGTGTGAATTTCTACATCACTTTAATTGCAAGCTTTATTTTGAAGTATGATGCTATGAAAAACCACAGAGCTATACATCTAAAAATAATGATTGTCTAAGCATTTTAGATCAGTTAGTTACTTAAAGACACAATTTAGAACAGTATAGAAAAATGAAGGATCAAAACTAGAAAAATTTGAAAAATAAATAGAATAGTCAAAATGATAAAGAGACACAAAACATAAGTCTGATAGCTAGAATTCTTATCCAACTTAAATTGTTAAGGTAATATTTTTTTAAGGTTTTACATACATAATTTCAGGCAAATTAAATTTTAATAATGTTGCAAATTTATTTTATCGTAAGTTATAATTTCAAATTTGACTAGTTTATCCCACATCTCTTGAAAATGACATAAACAATACAATGAAATAACAATTTCTTCCCAAATTAAAAATAAATTATTTTTTATTCCCTCTTAATGCACAAACACTAAGGCACTTCAAACAAAATATCGGCACTTATATCTTTACAATACAACCCCACAGCACTAAGTGATCAATTCACACTTTTGAAACAATTGCTCGACGGCAATTTAAAACTAAGAACTCACGGAATTTTATAACAACACTAAATTAAATCACTTTCCCTATACTAGAAAAATAATAAGGAAAAAACAGAAAACAAACAAAGAAAAACAAGAAATAATTAATCATGTAAATAATGAAAATTTGTTAATAATAAGCATATAATTAAACTAATATTTAGATTATAATAATATAATTAAAAATGATAAATTTTATCAACACATAGAAAATGTTAAGGAATAGTGCAGTTTAAAAAAGTAAGACCAGATAATTTTAAATTTGATAAATTGGTACACATAATGTGCAAAAAATCCAGTATCAACTTATCTGACCTTCTGTTAGAAGTCCAAAGTATAATAATACTTTAATATACTTTAAAGTACTTATATACTTTAAATAAACTAGTAATACACCTTAAAGTATAATAATACTTTAAAGAAGTTAGAAAAACCTGGATAGTTGATATAAAAATTTGCTTATTCCCAAACATAATCAAAACAAATAAATTAAAAAAGGCACATTTATTATATTGAAACTTGTATTATTTAATAATCAAGACAGAAGTATTATAAAATATTTAAGTACTTTTATAAATGGTTCATATTAATAATCAATTAACTTTGAACAAACAAAGGATGTAACTTTAACTATTAACAGAGTTCAAACATCAGATTAACCCTGCTAATTAACAAAGGCTCCATCCAAAGAACAATATTTCTGATTAAA
The DNA here is from genome assembly GCA_018340805.1 of Microvelia longipes. Classification (NCBI taxonomy): domain Eukaryota; kingdom Metazoa; phylum Arthropoda; class Insecta; order Hemiptera; family Veliidae; genus Microvelia; species Microvelia longipes. The sequence continues at coordinate 47,091,554 of JACMZG010000002.1, forward strand.
ATTTGCACAATATTTCTGATTAAAAACCACAACATTTGCGTCAAATATTTTAAAACCACTTTTGGGTAAGAAATTTTAATACAAACAAAGTTTCAATTCAATAAAGTACCATTAATTTTATGATACTGTGTCTATACCTCTCTTTCTGCCTCCTCAACCATTATTAGGAAAGAATTTTTAACACAATTTTTTTTAAAAAAAGGCGTTGTTAATTAAGAATTGAACTTTTTAATAATTAATAATTGAATAGTATTTTTAAGTCAAAACACTACAATAAAGTATATTTTAACGAAAAAAAATAATAACGACTTAAGGGAATGAGGATTGACAGAAAGAGAGAGACAAGTAAAAATTACCTGAAATTTTATAATAAATTTTTAATTAAAAACAACAACTAAGTAATTCAAAACAAAAATGTTATTATCGAAAAATGTCAATAAATAATTAGAAATAAATAAACAGCAACACATTTAGTATTCAAGTCAAAAATATATATTATTAGAGAAATATATAAAATAAAAAAAATCAGATTAGTAAATTAAGTACACCTGAATCTCAGTAAACTGAACTTCTTGTATTGAAACTTTTTGCTGTCCAAATTGTTACATCTTTGCAAAAAAATTTGGTGTATTAAGTCCAACGTATAAAGATCCAGATGTATTATATTTGAAAAATTAGAAGGAACAAAAGGGAAGTTAAAGTTAATTACGGAGGATTTACGAAAAATAAATAAAACTGACTAAAAGTGAAACATTTCATACTTAATGGATGAGATTTATCACAGCAAGAAACTTTATTTCCTTTATACAGAATGGTCCAAAATTCTCTCCCACCCCTTTATTAATTTTAAAACCATTTAAGATTTTCCTTGAAAATTTTCAAGAACTTGGGGAACTTGCCCCCTATAAAGAGAACAAAAATCTAAAAGAACACCTAAAAAATAAGGGCAAAGTATTAGTGATGAAGAGATAATATCATGGTCATTAAAAAAAAATAAACTTCACTAAATGATAGAAATCCCCCAAATTTCAAAAAAAAAATATTCTAAACAGTTCTAAAATTAAGAGGGGGGGGGGGACTTTTGGACTATCCTGTGTATAATTTTTTAGTATTATCATGCTAATAATTTATCAATTGAATGATTATGAAGAGGCTCATTTGATCTATTACAAACTTTGACAAATTAATTGCAACAAATCTAGCTCCACTACTAGTACAGAGTTTGATATAGACCATATTGTTTTTTGTTCCTAAGGGAAAAATGAATTAATTAAAAAGTTGTATTTGAGGAGCAAAATGTTTCTTATAGACTCCTGATCCATAGGATTCAATGAGACATCAGTTTCGAAATTACAAAGCCTAAGTTAGATCAGTGAGTTATTACTTTTTTAAACCAGTTGTAACTCTGGAAAGGAAAGCCTTCAAATCAATGAAACTCTATCAAGGATTAGATAGGGAGGAAGAAATAAATATATAACAAATCAATCAGGTACAGGGTACCTCAGAACTTTTGCCCACTCATTGTCACCACTTGGGATTCACTTCCCTTGTCTTACTATAACTATCACTGAGATGAAACTAAGACCAACATTTGTTGGTGCCAAGTCCATGCCAAATTTCAAAAGAGTCCAATCATAATTCCTCGTTTCATGAATATTTGCTCAGTCATTATTGCCAATTAATAATGACCTAAAGATTGATTTTTGTACTAACCTTTAACTATTTGGCATGAACACTTAAAGTTTCAACGATAAACCGACACACATACAGACAGACAACTTTGTGAAAACTACTCAGGAAGTCTTAAAAACACCTGAAACTGCTGGTTACATCCAGTTTCGATTTTTTTGCAAACACAATACTTTTCCTATATACTACGGTACAATGAGGAAAAGTAAAAATCAAAAACAGGGTAGAAAACAAAAACAAAACAAGTATAAAGATAAACACAAAAATTTGGGGAAGCAAAACTACACTAATACTGAGGGGGAAGCAAAATTCACCTCATCATATTTCTTATCAGCTTCCTCAGCTAGGAAGCGAGCTTCCTTCAACTGATTTTCAAGGGCATCCATCCTCTCTTCATCAGCCAAACTCCTGTTCTCAAGAATCTTTCTCTGCCTATAAGATTATTCAGCAAATAAAGACTTTTTTCAGGAACTCTCCAGATGTACTAACATTAAATCCTTAAAAATGGGGAAGAATCAAGGTCCTTAGTTAATTTAGTGAGGTGAACCATGTGAGTTCAAATTAATAATTTATATGGTAACTATTACTCAGTAAAATATGGCAATTTTTACACTTCTGTTCAATTTTAAAACTAAATTAGAGTATACCATAATATAAATAGTTTTTTAAACAAGTTCTTTATATGCAAAAGTATAGAATATTTATTTTGTGTAAACCGGAGCATTCTTTTTTTATTGATTTGGAGTAATTTATGCCTCTTTATTTTTTTGGTATGAATTTGGCTATTTTTTTTTTTTTGTGTGTGAGGGGGTTTGTTTGGGTTAAGAATATTTTTTCTTTTGGTATTGGTATTTTATTTATTTTTTCAGGATTGTCAAAAGAATATTTTTGATGGTGTGTTCAATATGTTTATATTATACAGGTATGTTGCAGGAGTGTCAAAGAGGGTTTGTATGCAGTCTGTGGACTGACTTTTGATGAATCAACCTAGCATTTGCCTGAAAAATTGAGGAAAAACAAAGAAAACCTCTATCAGGTTGATCGGACATGCGGTCCGGGTTAAATTTTTAAAGTTAACAAAAGTGGTAATAAAATCACCACTTTTGGATAGTTGCCAAAAAAGGGAAATTTAAACTTGCATGAAGTGATTTACTGAGGGTCAATTCTTTTTGAAAATCTAGGACCAAGTTTTCCCCTATTTATTAAGGATTAAACTTTGATGCATCCAAAATATTCCACCAGATATAATTGAAGTTGTTTAATTTAGCAAAATCATTTTTGTTTATGTCAATATTGAATAATCTTATTGTTGTCATGCTTAAGTATTTTGTATGCCAACCACAGAAAAAACAGAGCAATGAATTAAAACAAAGATCAACACCTAATACAGTTTCCCCAAATATAAAAAGTAATCGGGTAACACTATGAAGAAAAAGCTCAAAATTAAGAAATAAGGAAGAATTAAGGTAAACGGGAAAACATAAAGAAAGAGGGAAAGACAAGGTTTCTACTTAATCTAAATACTTACTGTACCAATCATTTGATTTTTCAACAAGATTTAAGCTGATGGTATGTTACAAAACAAATCATTCAGAATAAAAGTGTAGATTTCTTTAATTTTTTACAGAACTATATAAAAAATATTTTTTTTAAATTTATTTTATTCTTTTTATAAATGTTATTATTTAAGAATAAAATGAACTTAGTTTATTATTTTAACTTTAGAACCTTCATTAAAATGATACTTACAAAAGGAATTCTAAATCAAAATGCAACAACACTAAACATCCACCACCATACAATCTAAATAAACACACCTAAATAAAATAAAATAAAATGTGATGCTGTTTACTATAAAATGAAGATAAAATTGCAGATATTCATCTTACCTCTTCATATTTCTTATCGGACTCTTCAGCGATAAGTTTAGCCTGAGCCAACTGTTGCTCCAATAAACTCACTCTATCGTCCTCCATATTGGTTCTATTTTCTAGGGCTTTCCTTATCCTTTAGTTAACCAAATTTGATCCAACAGTCAGATTTCCAAGACCCAATTTTTTGTTATCAAAGCCCAAAACAATTTGATAGTAAATAAATTGTTAGGGAAATCAAACAAAAATAAAAAAAAAAGTTAGTACAAAAATACAATACAAAAAAAATATAAAACATGCTATAATTATTTCTTTTAAAAGTTTATAACTTATACTAATGAGTAGCTAAATTGCAGGAATAATGCCTATTTTGCAGCTAATACCTCTAAAATCTAAAACATTTCCACCAGTACTAAAAATATGCTAAAATGCAATGCTGAATTGGTTTTAAACGACATAATATTAACAGGTTTCTAGAATCCCCTACAATGCATTGTGTGCAAATAACTACAAGTTCTGACAGACAGTCAATGACTAAATTCTCCAACTATGGTTTTTATTAGATTTTCTTTAGACCTTAAGGGATTTCTAAAGATAAATACATAGAAATAAACTTGATTCTAAGCAAGATATAGAATAATATCAGAAGGCTACTTTAAAATGTCAATTTCAAGAATATTAATACCTATACAGTGCACATACAAAGGAATACAAGATTACTTGTCTATTTAGTTTTTATATTTAAAATCTCTAAGATTAAAAGTAATAAATAAAATATTTTTAAAAAATTCTAACAGACTATGATGTCATTTCTTTATTTTTACTACTATTATTACTTCATATAATTAAAAAAAATCAAAAGAGAAAACAAAATTTAAAAAGATGTTGAAAAAAACACCTTTTCAACAATACAACAAGATTATTAATAAAACCAAAAATAAGAATAATCTCATTTAATTACAGATATAATATAATCCACACATTTTTAATGTTGTAATTTTTAATTAAAATCAAATTAAATTTTAGTTAAAATATGAATTCTATACTTGACATGTCACCTCAGTTTAAATAAAACTTGGTATTATCTAATCATTTCTTAAACACTGATAAACTGTTAGCTTGAAAAAATATTGAAAACACTTCCTAACTCCAGAATTTGTTTAGATTGGGATAACATTACTGAATATTGTTTCACTTTTAGGAAGTAGTTTTTCTCTGAATTTGTACTAAATCAGAAGTAGTAAAACAGTGCAATACACTGAGTGTAAATTATTGTGGACATGTGTATATTGAATTTGTACTGAATATTGCAATTGACATAGTATATTGGTAGACATAAATCACATATTGTTTTTTTTATTCTGTACATGTTGAATAATAACTAAAAAACAGAAATGAGAAAAGTAATGAAGATAATAGCAAGACGCAAATAGAACAAATATACAAGAAAAATGAGATCTCAATTCATAACTGTAACTTAACTTGCCATTTCTTTTTCAATATTTATTTCAAATTTAATCAGCACGTTTTAAGCTTAATTTTAAACAAAAAAAATATTAAATGCATAAAAATCTACACCTAGTTTTTTCATGCAAAAAAATTAAATAAAACACTAACTAGCAAGACATGAACATTACAAAATTCCATCCATAATTCATTACTTTAAATAAATCAAGAACTCCTAGTATTCAGTACCAATGCAATTTCAGAGGATATGACCAAATTTATTTCCTCCCACAATATCTGATGTGGATAAGAATATATCATTATTATTCACAAAAATATGTAGTTAGATAGAAAGAAAGTACTTATCAGTCAAGGATAGAACAAAAATACTTATTAGTGGACTAAATCTTTTATAGAAAAATAAAATTTATTTTGTCTTATTAGTTTTATTATTTACATAATTGATCTTAAAAAAACATTTGCTCAGTTATGATTACTTGAGATAAATTTTCAACAATAACTTATCAGATATTATCAAGTCAAAATTTTATCAAAATAAAATCTTTAATATATTTTGGAAACAAATTAAGATGGGATTTATAAATTCCATCTTTATTAACATTTAACTATCAACATTTCTAAAATGTTCAATAGTTTTTTTAACTCCTACCAATCATTACAAAGTAATGAAGCCATAGTGTAACACTTTGCTTTTAATTAAAGGATATTTCTTCAAAATATTCAGTGACTAATGAATTTAAATTTAACAATTAAATAAATAATCACTGTAGTCCAAGAAGTGTCGTAGAGAGATAAAAGATTTTTAGAGACAAACATTTTATTAATTTCATTTGATTGACTTTTTCCTTTACAGAACAGCCCAAAAGCCAGAGTTGCAAAAAAAGTTATCGACAACTATCAGGTGTTTGTATAAAATATACAAATACGTGTTTTATAAATTTGTAAACCGTGTTTATTAAATTTAATAAATTTAATAAACAATTTATTTGTCCCTTGTTTAGGCTCTTGGACTATAATAATTGATTATGTAAATAATACTTACACTTTTCTAAATCAAATTAAAAATAATAATAGAACAAAGAATGACATCACAGATCAATTATTAAAAATTAGTAGCAAAATTAAATAACATCAAAAATCAGTTAATAAGAAACACATTTAATTATTATCAAATTAAACAAGCAACATTAATTAAAAGAGCTTAGAAATTTTAACAAGGACGAGCAGAGCATCAGAAAAAGACATCTAAATACTCACCTTAAATAGTATAGTGGAGATTGGGGCAATACTTTGGTTATGATCATCTAGAACTAATGATCCACCTAATAATACTTAGGGTTGAAAGGATTGAAAGGGAAGAAAGGACTGGATAGATAATCCCCAAATCCCTAACTAGAAACAATCTTAAAAATAACTAAAGTTAGCCAAAATTGTGTTTTAGTCGTATTTTTATTGATAAGTTCAAAAAAATTGCTGAAAAATAGCATTTTTGTAATACAGAAAATGCAGGTGCACATGCATATTATACATAGAAAATTTATATATAATATGCATGATATTCATACACGTAAGAAATGCATTTACCAGCTTAAAGTAATAATAGAAAATTGAGTCGTGGAGTCCACATATAAAGAAAAATTAGAAACAAATCTCTCCACTGATTTTATAATTTAATGGCAGAGTCAGCTTTCAGACTTACCAGTCCATCATCTGAGCAGGCGAGACATGAAAAAATTGTTAAGACACGTTAGTGAAGAGTTGTCTAACTCGTTGTATTCTGTCTCTGACGATGGACTGTTAAGTCTGAAAGCTGACTCTGTTATTAAATTATAACATCAGTGGGGAAACTTATTTCTTGTTTTTCCTTAACTTAAAGTTAATTTAACTATAATATAAAAAATAGTATAATAATAATTAAAATCCTAAATATAAATGGTAAAAAAAATAGTAGGTGCACTATCCCAACATTTTTGGATAGTGCTGGATGGGTCAAAATTGTTTGCCTGTTGAGAATTTTACATGTTCACAGAATCAAGTCTACAAGATGGTATTAAACACCAAAACAAAAATAATAAGGCATCAAAATAAAAAGTAAATTCAAATACCCACTTTGTCTTCTTGGGTTTTGATTGTTTTTTTTTTGCCTTGTGTCTGTAGTAGCAAAATAACAGTAGATTAATAGTAATTTTTTTAACACTATACTATATTTTGTTATTATAAATTGATTTAACAAAGGTTGGGCACAATGTTGAAGTGGAATTTGTGAAGATATTCCGTGAATAATTAAAATTTTAGAAAAAACTCAATCCTGTTCAAGCCAACCAAACCAAATTGGTGGTTGAATTTATAAAAAAGTAGTTTGAAACAGCAGGAACTTGTATCAAGTTCAAGTTTATTGCTCTATTTACAACAAAAATTCCTGACTTAGTTGGTCAAGTATTTGGTCCTTTATTCAATAAATTACCTTCGATAACCTCTATAAGAACTGGAGACACCAAAAAATGTATTAAAACAAAATGACTATCAATACAAATACTGTGAGCAAGAATGATAAAATAATAAGAAACAAATTTTGCAATCATTGAGTAAATAGGTGAAAATCATTCAAAAGTTTGGTCCTAAAGAACTCTAAAGTTTACAAACAATTTTTATAAGCAAAATATACCGACATTTTGCTTTGATTAAATATTTATTTTCAGTAAGAACATTTTTTCAAATTATTAAATTTAAATGGTTTATAATTAAAGTCTTGCTAGCCACAAAATCTTAAGGCTTATGAGCAGCTATTGTTAGTTCTTTTCTTAATAATATGATTTTAATTTATTACTCAAGTATGCTTCTCACAAAATGTTTTATTCACTATCTACATCACAAAATAGTATTGCATAATATGTTATCTTTAAACCTAATCACAATGAGTATAGGACATGTTGACATTACCTTTCTGATTCATCGGCAGCTTGTGAGGCTTCAGCTAATTTAGCAGTAGCTGTGGCAAGACGCTCTTCACTCCTCTCTAAATCTTCTTCAAGAAGTTGGATACGTCTATTAAGGGCAGCAATTTCACTCTCAGCCTACACAATAAACAAAGAAAAAAAATTATAAAATATTTACCAACAAAAATATTAAAAGAATAACACATTATCCAGGAAGAGCTAAGAAAATGTTTATCAACCATTTTCTCATCAACAGCTTTTTTAAACTAAACAAATATTTGTGGCATAAAAGTCTCAGAAAGGAGGTTAAATAACTAAAACATAAAAAACTCAATAAATGGATCTAGCCTTCAAATGAAATATATCAAATAATATTATTAAAATCATTTAGCTAGTAGTGACCCGTAATGTCTTCTTTTAATTTAGATAACAACATTTAATTTAAAAAAAGTATTAACTTTTTAAAAATTAATTAAAAAATCGCAATGCTTACTCTTTTTCACAGAGGTAAATATAGGCTGCATAAAACTATTATAGAAGTAAAGAAACAGAGTAATGAACAGATAACTCAAGTTTCTTAGTGTTCAAATTGTTACTCTAATTTCTATTATAGCAATTGCTCATTGAAAGAAGATCAACTAAAAAATACAAATTATATAGGTTGTGAACAAACAATATTGGGATTAAACTTTGTTTAAGAAGCCTTAGTAACATACATGAGATAATTCTAACATTCAAAACAATCTTAAAGAAAACCCTCTAATCAATATTAAATAAAAACAAACAAAAATGTATTTACATAATTAATGTTTTTAAATAATTTTCAAGCATTCTTCTTTTAATATAATTTTTTATAGACTCCAATCTTAATTTAATTTTATTTCGTATGCACGCCTTAATCCTATTATACATATTTTACACTTGCACTCCTTATTGTACTATTTCTTTATCTCCTAAAATTGTACTATTTCTCCATCTCCTAAAATTGTACTATTTCTCTATCTCTTAAAGGGGGGGGGGGGAAGCAATGCGTTGGCAAAAACTGAAACACTCACTTCTTGGATGTTAGTAATGACATTTCAGTACCTACAGATCCCAAAAATAAAAAAAAAAATATTGCTGTCTATGTATGTATGAGTGTAGAGATGTGCACATTTCTTGAAAGCAAGCTACATCTTGGTACCAACATTAAGTCCTAAGAGAGAAAGAATTATTTACTGGTATTGTTGTTTATTGGAATTACAACAAGGCATATTAAAATGACATCTTTCAAAACAATTGAAACTCATTAAACATACATATATGATTAATAAAGTGTTTCAAAAGATGCTTTTAAGTTATTAGCAAATTCCCTTTGAAAATTCGCTAACGGGATGGTTGGCATGGGGAGAGTCCAAGTAAGGAGGGCATTCATTTTTTTACTGAGGTCTTTTTTTTCACAAGTGCACTTTTCTTGTAAACACACTAGCTTAAATAGCAATATTATTAATATTATTATGCTTGGTGATATTAAATATTATATTAATATTAAATAGCAAGTTAATATTAATCAATAGAACAAGTTAATGTTCCATGACAATAGAACAAGACTAGTTTGTTTTTATTAGGCAGCTTGTTTTTATTCCATATGAATCCCTCATTTAATAACACAAACATCATTCTTTGATAAAAACAAATTGTACTTTTTTCAAAATAACAGATAGGCTCAAAAGAAAAGAACAACTAAGAATGAGACAGCACAATAAACAATAATTTACTCCCTTAATTCCCCTACTTCATTATTTTAAAACAAGCTTATTAGTAAAAGACACAAAGTAAAACCACAAGAGAATTAACAAATTTTATAAATCAAGTCCAACAAATTTTGAAGAAATAACCAAGTCAATAATTTGAAAAATCAACATGACTTTTTATTATTTTTATTAAAAATACATCAATTCTTGTTTATTTTATTAGGTAACATAAATAGAGGGTGGGCTCAGTGTCAGCTTAAGTAGAAAAAATCCATGACAAAGACATTAGAGAAACCTAAGGAAATAACTCCAGTGGACATCTAATACAATGTTAATATATCTTAATTAAATACCATCATAGTCACTAGTAGTCTATTTAAAAAAAAGTTAAAATACTTGTAGTCATTGATTTAGACATCATTGTTATGAAGATTTATTTAATTTTTTTAGACACCTCTAAAACATTTGTGTTAACATCAATAGTTTAAATGCACTATTCTTTATAAAAATCGAGCAGCCCTTTCTCGCCACAGAAATCTTGGGTTTCACATCTCACTTTACACTCACAGTTATAAAATTATTGCCAACTAATCATAATGACCCCACTACAACATAAAGTGGTTTATAGAAGGGTAACTCCTAATGAGCTACAAGGCTCAAAAATGTCATTATTTTTACATCAATAACTAAAACTTCTCTTTACATCTAATATTAATAATAATGATCATTTGTATCATAACATGTTAATATAAACATTCCTTGATTTCAGCTAGCAGCACATTTAAAACTTTTTTAATTAAATGTATAACCAAATTTATTTCCTCGTCTTCTTTCCCCAACCAATCTCGAATGTTTTTAAACTATTTTACATCTTTCCTAAACAAGTCTAATGAAGATGCCTCCCACAAGGGAAGTGAAACATCGGATTTATCACCTACACCACCGAAGTTAATAAAAAAAACACATCATTCTAAATCCACCTAATTTTCAACCAATTCCACCAATGAGTCACTTTTTAATAAATAAGATTTTCAGTAGGGAATGGTCACTAGAAAGCTGGCAAAATTATTTGGTTAATTTAAATGGGTTAGCATCTCAATTATACTACAGAACTAATATTTAGAGTTAGACTCCTTAAACGAGCTAAAATGTTCGGTGGGTAACAGTTTAACTGGTTCTTGGAGCAGATCAAGACCAATAGTCTGTTTCCCTCACAGAATTTAATGAGGCACTTTTGTAAAGACCAACTCTTACTAGTACTGAATTTATAAAGCATGATTTGATGCCTAAAATGGTAAGTTAGGATTAAGGGGCATAAATTAGGTTTAAGTTACGTAAAGGCATACATTGTGTTGCCTATGATTAGGAAAATAAAGAGACTTGGACAACTTTGAAGTTTAAAAAACTCACTAAACTTAGTGTTATTTACACTTAGTGTCAAACATGAATACCAACATACTTCAATCTTTGTAATTCTCGTTATTTATTACTTAAAACTTTTAAAAAAGATAAAAATAAAATTTAACTTGTAAAATAAATAAACAAAAAATCCAGCACAATATTTGTATAACCTGATGATAAGAGAGACAAACACTAAGCGGTTATTAGTTGTCATAATGGGTAAGGTGACGGTCGGAATCAAATTCATACACTACGCTCCATCAGTAATATTAAAGATCCTTGGGTAGGATAGACCTAACTATCTAAATAGGCTTTAGATAGTTTTCCTTAAAGGAGACAAGATTATTATAGTATCAGTAAACTAAATACAATTATAATAATAAAAACTATAAGTATGTCCGTCATGAAAGAACTAAGGATACCTTACAGACGAGTCAAAATAAAAATTTAGAAAACGAGAAAAAATACAATGCTATCAACAGGTGTCAATAACAAACCAATTAAAAACAATAAAAGTAATTTATATTTAACTATTTAAGTTATACAAATAAAATTTGATAAAGAGTAAAACCAGTGGATATCATTTTATGAACAGTAATTTAATTTATTATTTAAAACAGTCAAGACCAAGAATAGCATCAGTCATACATCAGTAATTGTTTTGTTGATTATGCTTAAATTAAAAAATGTAATAAAACAAATAAGAACATAAAACGATATCTAGGAATGTTATGAATTGGAACATAATAAAATACTACATGCAGGGGGCCTTGACCCTAATATAACATAGCTATACTATACTCCTATATCAACATTACTGGAAAGAATATTCAACATAAAAATAACTCACAGTTACTCAACTATAAACACAACTAAAAAAACAGAAAAACCAAAATAACTAAAGACCTAGAAACCTAACCAATTAATAAAAATAACTATCTACAAAGCTTTATTAAAAATAGATCAGAACTACATTTTTTAACTTAAAAAAATATAAAATAAGGGCCATTGGCCCAATACAGGGAGTGGGGTCCCAAACCACATTTGATAGTTGTTTTCTATTAATATTTTCTTCGATTTAATTTATCTTACTTTCATTTAATATCTATGTACTTATTTATTATTTCATATTTTCATTATTTATATACTTTTTTTAGCCATTATTTTATATTAAGTTGACATTTTTTTAAATTTATTACTGTAGTCATAATATAGGACAAGCTCATGGCAGCAAGTACTACCACAGGGTAGGTTTTTGCAACACTAAGAATAATTGTTATCATAAGTTGCAATATTCAATAAAAAAAAAGTTTTCTATACATTGTTGTCGACCATTGTCCTTGAGTATATAAAAAACTCCAGCCGGCCTTTGGTCACCTTGGCTAGGGACCACTGTCTTAAAGTCATTTTTGAAAATGGTACCACACAACAGAAAATCCCCTCTAAGAAAATATAAATCTATACACGTATTTTGGTCACTTAGGTTGGTCTGAAATAGTACTGATTTAGTTCAGCAAGTTATAAACCTTAAATAATGACATTTTGCTTTACCCCCCTAATTAATTTAAAAAAATACATTGGATGCTGGCATTCAGTTGGGTTTAATGCATTTATGTTAATGCTAAGGCAATAATAATGCAACAATGCAGTAGGTTAAAAATAAATCAACAATTAGGTAAAGGTAAATAATATAAAAAAACTACTGCAACTGCAAATTAAGTTAGTTTTAACACACAATCAATAATATATCCTTTGAAAAATATTTAACTGAATTTCTATATACATATTAAGCGGATTTTTTTAAAGGAGCTAAATAAATAAAACAGCGGTATAAATTAAAAGATAAGTTTAACAAAAATCACAACTTCAGGAACTTATACATCAACTGCTCTTTAGGAAGTTGAATAATCAACAATACATTTGCAGTAAAGGACCTACAGAACAAAAAAAACTCATTCATGGAGCCCTGATTACACGACACAATTGGATTCAAAATCCAAAGAGAGTATTCATGGTTGAAATGCACAGTTCCTGTTTGAAAAAAAAACATTTAGTGCGTAGTGGCAACATTGGGGTACCCTATGGAGCGGAACCCCCAAATAAACAATGACAGGTGTACTGGAGCCCCAGAATATGGGTGCAGTGGCTGGACAATCAAAACTGGAACTAACACTCCTTAATTTCTAAATAGAAGCACAGGATGTGACAAAATTAATTAGCTCATAAAAACAAGTTAAAATAATGCTATAAGTAACTAAAATAAATCAATTACTTAAGAACTACAAGTCATGTCAAAGGTAATAATAAAAATAAAAATAGAAATATGTTGTAAAAATAAAAACAGGTAGTTAGGCTAGTTCAATTCTTGTATTTCATAATTTGCAAGGACTAAGAACAATATGATTATTATAATATTATTATTTGTTCTAATAATCTAAGCATTAAAGTAGCAGAACACAAAACCTTAACCAATGGCAAGGGCCAGCAAATATTGAATTAAGTAAAGATATAACGCTTAAAATTTTTTTTAGAAATTTGATAACCACTTCTTACTAAACATTCAACTAGTTTGTTATTTCAGAAAACATAGAACTAGTTTGTTTAAGTAAGTAAATTTAATACCTTCGGAGTAAAAAATGTGTTAGAGGGGTCAGTCGGTGAGAAGATGCCGAGGAAGATAAAATTATGACACATTAATGCAATGAGCTTATCTGATTCTAAGGAAGTTTAGAATAGTGAATAGAAGCTCATTCACAAAGAAGTTAAAAGCAATGGAAGAGGCTCTCAAATGGGAAAAGGTGTTCCTAACAAGGTATTCTGATCTCTCTCAACTAGAGACTGGACTTAACGCTGATTCAGACATTGACAGAAAACTTTTTCTGACAAGAGACAAGAAATTGTTAGAGGAGCTAGATGTATCTAGCGACTACCAACCTATAAGCATCCTAGGTAAAAAATAATTAAGACTTATTATTTGCTAAAGAAACTTTCAAAATAATATTGGCTCTGCTTCAACTCAGCCCAGGAATTTTATTTAAGAAACAATTAGGTATCAAATAAATTTTTAGAGCCATTTCCTAATACTACATTTGTATTAAATGGGTAAAACCCTGAAGTTTATTTAATTGATAAAAAATATTCAGTGAGAGTAAGTTTTGGCAAATTTTCTAAGGAAAAATGAGCTCATGAAGTTGGGGTTATAGAGAGGGGGGGAGGAGGTTGTTTTTAAGGGAGGACTCACTGATCAAGAAATTATATATATATATATATATATATATATATATATATATATATATATATATATTATATATATATATAATATATATATACATATATATTATATTTGTGTGTGTGTGTGTGTGTGTGTACATACAAGATTTTGTATCTAGATAAGCTCTCGTTTTGAATGAAACTTGGCACAAAGTAAACTTAATTTTGACATTTTGACTTTCTTGTGACATTAATGTCATAAAGCCTATTGTTCATGAAATGTTTACAATAATATTAATGCACTTTTAAAACCTTGCGGGAACCACCTCAGGTGGTAGAGAAAACCGTTACGCTCAAAGTGTAGTCTACAGTTAGTGATAATGTATTTAAACAATAATCTTATTAAAACTGAGAGCATAACCTGTCACAAGGATAGCCTGGACTCGAAGGATAGGAAACATTTCACAAAACTCTAAAAGATCATGATGAGGCTGATATTTAATGCCCATATACTAATATATAAGTTAAATAAGTATAAAAAATGTTATCGGTTAACATAGAAAACATTAAGTGCCATGAAAGTCACATTGAGTGTTGTGATTTAAGTAAGAAATCACATTTAAACTTGTGCATTTGAAAATTTGATAATATTGTGGCAATATGACAACACTACTACTAAGTGTCCTAAACTGGGCAAGAGGCCACAAGCCTCTTGTTGATAATATAAAAGTTTAGTGTAATCAATAAGAAAGTTTAGGCTGATTAATAGACAGGTACAGAATGAAGCAACATTCATTCCCATGTATTTTAAAAGCAGTGAGCTGATCAAAATTTTAACTGCGACATTAATCTAAATATGTCTAAATAGAACATTAAATAAAATTATATATTATAAAAGCCATGTGTCACAAATAAGCGTAAATACTGCTGTTGCCTTTCTTGTTATGCCCCACTTTTAATTACAGCAATCAAATTTTACTTTATAATTAATTATTAACTTTTATACGTATAATCTTTTATGTTCCCAGATCCTGAGACCATTCTTTACTATACATCTTTTGTGGTAGCTACGGGAAAGTTTATGGTAGTTGTTTTTATTTTAAAATATATGATAAATACACTTAAGTTTGTCTATTTACTATTAACAAGAACTTATTCGAGTTCCTAGAAATTGATGTAGTTTACATCAAAAGAATAAAATAAATTTATATTCAAACAGTACATTCTCAAATAACCAAAATAAACAAAGATGATGTCATAGGAAGTCGAACTAAAAATGATAAAACTACTTCAAACTACTTTGGCGGTTTTAAAAACCTGATTAGTAAGCATACTTCAAAATAATGGGGTGTGGTTAACACAAATTAATTAAAATATTTAAAACTCATTTAATATTTCTTTTCATAAGATAAAAATTGAGTGTACGAAGTCCCTTAATTTGCCGAAATACAATAGACTCCCTCAAAATCGATTTTTCTATTTAAAATTCCCATATAACACCACTAGAAGATTAACCTTGAAAATTCCGGTTTTCCAAAAACCCAAATAAAGTTTACAAAATCCATATAAATTTATCTATTTACACAATAAAAGGGTTAATAACCGAAGTTTTATTTATAACACGGCGACCCGGTGAAGTCAGACAGGGTGGGGATATGATCAAAAAACTTGCCGAGCTTTGTCCGCCCGGAATTCTGTGCTCAAAAAAACAGGTGGTGGAATATTCGGATAAAATTAAAATTATTAACTTACTTCTTCTCGCCTAATGACTTCGACTTGCAATCTTTTATGAAAATCCTCACATTCCTCGCGATATTTTTCCATTTCTTCTTTCGTCTGTCTCATTTTCTTTTTTAATACATCTAATAATGTACCTTGTTGTATATTCGTAGCCATTTTATAATAATTTCCTAACACAATAAACAACTAAACACGCACCACACTTAAATAACTACTCGAACTTAAACTAAACTTAAAAAATAAGAATATACACGGTAAAGTTCGGCGGAATTTTTCTACGTAAAGTCACTAGTAACAAAGCGGAGGGGTTATTTTGTCAGACTAGCAAAATGGTGGACGTAAAAGGCCAACTGGACAAAGTATGAGGGAGGGGAGACGCCCCAGGCCTTTAACAGGCCAGGCATGGCCTTATTCACTTCCTCAAGGCCGAATCCTTTAACGCTATACAGAATTCATAATACTAAATAAAGATTTGCAGCTCGCTCTTAAGCCCCCCTCATTACTTTACTCCATAATGGACAAACGTTTTAGGTATGATTGAAAGTTAATATTAATCATATTAATATTAACTTATTAAATCATGTACTGTACCCAACTACAATAGTTTATTTAATTTGTTATAAATAAATGTCTAAAGAAATAAAAATCATTTTACCCTACGTTTGAATACATTGTACGAATAAATTAATGTACACAAAGGATGAGTCAAATCGCATAAGTGTAAAATAAATATTTTGATACCAGTAATGCGTTGCATCAAGAACTCACGTCAGAAGAATAAATCAAATAAAAATATTTAATAACAGACTCGCTTCGCACGCTAAATAGAGTAAACATTGGCAAGCTAGTTTTCTAAAGTATAAATTCAAAAATTGGAAAAGAGCTCGCTAAAGAGCCTTGTTTAATTAAGAAACACTTTAATAAGGCTCACTTCGTTCACTAGATTGCGTATATTTATAATAATATATAGTAAGAAAGTCTCGCTTCGCTCGCTAGATTGCGTATATTTATAAATATTATACATAGTAAAAAGGGCTCATTTCGCTCGTTAGAATGCGTATATTTATACATTTTTATGCTAAAAAAGGGCTGGCTTCACTCGATTAAATCCATAGTATAGGCTTCATTAATAATATCGTGTATTAATAATATAAATAAAAAAGGGCTCGCTTGATTGCATGCAATAATAACATGTATAAAAAAAGGGCTCGCTACGCTTGCTATGTTCATAATTATACATACTAAAAAGGAGCTTGCTTAATTGCGTGGATATATGATTTTACATATTGAATTTCTTATAAAATTAGTAAAAACTAATTATTATATAAAATTATAGCCGCCATATTGAATTTTTTGAAATTTGGTAAATGACATTTTTTATTGTACTAATCAAGAGCTTTTAAACGATATGTTACTCGATTTATTCCTTTTTAATATAATTTTTTTGTCTTAACCATTTTTGCCACAATTTTGATTTTTTTTTTAATTTTTAGCATTCAATATATATTCCACTTACTTATCTCCACTACTTTGAAATGATATGCAACACGATTTTTTCACTTAAAATTGTTTTTCAAATGGTCCGCAATAATGGCCGCAATTTTTATAATTATGGGTTATTTAATAATTTTACGCATGTGAAATTATTTTCGTTTCTTACTCTGCAAGAGCTTTAAAACGATATTCAACACGATTTTTTCGCTCAAAAAAATTTGTAAACGGTACGCCATTTCGAAAATATCGGCGCCACTATAACTAAAAACTTTACAGCTGTGAAGACTAATTATTACTGAATGTATAACAAGTTTCATTGAAATTGGTTTATTTTTACGGCAGTTATTGTGACACGTACAAACACACAAACATACACGCCGTTTCAAACGTCTGGAATGAAAGAACTCACTAACGTTCGTTCAAAAAAATTACTTTCTTTCTTATTTTCTAAAGTAAATAACACGGGGCTGTCTACACAAGGAATATAATACCTTAAATATAACTTTATTCAAAGCAGCTTTGAGTGAGACAAATAGCAGATGTAACATGTACATAGGAAAAAATATGACGTCATACACGCACAGACACCATAATCTGGGAACATCCTTCCCAGACCATTCTGCGTGGGTGTATGTAAATTGCAACTCAAACGTAAAACAAATATAGCATACATAATACACACACATTTTTACGTATACATCATACATATATTTATATATAATTGGTTTTGACAAATTATTTACACAATGGCGGTTTTTTTGAAAGTCCTTAAAACAACCGTATACAGACAAAAAACTAAGTAAAGAACTTAAAAAACTTGGCAAGAAATTAAACTTAAGGATTAATTTGTACCAAGATAGAAAATCGGGTACGGGGTACAACGGAACTTTGTACTAAGTTTTTTCTCAAGCAAAACATACGGGGAGCTACGACGATAACAGAAACACACATAGAGTCAGACATATAATTAAAACAACTCAGGAGGTCTTAAAAGACATAAAACGGTTAATACCGGTGAAATTCAAATTTCGGATTTTAAGTATTTTTGCACGGTATGAGAAAAATAATAGGAGTTACTTAACAATTTAAAACCAATAACAAGATTTGACGATGCATAAAAATATGTTTAAAAGGGTAACTGAATAAGGAGATAAAAATAGACAGTTATGGTACTATAAGAAGCATCATATTGATAATAGAGACAATGACGCATTAGTACCTCACAGCTCAAACAAGATCATGATATAGTGCGTTATACGAGGACGTGGATTCACCGTTACTATAGATAGTCCAACATCTTAACTAACCTAAATAACCAAAAATTCCTTAAATTATTCCTGATAATTGATTTTGTAAACATACTGATAAGTAAATGCACTTTAAACAGGTCAGAAAAGTTTTTTTTTAAACTAACGAACTTAGTGCATATTTCTCGGACGCTACGCGGTGTCCGCGCTGGTCCTTTATCAGTTTGTCATATTACTAGTTTATGTAAGTGGCTTATTGCCATAACATAAGCGAATTTTCAAATGCATTAGTAAAAAAACGTGATTTTTTTCGATATTTGTCACTCGATAAAACCGGAATTAATGCTGATAATCAATTTTTATTTTCATACACGTGTTAACCATACATAGCCTAGCCCGATCAGACGAAGTTGTGAAGTTTTGAGATTTTTTGAAATTCACACTGTCATTATTAACTAGTGAAAAGATTTATAAAAGAAGACAGCAGTACAAATATAGTTGAAAAATTCACTAGTTAATTTTTTACAGTCCATTAATATCTCTTTTTGTGTTAATGACAATATTATTGTGGGTTAATGACGTCACATATACTAAAAAAAAGTTCGAGACATTAATAAGGCCGATTTTTGTATTAAGTTTTTTTATCGACACGAGATAGGGGTTTAAAGTCATAGAAAAGTCTAGGAACAAAATCTCGTACACACACACACACACACACACACACACACATATATATAATATATATATATATATATATATAATATATAATATATATATATATATATATATATCATTTGATACTACCGAGTTTTGCAAAACATGAATAGTTGACACAATATATATATATATATATATAATATATATATATATATATATATATATATATATATATATATATTATATATAGCTCATGTTTCGTTAAAATTCGCTAAAAATAAATTGACTAAGCACATTTGCTGAAAAATTAACCAAAAAAAGGAAATCAAGGCGAAGAAAATTTTCACACATAAAATTCGAAAAGGTTTCATTTCATATATTACGGCTTTTAATAACTAATAGTATGTGATCAATACAAAGAAAAAGTGATGCCTTTATAAGCGAATACCTAAGTCATTACGTCATTCAAAAAAGAGCGGGTCCTAAAGGTCAAAAAAAGAGGCGGGGGAAATGAACTCAACAAGTTGGTAACACTGTTCTTAAAAAACAGCTGTCACCTGTCATAACAAAGGAGTTTTTATAACCTGTTAATACTAGGTTATTTTACTATAATATGACAAATCATTGCAACCTACATACATTTTAATTCAAATGAAAAAATAGTTTGAATTATATGATGCAGTTAAAGAGAGTCAACAATAAAAAGTGAAAATTAATAACTAAAAAAATTATAGAGATTAAAGTTTGATCAAAAAATTAGGTAAATGAAAAGAATGATGTACAAAAATAAGACATGACAACAGCTCAAGGTCTGGCAATTATCTATAAAAAGAAATTGAGATCAAAATTAAAGCTGTATAATTAAATGTACATTTCATTTTTATAGTATCGTAGAAAAAAGACAAATTATAAGATTGTTAATCATTTAAATTCTAGCAATAGAAATCATATGATTTGATTGTAGTAATCATAATTATAGTTAGATCACCTGTCAATTGTTTTAAACATTAAATTTGGAAGGGGGGAAATGGTGTAAGGAAAACAACCTGATTGGTCAGTTGGAACAGTTATTCATAATCCGCAATATTTATAAATATGTGTTATACGAAACACAAGTTTTAAAAATTACACAATTCAGAAAATGAAGACGTGATTTTGGAAAAAGTCACAAACTTAATAATTTATTACTTTTTATGGAAATAAATGTAACTAAGGCAGCAAATGCCTGTTCGAACAAAGTTGAAGTATTGCTAGTAACTATAGCGACAAAGAATTAAGAAAACAAAGAGAATTATACTCAGGTTTTACTATAACTCAGTTTCTTTATTTTACCAGGAAATAATCGCATACTCTTGAAGTCTTAAGGGGCCATCAAAGCGATCAAATCAATTATTTTCCACTGGTTCCAGCTAATTACAACTGAATTAGCTAAGTATTTACATAAGTATAGTTTATGAGTCCAAAAATCCAATTTTAAGTAAACTTCTTTGTGTCCAACAACTAAAGGAATATTTGAATGACTATGTTAAGAGTTAAGAATCCATGGTATAAATGATGGCAGAGAAATGGCGACAAGGATAAGCACATGGAACTGCTTAACATATAACCAGTTTTTACAATTCGATATAGTGCTAAAAGGTCAAACTTGTAGATGCAACCTACCTAGTATTGGTTATAAAAAGGTATAACATCCTTATCACTTTTAAGTCAATAAGCTCAACCCATAGAAATCAAATTGTACAATTATCAATCGTAAGAACCTGTATTCATTATAGAAGTGCATACTCATTCCACACCTAAAACCTTAATCCTAAATATACATGAATTATTACTGACCCTTTTTAATTGAGAGTTGAGGATGTTATGAAGTTCATTTTTAATTAAACTAAACTTCATCATAGTATCTGACCCAAATAGACTTGTACCAAACGCAAGGCCCGGGTAATCGGAACACCTTCTACGCTGTCTGCGTAGTTCCCTTTCAGCTATTATCTCAGCTGCTTCACTAGGGCAACGCAATTTAGACAGTTCAGCAATTTCCACATCTTCAGGTTCCTCGTCCGATTTGGAACGACCATCACCTGCTGTCCGTTCTTCAGGTGGGGAGGATCGACGACGTTTAGAGTTGTCTTTGTTGAATTCCTTCCTTGGCGAGTCTTTCCTAGGTGAAGAGATGTCCTTCCTGGGTGACGAGACGTCCTTCCTGGGTGACGAGATGTCCTTTCTGGGTGACGAGATGTCCTTTTTCGGCGAGACGTCCATCTGCGAAGGGCAGTCCATTCGAAGTGTAGGGAAGTCTTCACAGGATGAACTGTAATCTTTTTTGAGCGATTCATCGTTGTTCGGAGCTTCGATGACGGTCGTTCCATCATTAGACGACGAGGGACGTTGCTGATCATCAGGTGGAGGAGTGCTCTCGTTAGAACCGTTACCAGAATTACTCCCTAATTTAGAAGATAGTTTTCGTCTGTTTCGTATTCGTTCGAATATTGCGTTGGTATCCTTAGTCTGGGTATGCGAGGCTACGCTGTTTGTGTCATCTTTATTCTTTCTTTTCTTATCATAATATCTACGATTTCTATTTTTACTATTATCTTGCTTACTTCTATCTCCCATTCTGTTTCTTTATCACGTCATTATTTTAACAATCACAGATTATATCACAAAACAATACTTTTATTATATTAATATAAACATTTTTTCAGAAATAATAATAAAAAAACGGAACAACTGTTATAAAAAACACGGGTTTATTTTTAATTTTTTCCAGAACGGGAGGCCGCGCATACCCCCAGGAATCAACACTGATACTAAACTCAATGGTGCCAACTTTTGAAATATTTTTAAACTGCCTGTTTCGTGCTGCGCTCTGACAATATAATTTTGAACTAACTCCAGTCTTATTTTACATCTTGTCCAATACAGAGCCGATCTAGATCCCGCTTCTTTACAAACAGACTATTGACTGAATGACTTACTGACTCACCAAGCCGAGCGTATAATTACATATCTTGGTATAACAGTAAATTATTTAATACCTCACGATATGGTCTTATCTGCATAAATATGCACATAACTTATCTTGGGGTTTTAATATCTATATCGTACTCGCTATCTGTAAATATGAAGTAGTCTAACTTCTTTTTATTCGTTTATTATTCTTAATCCATTCTTAATGCACATAACTCCAGTATTTTTAAAGATGTACTGATGCTATATTTTTGAATCCTCCGAACTGCTCTGTTCCTCGATCAAAAGACTTTCTAGCGAAGTCGCAAATAGTAGAAAATAATTTCGAAGTCCGCAAGTTTTTTAGATTTTCGATATTATGGTAAAAATTATTATATTCATATCTATTATAAAACAACCATTTAAACATTACTCGATCATCTATTTTATAAATACTAAAATGAATGATAATTTACTTTAATTTTTAGTATTTATTATAATAGTCCAGGAGGAAGGTCCATTTTGTACTGCTTTAAACCAAATCTATTTGAAAATATACCTTATATTATGAAGAAAATATAGTCTGCCTATCCAAATTGAAGCCCGCTAAAATTTTTGAAAAATCACACAAAATTTAGATTTCTTGAAATAAATGGTTCCCTTTTAGTCGTGTGGAAAACTTAAAGAGGACATTTTTTAATGCTGACAAAATTCCTAATAAATCAAGTTTCTATTCGTGAAAATCAGATAACTAGAACCTTAGTTATAGCATTTATAAAATAAATTTAAAAAATCGCAAAACGTATAAATTTGTGAAAGAAGTTTTGCAAAAATTAACATTTTTTTCTGATTTTTCCAATGCCCTAACTTTGGTTGTAGTTATACGATTTTGATGAATTAACACTCGATTTATTTAAAACTTTTGCAGCTTTAAAAATTATCTCTTCTAGTTTTGCACACGACCTACAGGGAACTACTTATTTCAAGAAATCTTAAATTTGTGCGATTTTCTAAATTTTTTAGCACAATCATGAAAAGTTAGTGAATTGCAGGTACGAGTTAGGAAACAACATTTAATCCCTTTACACATTGGTTTTTTTAAAATGTTTTTAAAAACACTATATCCAATTATTGCTTTATACTTCATGTATTTATGTATAGTATTTATAATTTACATACAAATACATAGATTATTTAGACAATTTTGAAGATATAGTTAAGAAGAAGGTGTACTTTTCGATATGACTTGCACTATCTGTATTGCTGATGATTAATTGGTGTTGAAGCAAGGCCTTAAGTTATATTTTCTTGAGGTTATTATAACTGTGAGCTCCAAAAAGGTTTCAAGCCTCTCAATGAATTGAGATAGGGTATGGCATCTCTATAATAATATTTATCAATAGTGTTACAAATAAAAACCAGCAGGTTCGAGTTAATCGACTCAACTGAAAGTATAAGATGATTAAAATTTTGCAAAGAAGCCACAGACATCTAGTGCAATCAGCTCTTGAAAAATCTTGTGACGAAGCCAAGATATCATAAGCAATTAGTTCTTGTAAAATCTTGCGACGAAGCCATAAACGTCTACTGCATTCAGATTTTGTAAAATCTTTCAACGAAGCCAGAGAAATCTGGTGCAATTAGCTTATGTAAAATCTTTCAACGAAGCCAGAGAAATCTGATGCAATTAGCTTATGTAAAATCTTGCGACGAAGCCTCAGACATCTGGTGGAATTAGCTCCTGTGAAATCTTTCAAAGAAGCCACAGAACATCTATAGTACAACACACGGCTCAAAATAGTGTTGAGAAACTAATAAGGTTGGCCTGATTGAAAATTTAGGGCGTGGTTTTACATCCAGGACTAACCTAGTTGGCTCCCTAGCATTATTTTCCCTCGCTGTCAAATGACTAAAACTGTGTGTATTACTATCGCTGCCTCATAACTTAGCCTCAGACATCTGGTGCAATTACCTTTTGTAAAATCTTGCGACAAAGCCGCAGACATCTAGTGCAATTAGCTCTTGCTTATCAAAAATTTGATAAACGATTGTTATCCCTAAATCATTTTGATAGCTTTATCATTATTAGCATTTGTATTAGTCTCTAATTAGAATTTATTAGTGCCCCATTATCATTTAAAAGGCTTTGCGATTTTTTAAAACAATTTCGTTCAGCCTGTTACAGGTGTGACACTAATTCGGTTATCGGAAGCTTAAATTTTGGGTGATACGGAAAAATCGCAAAATTCTTTGCCGGTTACCTTTAATGATTTTAAAACCGGTAGTGTGTGGCAAGCATAGTATCGGTAGTGTGTGTGTTAGCCTTGCTTTCAGATAATCCTTTAAAGCTTTGAAAGAAAAGTAAGCTGGATATCCTCTTGGCATTAAACACGATGAGTGGGAGATGAAAAATGTCACGGCTACAAAAGATATGACGTTTACACTAGAAGCTATAATACGTAACTAATTATAATCTCATTATAATTTGAAACAAATTAGTCAAAAAATATGATCAAATGTCATCAAATTGATTTAAAAATTACATACATTTTACCGCTTATCACCAATAATGTGATACAGATATTTATAAACCATCAGATATAGATAGCTATAGGCCATAAAGTTACTTTGAATCTGCAAAACGGAATACGGATATAGATATTATCAAGAGAGTAAAGTTTAGGCATAATTCCCTGACAAATGATACTTCATTTGTCAGGGTTTCCGAGGCGAAGCCGAAGCAGCATGAATTCCTGAGTCGAAGCCAGGTGTTATGCCATTTTACTGTCACAGTGCGTATAAGATTATACCTTTCGAAAGGAGAGAACAAATAACAAATTTATAATATATAGAAAAACTTTATTTGAAATTAATAGAACATACAAACGTGTATTACATGAAATTTTGTAGTCTTTTATCTAAATTTACATTGTCTTCATATAACCAATAATAATCATTTTTTGATTGAACAATCAAAAAGAAACTAACTTTTTTAATAACAACACAATTCATAGAAATTTTACTTAAAATTTAATTTTTCTTGGACAAATCAAAGAAAAATATGTAAAAACCAGCTAAATGGCAGAGTAAATTTAGAAATTAACACTGTTGTGAATTTAAATTTTGTATTATCTTTGAATTGTTTTATATTATAAACGTGATATTATATAAATTATGTAATTTTGTACTGTTTATTTGATTAGATTAATACTTAGAGTTGTTATGGTTAATCTTTCAATGTTTTAAATTTTAACCGATTAACCGTCTCTAGTGATAATACCTCTATTGCTTATATAAGTACAGTACATGTTCCCTAATCAGGCTGTTAAAGTAAACTTAAAACTTTAAAACCAGACTATGAGCTTTGTTTTTCTCCCAGATGAAGGTAAAATATATTTAATGGAATAATTAATATGGATTTTACGCATCAAAGTTAATTAAAAAAAACTTTCCAAAGATAACAGAGATAACTCTCTAAAGATAAAAAAAATCCTACTTAAAGCACTGAATTTAGAAAGAGCAACTAATTATCTGGTGGGGGGGGGTTATATAACTAAGTTATACAACGGCTTTATTATATAATTTAACTTCAATCATTCCTCTTTTTTAATTATTTAATAATATAATAGTATAAACTAACTCGAAGTAGATTTTAAGATTGACATTCTTTTCTTCTATGGATAAAACAAGAGCGAATCAGTTCATTAAAAAGAAGAAAAAGAAGAACGTTGTCTTTGTTGTTTATTACAATGGATTGTCTGTAAGAATAGAATAATTATTAGAAAGAATTTGGGCCCACCCCCACTACGGTCCCAGTTAAGTATCTAATATGGTCTTGGCTCTCATGTGGAGTCGTATTCCTATAAGACTTGGTGGTGGGGGTATGAAGGGGCAGTCAGTATATAAGCTCCCTTGCATTTTCAATTTAATTTTAGAAATCCTAAAGCTTTGCAACAAGAACTCGCGATAAAACAAGGAGCATGGATGTGGCTGTATTTTCGAAATGTATAACCAATTTGGATTTTGATTACCTTTTCTAAGAAATAGATTTAGCGTATAAGTCTCGAATTCAAAGACAAAAGCGAAGAGCTATAGAATAGCTTTCATAACAGGCATGATATACTAATAATAGTCATTATCGCCCATAAAACGAGAATAATCAGACTATAATAATTATAATAAATATGACAATAATCACATCGATCTTAATGAAATTCTCGAATGACAAATGATAATACAATAAGAGTATTTTATTATTTCAAAAAATTAAGTGCATAATGTTGGTAGCAGTGGTAATGTTTTCCACTAAAGAATATTATTATTTAGACAAAATAATTAAACTTGCATACATATAGCCAGGTAATGGCTATATGTACGTTTTGCATACCTGCTAAACGTAATGGCTTCGACGAGCTCAGGGCGCCATTCCAGAGGAAGGGGGCGCCAAATAATCATCATTTATTATAGAAGAAGCAATAGGGGAAGGGGCACAAAATTATTAGGGGGGCCTAGGGGAGCAGACAACTTAAGGCGGGCTTGCATATTACCGTAATTGATTCACTTTGCCTAATTTTACAAATATGAGACCAACTATTGAAGTACAGATTAAATATACAAACATTTATTTATCTATTAATAAAATTAGGGGTTTTAAATTAAAAGTCTTGTTTTAAAAATCCTTACATTTAATTTAAAATCAAGATCACCTGAGTGACGTCCCTTGATTAAATTTAAATTAACATAATTTTAAATTAAAATTTAAAGTTGAGTACGAAAATTCGATTTTATAAACTGTAAAAACGAGAGTAGTGTTAAGTCTTGGTAGATTTCAAGTTTCCATAAGAGGGCAAGTAACTGGGTGGACATCAAGTCAGTTAAGTTGAACTTGGCTAACTTTACACCTTCACTACGTATTCACTCTCGCATATGAACAATATAAATACACGTTCACACTAATACTTAATCAAAAACAATATAACTAATTATTTGATCAATGACTATACAAATCACACAACTACATATGCATAATAATTAATATCAGTAGTTTTACACCTACATAGAGACACGCTCAACTTATGGACGTAGTTATTATTAAAATTATACATAATTTAATCTATCCGTAATAATAATTAAAGTAAATTAAAATACTTACTTACTTACTTACTAAGTAGGCATTCAAACCTAGGTAAGTTCATTTCCTTATTTTGGTTTAATCTTCAATAAGTAGTTATTTATAAATATATAAAAAAGACTTTCCTCAATAAGAAAGCAAATAGACCTTTAAGCACGTATGAAACCCAACCTTTTATTATTCAACTTTTCTTATTGGAACCCGTTGTATTTTCTTTTATTATAATTTTCCAGTAAGACATTAATTCACATTTGAGGTAAAAAAAAGACGGATTAAAAGTCTGCCACTACAAAGTTTAGAAGACAAAATAAGTAAGAACAAGATAAAATATAGTGGAACCCTATAGTGGTACCCCCTTCATAATTTCAGACACTAAGACATAAAGCAAGCTGCCTCAAATGGAACCAAAAGCTTCTTAATCTAATTTTTCCAAAACTAATAAAAAAACTCAGACTAATCCGCGGGCTGCTATAAAACTATTTTATTTATTGAGAAATGTGCGTTAAAGATAGGTGTGTTTAAGGTCTTGCTAAGCAGAGAACTAATAAAAAATTAAGATCTATCCACAGTCTGCTATAAAATATTTTATTTATCGAGAAATGTGCGTTAAAGATAGGTGTGTTTAAGGTCTTGCTAAGCAGAGAACTAATAAAAAACTAAGACCTATCCACAATCTGCTATAAAATATTTTATTTATCGAGAAATGTGCGTTAAAGATAGGTGTGTTTAAGGTTTTGCTAAGCAGAGAACTAATAAAAAACTAAGACCTATCCACAATCTGCTATAAAATATTTTATTTATCGAGAAATGTGCGTTAAAGATAGGTGTGTTTAAGGTTTTGCTAAGCAGAGAACTTCTCACTGAAACTAGAAATAGTTTCTAGTCCTAGAGTATTACTAGTTACCCACTACTTATGCCACATGTTGTTAATTTATTATGTTATTTGACTATTTGACAATATGTTTTTAACAAAATTATTTTTTAACCTTCGGAAGTTTTTAAAAACTAAGAATGGTTCAACATGAGGCATCAAGTTAGATTTTCCTCAAATGAAATAAGCTTTTCCTCTGACCGGACTAGTGCCAATTGGTTTAGCGGTTCGACTTGTATCGTGTTAGCGAGGTAAGATCACATTTAGTACGTTCACACACACTTTAGATCCGCGTATCGTATAGAGTACGATCTCTTAATACGGTAATTTAAGCTGTATGAACCATGCGGAGGGGATCCGATCGCATACGCTAGAACTAGGCAGATGGAATCTAAATGGATCACCCGATACGCTGTCTTTTTGTGTGTGTGCCTTTAGAGACGATCGTATTTAACGGATAACCTTCTCATCGAACTTTTATTTCACTTTATTTCACTTCTATATAACCGTTTTTGATCAAATAACTTTTGGAATATTATTTTTTTTAGTGTAACTTTATTATTATGCAAAGAAATCACAATTTAATTAAATATATTTTTAGTTTTGAACTTCCTTATAACCAAAAGTGAAGGTTCACTATACAAGACGCCATGTTTTGGCGGGATCAGTTATCACTCGATCGACTAAACAAATACGCTGCAAGAACCGTGAAGTTAGTTGACCGTATTGCATACGTATTCTATACGATCCGCGGATCTAAAGTGTGTGTGAACGTACTAATTCATTCACAGATCTAAACAAACAGACGACTTTTAGGATCTGTTTATCATGAAACGTGGGATTTGATGAAATAGAATCGGTATCAAAATTTTGTTTCATTACAATGCTTCCATTTCCAATTGTAAGAAAGAAGAAGCATGATAATTCGATAAATTATTATTTTTTATAATTTACAGGACGTAACCTTAATGGTTCATTAAAATTTAAATCAAACCTGTCCGAGTTATCAAATAGCACTTTAGATTTATAATCTGGCGTATAATGTTTGTGTTATATTAAGCCATTTCATTTATATTCTTGAATCAAATCCTGAATTCAAACAATTTTTTTAAAGAGGAATTGAGTAAGATTTAAAAAAGCGACGCGATGTCCCATGACGCGGGTATAAATCCACACATGGTCATACCCCCAGCTGAGCTTTAGATGCGACAAACGGTTCAGACAAGTTTCTTTCTTTAGCTTGCTTGTGACTCATAAACATATTGAAAGCATTGATATTTTCTTTTACCACTTCTTTAAACATTTTAGTTTAAAAACAAACAAGTGCATTAATTATTCAATATTTTCAAAGATATGAATAATCAGTTTACTTTTTTTAATGCATGCTCCATTTAGCAACGCAATTTCATTTCCCTCACCACTCATATTAAAAAAATACCTTAAGGCCTTTCTGCCCAACAGGGTATTCACCCTGCGGAAACCACCTCAGGTGGGTTGATCTACTATCCTCTAAGAATTAATAAAAGTTGGCGAAATATTTTAAATACAAATACTATTCATATAATCTTAGAGCATAGCCCGGGATGCAAACCCCGTCCTCCGGTGTCGATCACGGCCACGGAGGCAAATCCTCTCAAATTTTATAATATGAGAGGATACTTATAGTCGTTTTTTACTTCATATTCAAAATAATAAAAACAATAAAAATTTGTTTTTCCTAAAAAAATTTAACGTCCATGTATTACATTCAAAATAAAATTTCACGTAAAAGTAAAAGTATTTCATATTTTCCATTGCATGCAAAGGAAAATACACGTAAATAATTGGAATAAATCTCAACCATGAACATTAATTTCATCTCTGAAGAAAGAAAGAAATAAAGTACAAAAGAAATCCTAAATACACACAAGTCTGTCTAAGAATAGTTTAGGCAGAATTACAGGACTTATAAGGAAAGTATAATCAAAGTTTAGCTTAAGCTAAAATTTATATAATTTATGAAAAAATGTAGTGCAATAATGGGCAATAACGTTAGACTCGCACGATTTATTTTCTTCACAAAAACAATTAGCAGTAAGTCTATACTTAATTATAATTTAATTATCTAGAGTCCAGATTATATACTATAAATATATATAGATTTAGTAATAGATAGTTCTCACTGATTATTTTTATAAATATTAATAAATATTTATTTTATGCCCAATAAGGGCAGAAATACAAAACAATAAACACGTCACCCTTGACCATTTAACACTGATAAATGACTCAGTGCTGCCAACTATGGAATAAACTAAGTAAAAAGATATTTATAGATTTAAAGGACTTATTATCAATCATATTAGAAAGCTTGGAAACTTGGCACATTATTTATTCAGTTTTTAATATGATATAGAAATATGACAGGGTTGATATACAAGTATATTACTTCATTGTACATGGTTTCCGCACGTACATAAAAATATCTTAGGTAGTTA
The DNA here is from genome assembly GCA_018340805.1 of Microvelia longipes. Classification (NCBI taxonomy): domain Eukaryota; kingdom Metazoa; phylum Arthropoda; class Insecta; order Hemiptera; family Veliidae; genus Microvelia; species Microvelia longipes. The sequence continues at coordinate 47,122,427 of JACMZG010000002.1, forward strand.
GTACAACAAAATGTCCGAGAACTAGAATATATAATAAGCCCATCTGCAGTGATCATTAAGGTTTAAAAATGTCGACACTATACACATCGTAATTGAACGATATAAAATGTCATAAAATATTAAAAGTCGAACAACTGATCATTTTATTTGCTTAAGCTAAAAGATAAAGGACAAAGGCAGATACTTTGTCGTATCTTCGTACTTAGCAGTAAATCGCCTGTGCTGGCGAAAACATAGTCTATTGGCTTGGGTTTTGGTTCGACTCAACCATTACGCCTGTTTTTTAAATTATTTTTTTTTCTTTTTTGCCGGCACCGATGATGAACTGTTAAGTACAATAGCTAGGATGGTTAATAAATACATCTTAAATCGTAGAGAGTTATTTTTCCCCTAATTAATTATAATTACTCCACAGCTCATCATAGTTATTAAACATAATAAGTTTCTATAATAAGGATAAATTAAACATTTAATTTATAACGGATAGCCAATTATGTAAATAACTTACTTATGTAATTAACATTCTTATGTTAATATCATAAAGCAATCCTTACCAGAACTCAAGTAACGTTGTTGGAACACGCCCGGATTTATTGAATAACATTACGAGAAAATACAGTCAACTAATTAGTTGCATCAAATTTTAATTTATATAAATATTGCTGAATTAATAGAAGACAGATCTTTAATAGATTGGCCATTATGTTAGAAATGTATGTTATAAGGCTCAACTGTCCTCTTATGGGCTAAAAATAACATTTTATTTGAAGAAAGAATTTATTATTCTGATTCTATTTAAGCCGCCAAGATTATAACGATATTAGAGAATTAACGATAAATCTTTAACTGTTTCATCATTTAATTAACTTAAAAAATAAAGTTACAATGTAAAAGTACTTACGTTCTGGAAAGCCTTCTCCTTCTCTTCGAGTTTGCCGAGTACAGATGTAAGTTGTTCTTGTGTCTGATCTAGATCATTTTCAATAGTTTGGATTTTCTTCTGGAGTGATCTAGCCTCCTCCTCAGCCTTCTCAGCTCTGAGGTTAGCGTCCTTAGCTTGCTGTTCACAAGATAAGGCTCTGTCTAAAGCTTGATCTTTTTCAAGCTTCATGGCCTGCATCTTCTTCTTGATGGCGTCCATTTTGAGGGTTTTTGTGCTACTTTCTCTTAAATATCAAATCTGAGAACAAATAAATAAACAAAAGTTTTAAAAATAAATTATATAAATAAAGTCTAAAAATATGTTATTAGTAAAAAAATGCATTCTTAATACATATAATTGCTTAATTAATCTTTAAAATCCAACGTAGAGCGTTTCAAATCTAAATTGATGAGAAAGAAGGGAGCCATTTACTTAAATCTTAGAATTTAGCCCTCGTAATTAGGGGCATAATATAGTAGCTGAATCCCTTGCAGTTTTGGAGCACTATAAGCACATTTGCCCTGAATGTAACATAGTTAAATGTAACATATTCTTGATTGGGATTCGAAGTCCGGTCGGGAAAGTCAAAACTGTTTAGTTGAACTAGAATGGTCATTCTACTAGTATAATAGTGAAATCAAAATACATGTACAGCAAAATTTTACACACTTACATAGTAATTTTTGTTCTAATGGTCATGAATTTTATCCTCTTACCCCCCCCCCCCCCCTTTGTCTTCATCTTTACTTTCATCCACTCATTCCATTTATTTTAAAACTTTATAGATACAAATAAAGTTTATATCTGTAATTAAATAATAAAAGGTGTTCTAGCACTATTAATTGGCAAGAAAAAAGTTATAAGAGGACTCTCATATTACAACTATGTGGATGGTTAATCACACTACCATCATGTCAAATAATGTTCGCTCATTGCCCAATCCACGCATTGTCCAAGTATTATACCTAAATAACTGTATGGCCATTTTGTAACTGAATAAGTTCTTTTGAGCGATTCTTTTTTTTGTAAGGTCACAATTTATGAGTTCAGTAAGGTCAACTGGAAAAGCACTTGTTGAATCTATAATTTGGAAATAGGTCATTTGACGACAATGCACAATAGATTTCATATATGTTGGACAACCTGGACAATTTGTATAATGCAGATACTAAATTAAACATTATTTAGCAACAAATATACTTAAATAGTTATCATTAGTTAAAATTGCAGATTTCAATATAATACGTTCAATTAGTTTTAATAAGATAACTCAGTATTAGAATACGGCTAATATGTTTAGAAAAAATAATAGTGCTTAAAAATAATAACTTTAATTCAAGTTTACGACGATTTTGTTAAGTCGGATAAAAAACTTACTTAAATTCCTTAACTTTCTATAAAAATTTTTAATAAACTTGAAACTACATTTACTTTTCTAAAAAAATGTTCAGTAATACACATAGCGAGATTTTATATCACATACTAATGTAATTGCAAGTATAGTAGCTTCAAGTTTATTTATTTGTATAGGGACTAGTTTGAGTTCAACAAGTGTAGATGCAACAGGTCTTCAATATCTAACTAGACCAGTCTATGTACGGTGGTAGAAAGTCATATCAAAATATTTATAGAAACAAAGTAAAAGTAAATCGAAAGTGATAAGAGCAAGATTTAATTGAACAAATGTCTATAATACCATGAAATAAATAAAAATAAAATTATAGTTAAAATATTGGCGTGCAGTAAATATATTTTAGTAAAGTGTAGAATGGTCGAGGAGAGATATAAAACAGTCTACAATTTTTATCTATTATATATATAAATGTAGATATTATAAATTAGTACTTAAAAACAAATATGATTCTCTATTCTAAGAATGCATATCACCCGCGTAGAGATTTTAAACAGACTCACTTAAGAAATAAAAAAAAATAGGTAGAAAATAAAAAAATATTGAGTGCCTCTGCATCTGCCTGTCGCACTATATGAACCCCTACACTCTATAAGGGCCCTAATGAGAGTGACGTCTTCACTAACTCCTTAAATGAGATTATTGTATTTTCCAATAGCGCATTCACTATAAAGATTTATTGACTATAGCCCAGGAGGTAAACGTATAGTTTAAAAGAGGGAATTTTTCTTATTCTAAACTATAAGTAAATAACTTAACATTTTTCATTACTCCCTGAGTTCAAACTTTACAAACGGATAATGAAAGGATGTTGGGCACCACATATGTAGTTAAAACAGTAATATGTCATTACATATTAGGGAAATAATAACTAAAGAGAAAGGGCATGCAATGTGTTTAGCCTAGAATTTTGATAATGCAATTCGCGTGAAAGGTATAAGGGACACTTTTAACAAATAAGTTATTTTTTATAAAAGTTATAAATAACGTTTTAGTCCGCTACAATCACACCAGTGATGCAAAGTTAGGACGTTTTATGGGGACAATGCGTGGATTGGGCAATGAGCGAACATTATTTGACATGATGGTAGTGTGATTAACCATCTACATAGTTATACTTATCCCTTAACATGTTTAAACAGATTCACAAAATAAAATTTTAAGTATTTAAAAATTCAAAAAAAACCCCGTTCGTTGACTAGACTAAAAGGAGTGTGGCTTAGAAAATTTCCTTTCACCATAGATTAAGAAATTTCTATGTGTGTTACCATTGGATAATGGGTAAATTGGATAAATAAAGTATAAATATTTTCGATGTAGCTTAGAAAATAATTTTGGGGCATATAACATATTTAAGCGTAAGATGGAAAATGGCGAAATAAAATCCAACAAGAAAGATAGGGGAAGTTTTAGTTAGTCTAAGAGGATCAAAGGAAATTCGCATGAATTGCCCTAAGCCATTATTTAATATAATTATGTATAAAATAAGTAATGTATTTATTATATTTATTTATTTATTGATCATTTGGAAATATTGAATATATTTGATATACAAAGTTCAATAGTGACCAACATTCAATAATGTTGGTCATAAAATTTTATAGAGTATGTGTCAAAATAATTACAATTGTAGACATACTTGTCTTAGCTTGGTCTAAGCTGTAAGCACTTGAATACTTTAGAATTAGACACTAAATTACATGAACTATGCTGACAATTAAAAAGTCCCTATTAAGAAATTAATATTAATAATAAATGGTAGTCATAAGTTTAAAGTCATCTGCCATATTAGGACATAAAAGTTGTATATCAAGGTCCTAAAGTGGCGACCTCCATGTAGGTCATTTGTGTACGTAGTGGTGAAGTGAATCACAAGGGAGAGCTCCCAAAAATGGAAATACGAATTGATTACGACGCCACTATAGAAAAGTTTCTTTTTATTATAAATCCTTGATTTTTGTTACGTATTTACACTTGTATATACACTTTCGTACACACTCCCTCGCTTTTAAATATAATACAAAAAGATGTGTGACACAAACACAACTACTTATGCAACTCTACAAATAAAATACTTTATCCCCTTTTAAACTATCAACAAAGTATAAATACGCACAGACGCACAAACGAGAGTAAAACACAAAAATATAAATACTTCTGAAATTAAAACTAAACTTACGCTTTATATAAACTAAAATTATGCGCTATTATATGATAAAAGATTAATAAATTTTCTTATATGTGTTAGGGTCTGGAGAGTGGTGGGGTTTCTTTATCTTTACCTGTTGCTTCCATCATAGTATAGTATATACTATGAATGGAAATCAATGAAATAGCAAAAATTACGACACACTTCGTTTCAGCTCTCAAAAATCAGTTTTAATGTATTTACATAAATATGACAACTGTTTTTGTGAACAGGCAAAGCAGCTAAAATAAACTAGATAAAAAATTAAAAAGATAGTCCCATTTGAGAAAGAAATAACTGAATAGGTTTAGAAAAAACCCACAGATCTTAAAACAAACACATTGTCTCAAAAAAAACAGCCAATAATAATTTTATTTCTAATAAAAATAATAATTTCATTAACTCCATAAATGATTTACTTTTTAAAAGTAAGTCAACACATTTTTGGGGTTACAACAAAAGCCGATGTCTTACATTGGTTTCATATGCAAAGAGTAAGATTTTGGTAAAGTAGAGAGTGGAACCCAGAAAAAAATCTTTAACCCTAAAAAGGCTTTATGGTACGGTCCAGGTCTCTATTCTTATTGTCTACAACTGTTAAAGAACAGGAGATTGGCTATGTCGATGACTCTTGCTATGCCACATTATTTCATTTAAGAGATAACTTTTATTAATAACATACATTTTCGCATAAACTTTGTCTAGAAAGCTTTTACTAACTTGCAGTTATTATTTCTGAAAAGTAAACTCATTTTAGTTTTTACTAAATGCGAAAATGCTGACTGAATTACACTAAAAAATCCATTTCCATTCATATTAAAAATGTATTTATTACTCTATTATAAAAGGTATTGTTATAGAAAAATATTTAAAATGAACAGCTGATCAAGCACATTCCACAGGTAGTCAGCAAATGTAAACAAAACATTTCATTAAAACTAATAATAGAGATCAAGACTTTTCAGTGATTATATTTCAAGGTTACGACCCTGTTTAGTATTGATGGTAAATAAATAAATATATTTAAAGGTTAACGGACACATTTTGCTTATTTTTGTACATACAATTGCTAGTAAGGTCTTTCGTAATAAATGTGCGGGTTGTCATATGACGTCACTTAACTAATCTATTGAAACAAATATTTCCAAAACATAGAGGAATCGATAATGAAGTCCGTACTCAATTACGTTAAAGAGCTATCTTCTATAGATTGCTACTAGGTTTAAACCAGACTTCAGGCTGTATTAGTGTTAAAGGAATGACGGCCTTCTGAATCTTGGTGTTACGACCGTCATTTACAGGGGTGAGATGTTGAGTCTTTCAATTTATCTGTCAGATTCCACCAGATGAACGGCAAAACCCTAATGAGATGAAACTTACTATAAAATTCAAGTCCATAAAAACTGATAAAAAGTTGGGAAAATCCAAACATAGCTTCAAAGTGTTTTATTTTGTTTTAATTCAAAAATAGTTTTGTATTAAAACAAAATACAAAAACGCATTTTCTAAAAATGATTTTTAAGACTACTTTGAAATGTTCTGAGTCCAATTAAACCTTTTGTAGCTTAGCACTAATACTTCGCGCAGTAATTTTTAAAAAACGGGACGCAGGGCGGCTCGTGTTTTTATTAAATTTTAGAAATTAATTTTAAAATAGGTTTGTAAATTTTATTACTGGAGTACAAAAATAAATATTTTTATTTATTACAAGTATTGAGGTGATCTAAAAACATTTTTTATTAGGTCTCCAAATCAAATAACGCTCATGCGCTGAAACGCTTGCTTCTAGTACAGATATATAGACTAGTTGTTAAAATATTTTGGCAGGGGTTCAGATACAGAAGGCATAGTTTGGCTCAAATTTATTTTATTTTAAGAACACCGCTTCCAAGGTTTTTATGGTCTTGTTGGGTTCAACCTAGTTTTAAAATATACAATCTCATAGTCAATACACAAAATGCTTATTTTTAAAACATTGTACTATGAAAAATAATAGTCATTGGGATTTTCCAGCAGAGAGCAATGAAAAAATATAATGCGTGTATATAAAAATATAATGTATATAATGTGTGTTTTAGAACACAAATATAATTGATGGCTTTAAAGGGATATTCTTCTCTCTCTCTCTCTCTCTCTCTTTAATATTAATAAAAATAATTATTATTATGTGGTTCTTTTAATTCTTAGCCTAGGCTAGTTTTAAGAGTATAAGGGACGGATTTTTACCAAGTCACCTGCTCATGAAAGAGCTAATTGTCTCACAAAAGCTCTGTCGAGCCATGTCTATGTTGCATACTATTAAGTCATTTCAAGGTCTTTCGTACTATTGAGCAATTTTGTAAAATAACTGATTTTTGGATAAGCTTAATGAGAGAAACCGGTATATCTATTTCTATTACTGATTTTAAATTATTATTATTATTATTATTAATAGTATATTCCACAAACTCTTTATGTAAATGTTGTAGTAACATTTTTTTCTTTAATAAAAATGTTTCATTCACAATTCTCATGAAATATTTCCATTTAAATATTTTTTTGTTTAATTTTTTTCTTGTTTAACTTTATTACTATCTAATTTAATTGTCCTTATTTTCTTGACAGATCTTTTTATCTGAAGATCTGTCAATTTCGTAAGAAGATCGTCAACATTTCAACGATCGGCAATATCAAACAACTTCAGTGTTAAGTTGACTCATTTTAACTATCCGACCGAATATGGAAACTTAACTTAAATAGGCTTAACCCTGGGACTTAGTGGAAGTACATAAAGTAAAAGATATCTATATAGTAATTATAAATTCGGCATTGACACTTATACTCTATGCCAACTGTCGAACAATCAAATAAATTAATTAACCATAGCTAAAAAGAAACTCCTACTTTTCCTTACGTACTACGGCAGATATAGTGGAAGTATTGAGATCTCCCTAAACATCTCGAACCAATAGTTTATCTGTTTCAGGCATTTTTAATACGTTCGGAGTGAATTTCGCCTGGTTGTCTACATGTGCCTATGTCACGCATAACTCCCTTTGCGTTCATACTAAAACTAGGGAATTGAAGGCTTCAGGTCTTATAGTTGTGCTACCAAGAAGATAAAACGTTTTAGACTAACTTAACTTATTTTGGTGCTATCCAAAATTTTAAACATTTGTTTTCATAATCTTCATAAAAATATTATAAAAGTACAACATAAAAAAGTATCTCCCGAATTATTTGTTTGAATGGCTATCTATTGCAATACTTCACTTAACTTTAATAACCTTAAGTTATAATACCCTAAAAAAGTGTTACATTATTAATGAGGTCCACCATAGGGAGACCAAAGTAATCGGGTAAATATGTCATTCTGAGGACGAGCAAAGAGTCCAAAGTTATAGGAACTCAAACTTTGGGTAAATATGTCATTCTGAGGACGAGCGAAGAGTCCAAAGTTATAGGAACTCTTTGGGTAAATATGTCATTTGAACTCCAAAGTTATAGGAACCCAAACTTTGGTAAATATGTCATTCTGAGGACGAGCGAAGAGTCCAAAGTTATAGGAACTCAAACTTTAGGTAAATATGTCATTCTGAGGACGAGCAAAGAGTCCAAAGTTATAGCAACTCAAACTTTGGGTGAATATGAAATACTAATGAAAATTTGATTGCATACAAAATGATGTAACAAAAGGTTATATCATAGTGCTTTGTAGTTGATAAGTTTTTAATTTTGTTAAATTTATATTTACAAAGAATTGAATATTGCGGAATTTGTTGTTTTGGGTGGCTGTATTGTATTTGTATTGTATTTTGTGGCTGTTTAAAAAGTAGATTTAAAAGTAGATGAAACGTGTTTTTTACCGCCTGCGACTGTAAATATAATCGCTACGATAAAAAAAGACATTCTTCACAGTCTTATAACATAATATATTATTTAGGTTTAATTTAGCCTCATAAGCGTGATTGTCTCGTAACAATGCGCTGAAAATCTAACGAAATAATCGTAGGTGAATTTAAAGCAGGTGAAATTTAAGCAGATGTACTTTTATCTTGTGGATAGCAAATAGTTATATCTCTTGTGATTGTTCAACTAGTGCTATTTTCTTATTAACTTATTTAGTTATTCATATTATACAGATTAAAACGATGTAAATAGAACTATTCAACAGGTGTCTCAAAATGATGTCATTTGATTCCAAAATTTTTGTAAAAAATCGATAAAAAAAAGAGATGTTTTAGTGTCGTCACGATTGCTTTATCTTGTAAACTATCTCTACATTTTATCCTCTTCTTATAAAATGTGTTGGATTAGCCCAAGGAACTTAGTGATTAACTAAGGTTAAATTAGGTTGGCATTATGTGTGTTAGAGTAGAGGTTGGCAATATGTGTTAGATATTAAGAGTAAAACATTTATTTTACAGGGTTCTCCAATACTAACTCCAATGTTGTCTGAGTCCTATTTTTCTGACAAACAGTGGCGACAAAATTTTAGTCTAATGCAGTTGACAGCGCGGGAAAATAGTGTTGAGGAACCAATAAGGTTCGCCTGATTTGTAAGCGAGGGCGTGATTTAACATCCAGTACTAATCTCATTGACATTATTTTCTCACGCTGTCGACTGATTTTAACCATGAGACGTACTATAGTAGGGTAGCATAGTAGTATAGGTAGCATAAGCCTAACATTCTGTCGCCACCATTAGTAAGAGAAATAGAAAGGCTCAGACAACATTTGAGTTAGTATTGGAGAACTCGGTAAATTTCATATTACAGTTTAACTTCAACTTGTGCGAAATGATGTTTGACGCAGTTATACTAATTATGCTAAGATCTAAAAAGCTTAATCTATTTTTCCTTATCTCTGAACCCGCAAGCTAAAAATAATACAAGGAAACTGTATTACTCATTGCCCAAGTGTATATGAAGTCTTATATTAAACGGACATGTTGTATGACGTCAAACTAGATACTTTAATGCAATCAATTACAATCTATTAAATGTACGTATCTATTGAAAGTCTAAGTTGGCTATAAGTTCATAATATAGTTTACCAGGTGTTTATGTGATCGCCAGATTTTTATCATTATTAGTGTCGTCAGTTCTTTTATTTTTTATTGATTTATTTTGTTTAAATGAACTTACAAATCCAAAACTTTTGCTAGAAATGATGTTAGGATAATAAATAAATAAATAAATAAAATATATTATATATATATATATATATATATATATATATATATATATATATATATATATATATATATATATACATATATATGTGTGTGATCTTATCACTCATCCACAGCCATAGGCTGATTTGAGCAAACTGAAATGAAAATTAATGTATCAATGTAAAACTCTGAAGCTCAATAAATGGATTACTTTACTTTACTTTATATATATATATATATATATATATATATATATATATATATATATATATATATATATATATATATATATATATATATATATATATATATATATATATATATATATATATATATATATATATATATACATATATATATATATATATATATATATATATATATATATATATATATATATATATATATATACATAATAAATAAAACTTTGTTATTAAGCACTTTCTGATGAAAACCTAATCATACGGTCAAAAGCTTAAATGTTGTTTCATTTTAAAGAATAGTAAACTAGTGCTACTATTGCTGTTTATTTTTCTGCCGAAAATATTACATGCTACTCTACAAAAAAGGAAACATTGTAAATTCGTATTACCTAACCTGCATCGGCTCCGCCTCAGAAGGCAATTAGCCATTTGCCTGCCTCATTTTTCCTTTATCAGTCAAATAAGTTAATTATTACCTTCGACAGATAATTTCCACAAGCTGCCCTCGGCTTCAGGAGTAATTTATAAAACTAGAGTCTACACATTTCCATTTTGCTGCCTAGTAGCGTAATATACTATTTATTGTGTGAATCCATAACTTAGCCACCTATAATAATGCTGTTGAGGTGTATAGTTATAGATTAGATAGGCGCCCGGGTTCATATCGGTTTACATCAAACATAAAATTAAATATAAGACTAATTTCAAGTAAATACTTGTGAATGCATTACGTTGGAAAATGCGGTATATGGCTGGCGTCAGGCACACCATCCTAGATATAATCAGAGCACATCTAATACATTAATTAGTCTTTAATTAAATTATTTGTGAGCTCTGATCTATTAGATTTGTTTCTTTTAAATAAAATACACTCGTCTTAAAACAAGTGATTGCTATCATAAACAAAAAGATTTTCTATCATAGAAAAATAATTAATATCTAATTATTACATTTCCTCACTTATACTGTTGGTATATAGGAAGAGTATTGTGTTTGCGAAAAATCCGAAACCGGGATGTCACAAGAATTATCCGTTTCAGGCGTTTTAAAGACCTCCTGAGTGGTTTTCACAAAGTTGTGTGTGTGTATGTGTCTCTTTCGTAGATCCCAGTGTATTTATGCTTTGTACAAAAAATCAGTCTATAGATGTAGTTGTGTTATTCAGAAAATATTATTTATGACGTCATTAACTCGCATTAATGACTCAGCAAGGATTTTGAAAAATCAAAAAACGCGGAAAAATGATGCGATTGGATTGAGATTTGATTATTAGTCTTATGTATAAGACTAATATATGTGCTATGTTTCATCTCATTATCAGCATTAGTTCAATTTTTATCGACTGACTTCTGTATGTTTTTTTAAAAGATTGTTAAAAGTCCTAAAAATAATCCAAATAAGCACACAAAGTCTCATCATAATATCCATGATTTTTGTTGGATCATAAAAACTAACTAGCATCGAGCGTAATCAGAGCCTAAATGGGTGACCGCTGGAATGAAATGGATGTGATTACGATCTGGACGAGTGAAACAGGTCTGAAGAAGTGTTGAAGTATAAATTTAACGACTTGTATATTCTGAGGACGAGCGAAGCAAGGAGTATGGGCGTAGCAAATCCTTTGGTCCGCAAAGTGCAAAATGACTGCTTTGCGGCCACCCTGGTGGCCCGTGTGTTGGTCGAGTCTATTTTGAACCTCATTTATTCGTTTACCATCCTTAAAAGACACTCCTTATTAAGACACTTTTGTTTTATCTTTATGACAGCTGGAAATTTTGTTTTCGATTGTTTTTAGCTTTTATGGCTGAATTAGAACATAAATTAGAACACCAAATATTTTTCCTTTTTGTCAAAACTTTCTTCTGCATAATGCTTTCTATAAAAATAAAATACTGTTAATTCCTTTAATGATTAAATATATCTAGTATGCAATTAATTAATGCATGCTACAATAGTTTATGTGACAAGGAAGCTATAGAGGACAAAGACATCTTCTCGCTACAGCCTTATTTAGTGAAGCTATTGACAACAAGTTGAAATCATAGACAAAATCAATTAATATTAAGGACATTGATTGACTGATTTCCTGATATCTAACCAAACTTGAAATTTTAAGGACTTCCTGCACTTTCTTTACTTCTTGGTTTTTATGTTTTTATTCTTTTTGAAACAGCATAAAAGATAGATTTTATTAGTTTCGTAATTTATGTGTTTCTATTGATTAAGTAAAACTTACAGTACGACACCTGGCTAAAATCAGTCCACAGCGGAGAATAGTGTTGAGGAACCAATAGGGTTGGCATGATTTGAAATTGAGGGAGTGGTTTAACATCCAGGACTAAAAATAAAAATAGAGACTAAAAAGAGAGCCTCATTGGCTCTCTCGCATTATATTCCAACGCTGTCAACTGATTTTAGCCGTGTGTCGTATTATAGTTACGAATGTACGAGAGTTTTTACATAAGAGAAATTTGGTTCAGATGTACTACGAAAATTGAGCGTCTTTTGGGTGCAAAAGAAAAGCTTTTTACAGAAGGTAAGACAAAGAATATTCTTTGAAGAAGCATCACTTTTAGTTCGTAAAAATCTTAAACTAAAAGGCAAATGCTGAAGAGGCATTGCTCCACTTGTCAGCCCCTGACTTTATACCATCTATCTGAAGATACGGTATTTGATACTCATTTCAAAATTAAACCCATTTTTGTACCCGAGTTGTTCTAGTTTCAACATTATAAGAAAACATGATCAACATACAAGGGAAAACAAAGATATTATTAACTTCACTTATATTATTATTATTAATATTATTATATTATTATATTATTACAATATTTAAAAAATATTATTATATTATATTAAGTTTCAAATTCGAAAACAGTAATGTTTAATTAAGTTTTGAAAACATTAAAAAGAACTTATTAAAAAGATAAGTGAGTTGAACGGGTTTTAGGCCAGCGATTCATTAGTCGGACTAAAATACAACAATACGTTTTCTTAGCAAATCTGCTTTGAAAAGGAAAGGGAGAATCTGCTTTGAAAATCTGCAAAAAGACAAGGGAGGATAAGGAAAACACTATCTATAAGTGCCAACGCCTACACTCATGTCCAAGCATATGAGACTCTGTACAACCCGGTTGATTGGAAAACTTAAGTTTATGACCATTAACAAAATAAATAAATAAATTCTTTACGTCTTAAGTACAAACATACACCAGCTTTTAAGCTAAATCAATATTATTCTTTGTTTTGGGTAAAAATTTTATAAACATTTTCTAAAAACTATTTACTTCCTGTTCAAAGACAAACATTACTAATTTTATTACATAAAAATTGCATAGATTCGATGATTATATTGGTTACATTGTATGCAAATCTACTTTGACATATAAAACATTCAATTATCTATGAACTTCAAACGTAAATCAAATAGCTGTTTGTTAAAATTGAACGTCCTCGGTGTAAATATAGCTATTTATTATTTTATCTTGACTGAATTTATATTTAAATTATCTAAAAATAGGACAATTTTAATTTAAATTGGTTAACTGTACTCTTATGTTCTTTTTACTCTTTCTTATTTATACTGTAAATAATTTGCTGTAATTAATTAATATGCTGTGATTAATATGTAATTAATTTTAAAAAATAAAAATGCGAAACCGTGATTTCAATTGAACTAAAATAATTTTAAGACCTCCGTAATGGTTTTTACCAAATTGTCTGTCTGCATTCGAGCGTAAGTGCGTGTGTCTGTTATTATCACGACTCCCACTGGGAAACTGAACTGGAAAAGCAACGGAATGTTGAAGGGATATATTTAACTTTTTCTTACTTATATCGTAGTTATAGGAAAAGTATTGTGTTTGCCATAAAATCCGAAACCGGTATTTATGCTGAATTATCAGATTCAGGTGTAAGACCTCCCAAGTGGTTTTACAAAGCTGTCTGTCTGTCTGTGTAATGGAGTCGAAATGTAGTACCAATATTTTCCTTTATGTAATAAATAACTGTATACTAAGTTTAGTTTCAATACGGCAACTATATGTACGGTTTTTGTAATATCATAAAAGTTAAACAGCATCGAACGAGGTCAGTGTCTAGATGGGTGATAAAAGCAATGTATAAAAAACGCAAGGAATAAAACGAATGTATTTACTATCTGAGGAAGAGAAGGAAGGGAGTCTGAAGCAGTGAGGATGAGGGAAGCGAGTCTGAAGCAGTGAGGATGAGGGAAGCGAGTCTGAAGCAGTGAGGATGAGGAAGCGAAAGCAGTGAGGATGAGGAAAGCGAGTCTGAAGCAGGTGAGGATGAGGGAAGCGAGTCTGAAGCAGTGAATATGAGCGAAGCGAATCCGACGTGGAGAGACAAAGTTCCGAGGTTCCTTATACCCGATTTTTATTTTGTTACCACTACATATCTTTTCTAATTTTCATTTAAAGACAAATGCCGTATCACCTCCAATTTCCCCTAGTAGGACCCTTAATGAATTAGTATTAAAGTACATAAAAGATTCATCAGGTAAAATGTATCCTATACAAAATAATACTAAGAATAACATTAAACCTCAATGTTCACAAAATACTAGATTTAATCTAAATCAAATTTCCTTTTCAAAAGTCAATCTTTAAATAATTTTTAATTATTATTTTTAATTAATAAAACGTCGACAAAAGAAACAGTCATGCAAGGAGAAACCTGGCTATCAGCACTTCTATTCAGTGCCACAAAAGACAAGTAGCGTCTTGGGCATGCGCGCTGTCTGAAAGTGAATTTAATAACTAGTTGCTGTAGCACATTCACTACTTAGCGTGTTTGTATGTACAATTATATTGTGTCTGTATAAGTGTGTCCTTAAATTAATATATTAGATTTAATAGAATTGATAAACGCTTCATAATGAAGAAATATACTTTCATTTTTATATTATACATTTTTTATTTCGCTTCAGAGTGTAAGTTAAGTTTCAGCGGATAATATTGAAATAAATTAACGTCGAAAACCTTATAAAGAAACATAAGTATTCTAAACTTAAATTTCTAAAAAAAAATCTTTAATAAAATATTGAAGTCACTTAAAATTATAGATGGCGGTGACCTTGTGTAATTAAGGTAGAGGAAGTAGGAATATAGCTGTCAATTTTGCCAGCTAGGTCTGAAATTAAGGGTTACTTCAAGGCATGGATATAAATTACTAGAGGGGGCGCTAGCCTCTCTCTAGTAATTTATCTCAATTTATTGGGATAGAATATCTATCCCAATAAATTGAAAGGCTTGAAGCATCTTTTTGGAGCTCCTAGGAGCTCATTGAAACCTCCTCTTCGAGTGAGTTAAGGTTATAATAAATCAAGGTTCGTCTCCTTTTACACAAAAAATGTATAAGTTTGCGTTCCATAATTTAAAAGTTCTACTGTATCAGTTACAGTAATTTTGTTCTTTTCAGCGAATTTTTATCATAAAAATTACGCTTATGAGGTTGTTTGGATGACGGAAGTTAAGGAGGGGGATTCAGATTGGCTTCCTGATACCAAAAATATATTCTTTGATTATATTGATGGAATAAGGTGTTCAGGTTACTTTTTTGATCTTTCGAAAATGAACAGTCTAATTGGTTCAGTGATAATATCAGGTTTAATAAATAATTTTTAAATAATAAAAACTCTATGACTTGATGAAAAAAATATGGCACTCTTTTTTCCGTCAAATGTCAACCTAAAAACTTTTCTTAAGTCAACACTGGTCAATTCAAACTTAGTAATAATAATAATAATATTAATACAACTTTATTTGCCAAAAAAATACATCGTTTAAATTTACATAATTAAAATTATCTGTATATTTCTATTATCTATGTATTTATGGCATATAAAGAAAATTTTAATACACCAAACATATACTGGTCAACCTGGTAATTCAACAGTCTACTATAGTTTATTATTTGCATTGGTTCTAAGAAGAATAATAATGATAATGCCATTTAAGAAGAGTAATAATTTTCTAAAAAATATTATGTATAATGTTTAATATATTAATATTAAACACATAATAATGAAGATTATCATCACAGTAAGAATGATTTATCATGAATACTTTCTCTATACTATTTCTTTTCGTTCTCCGTATCAGTCAGACTACTTTTGTCTGAACTGAAAACTGTACTGGGAATACATTAAGGTAATATCAGAATACGACTATCAAGCTAACCCATATAGTATTATGTTGAGTGATGGAAGCTAACCGGGTTGGTTGTAGCCATCAAATTCTATTAATCCTCAAAATCCTGTTTTTCCGTGAGAATTTGAGAGGATTGAGTTCTAGGCGTAGAGCTATTCAGTGGCGTAGCCAGGATTTAATTTCGGGAGGGGCTGAATGTTAAAAATTGTATATATATATATATATATATATATATATATATATATAATATATATATATATATATATATTATGTATATTGTTCAATGTTTTCAAATTATTTTTTATATCTTTCAATTCATTGTATATTTTTTATATATTATGATATTTTTTTGACACATTTATTGCGGGTTTAGGTTATGTAAAAATTTCGGGGGGGTTGAAGCCCCCTCAGCCCTCCCCCTGGCTACGCCACTAGAGCTATTACTACAGGGCCCCTACTGATTGAGTTTTGAAACATCGAGTAACCTGACCACCTTCGACTATCAATATAATGAAACAAACAGAACAAAATTACAGTATCGTATGTAGTAGAATGTTTCAAGTAAAACTTAGAACACAAGCAATGTGGGGGATGCCGAAATCAATTGATTTATTCTAACCTTAACTTACTTTTGGAGGAGGTTTCAATGAGGCTAAACAGAGCCTCAGAGAGCCATAAAATGATGTATCGTGCCTACCAATATTGAGATATACTACGCCCTCTCTAGTCATATATCTCTATGGGTTTAGGCATAGAGATATTATTACTAGAGGGGCCCTATAGGTTAAAATTTGAAACATCAAAAAAGTAACCTGACCATCTTCGCTTATAAATAAAATCAAATAATCATTAAAAAATAACTAATACTTATATAGCAGAACGTTAAAAATACAAATCAAAACACAAATAAGGAACGGGAAGCCGAAATTAATTGATTTATTATAACCTTAACTCACTCTTGAAGGAGGTTTCAATGAGGTTACACAGAGCCCTTGAGAGCACCAAAATATGCGTCAGGCCTCTCAATGTATTGTGATAGGCTATGCCCCCTCTAGTATAGTTAGTATCTTTATGGGTTTTGGGGTAAAGAAAAAATAAGAAGAATATAGATAATAAGAAAGAAAAAGAACGAAGAGAAAAATAAAGGGGAGAATAAAGGTAAGTAAGGTATGGTGGACACTTGGCATATGGTGAGATATTGGGAAGGTTAACAAGCCTAATATGTTTATGAAAACTTTGTAACGCCATCAAACTTAGTTATAACGTCAAGCTTTGGATTTAAAACAAGACAAGCTAGCAAAACGTCTTGTAAAACTTGAGTTTGTATTAAGTTTTATGTAAATTAGTTGAGACTTTGCCCTGTACCGAGTTAACAAGATAAGTGATTTTAGGATCTGTAGGTGCTGAAACGTATACATTTGATAAAAAAGTGGGGGTCAAACTCTTTTTATAGCAACGCTTTCTCCTTTATTGTTATAGGATTTAGTGACAGATTCTTATGGCTCTGATTACTGACATCTTTACCAAGCGATTATACGTATGGGTAATTTAGATAAACTAAATATCAATAATGTATTTAAAAAAAATTATCATAAGCCTAAGTAGAATTCTTGAAACAATATGATAAAATTGTTATGTTATATACTTTGAGCGTAATACGTCAAAATAAGAAATGTTAAAGCATTCATAAAAACTATTATTACCTAGCGTTAAACGTAAAAATTCATTTTTAAAATAATATAACGGACGATTTTTATCAGTAATCAAATATTTACACACAAGAAACTTGAGTTTATCTCTAATTCTTACAGATAATAAACAAAACAAAAGATAAGATAGGTAAAGAAATTTCATGTTGTGATATACTGGTATTCACCTAGACCTAAGTTATGAGGCAGCAATAGTAATACACACAGTTATAGCCACTTGACAGAGGGGGAAATAATGCGAGAGAGCCAATGAGGTTAACCTAGGATGTTAAACCATGTCCGCAATTTCATATCAAGACAATCTCATTGGTTCCTCATCCATATTTTCCCACATTGTCAACTTATTATAACCGTTTGTAATACTTTAAATAGAGACATTCCTTGGTTACCAATTAATAAGCATAATAAATTAAGTAATGCAGCTGAGTCATCTTTACCGAAGAAGTTGAGAAATTTGCGTGTTTGCAGTTGGAAATCCCATTGGCGGATTTTAAAAGGCTTAGTTACCCCCTCCCTATCTTAATTAAAATTAAATAAGCATAATTTTTAGCGCCAAAATTGTTTTGGAGAACTCGCTTTAGGGAAATGCTATGGGGTTGTAATGCAATTCATGTATTTTAAAGCGGCACATACCCTGGATGGAAAAATATCGGCTATCTTTGTCTATAGTATGACAGAAGAGGGTAGTCTTATGCCATATAAGACTACCCTTATCAGACATAAGTGGTCTGAATAATACGTGTACCAAATTTAAATCAAATGGTATAAATATTGCGGGAGTTATTTCTTGTTTAAAAGTTGAGTGTGAAACCGTAGGACCTTAATGGAAAATGTAAAATTATTTATAAATTTTTATGCCTTTCGTATAATGTTTGTGCCATCTATTTGGGCCAATATGTTGTGCTTTATTGAGTGCCACTATTTAAAGGTTCTTTTAGTGTGCCCTGATTACTTTTGTGAGAAAATTCACCGAAAATTCATAAACTAAACGTTAATTTAATGAGCTCAACAGAGTGTTATTATAAATGTTATGTTATAAATCGTGAAAATTTCCACTCAGGAAAATTGTCTATTATCAATTGAATTACACTTTGAGAGTCTGCATACATATCGAGAGTATGTGTAGGTAGTACTGATAAATGCTGGTTCTGCAACTTCAGCAATACTTCAAATTTTAATAGAATTTGCTCAATCTTTGTTTTGTTGAGGAACTAAGAGTAGCCAAGTATTTGTTTATTTGAACCGTTAAAAAAACTTTTAATGATTACATTTATCATTTTAATGCTCATGCCTTAAAAGGTCACCATTTAAACAGTTTGTGACTCTGTTAGATAGTAACCGTTCTAAATAGTCCTAAACTCCCACATAACTGTATTAAATGAAAACAGACCTCATAGCTTGAGAAGTGATAAGCGTCATCACGAACCTTACATGAAAGCAACTAAGTAAACAATTCGATATACAAGTACCACACTATCATAGTTAGTATTTATGGAAGATTTAAAAATTACGTAATGAAGAATAACTACTTCATAAGATATTAAGAAGAACAACTTCATAAGAAATTAAGAAGACCCTTCCTCATAAGTATTAAGGAGACCTACCTCATAAAAAATTAAGACGACATACCTCATAAGAAATTAAGAAGACCTACCTCATAAGAAATTAAAAATACCTACCTCATAAGAAATTAAGAATAACTACTTTATAAGAAATAAAGAAAGCATACTTCATTAGAAATGAAGAATAACTACTTCATAAGAAATGACAAATAACTGCTTTGTTTTAGCAAAAACTTTAAAAATTCATAACAGGCAAAAAAATGTTTCGATTGATTTAAAATTTAGATCACATGTATTTTATATGACAAAATAATCAGCTACTTAATCTCATTACCAGCATTAGTTCTATTTTTAACAAGTGACATGTAATACATTTTTTAATAATATTGTTAAAAATGAAATAATATAATTATATATATATATATATATATATATTATTTATATATATATATATATATATATATATATATATAATTCTTCGTTACAAAAATTTCTTTTTTGTCGTAGAGTTTCTGTCCATTATTTCGTCTACACAGAGAAGGTTTACCAAGAAACGACAGTGGATATTACTGAAAAAGCGAAAAAGCCTTATTTTCTACTACATATATCTGATTACAAATGATTATAACCTTTATGATATATAATATAATATATATATTATATATATATATATATATATATATATATATATATATATATATATATATTATATATATATATATATATATATATATATATATATAATATATATATATATATATATAATATCAATTCTTCGTTACAAATTTAAAAATGCCCGTTTTAGGGCCTTTCGGCCCATAAGGTTATTCCCCCTTCGGAAGCCACCTCAGGTGGGTTGAATCTACTACACTCCAAGAATCAATTAAAGTTGGCGAAATCTTTTTAATACAAATACTATTCATAAAATCTTAGAGTATAGCCCGGGCAGCGAACCCCGGACCTCCGGCGCCGAATGCCTATAAGATCAAGACCACGAAGGCAGTTTTTTTTTGTATGTAATCAAAACATATTTTTACTAGTTGAATATTTAAATCTTAAACAATAAGTATATCAATAGTACAATAGAAGTGAGGTCAAGGTAAGTACATTGTAAGTACTCTATGCAAGGTCTTTCAGCGGGGAGACTAAGTTTTGGATGCGAGAAAGACAGTTCCTGTCGTGGGACAAAGATCAAGCCCCCCGTCTAGTTTAAGAGGCAGCGAGGCAGACAACTAACATGACTCACTCAATGCAAGTACATCCTGAGTGGGACTTAGTCCTTGTTAATAATCACATAAATATTTATATCTATATAATCTTCATGAAACCATAAAGAACGTATTCTAAGGTGACCCTGATCGAATAAGCGAAGTTCAGTCATATAAACTTAAATATTGTTTGAGAGTAAATTTATGGCCCAGAGTTTATATTTTATTAGATAAAATCAACTATATTTCACCACTTGCTCACAACATATTTATGTTAGATGAAACTAATTCGCGGTCCGGAGGGCTGGATTTTCTAATGAAATCTAGTTTCTTCTGTACCTTAAATTGTGTCTCATCTAGTATTATGAGACTCAATAAAATATATAAGTACTTATATATTACTTATATATATGAGACACAATTACTTTTCAATTAGTATTATTGCGAATTTTCAAATGTATTGTAAAAAAACTTGATTTGTTAACATTATGTCAATTAATGACATAATATTTTGTTTGACATATATATATATATATATATATATATATTATATAATATATATATATATATATATATATATATGTCAATCAATTAAACCAGAACTAAATACTGATAATAAAAAGGAACTTCTTATTTTTGTGAAACATACATAGTAGTATATGTGCAAAAATTGCAGCCCAATTAAAAAACTATATGAAGGTGATTTTTTGAAATGTTTGTGGGGTTATTGACGGGGTTGATGGGTTACTATAGTGGGTTAATGTCGACGCACATATTTTATAAACAATAGATTCCAGGAAATTAGCCAGGATCGTTCGAAAGTTATCATATCCCATAGAAACATCTAGGACACAAATCTCTACATACACGCATATATATATATATATATATATATATATATATATATATATATATTATATATATATATATATAATATATATATATATGTGTGTGTGTGTGTGTGTGACGAACTGAAATAGGATAATAACCATAGGGCCACGAAGCGGCCGAAAGCCTCTTGTTTATTTTTTGGTTAGTCGTATTTTCTATTCACCAATAAAATAAAATAGGATCATGGTATAGCCAAATAATTAAACTATGTTTATTATTGCTATTAAGTATCGAAAAGTTACAATCGCAATTAGTAAATTCGATTATTATTTTAGCTTATAATGTAGCTTATAAAATGGGAATAATAAAAATAAGCAGGGCAAGCAACCATAATATAAGAGCATTTTTGCGTAGAACAGATTATAGAATATAATATAAATTATTTTATTTACAATAATGTAATCTAATTTAACTATTGTGATGGATATAGAAGTATAATTAAGCACCTGACTTAATATTTACTGCAAAACTTGGCTTAATATCAAGTTAAGGCTGACTTTATAGTTTTTGAAATCATACACTCCTACTCATAATATAATAGTGCATACAACTATACAGTGTATCAAAATATACTCAGGTCTTTTGACGACGAAACCTCAGTGGGATGAGAACTATAAAACCAATAAAAATGTATATTAAAACAGTTAAAGAAGAAAGAAGGTGATAAAGAAGAAGAAATCAGCTGTTTGGGTGGTTGAAGTAGTGAGTGTGTGAGTGTGTGTATAAGGTAGTGTCCTTGTCGGGTACCATGGCTTATTTCCTTATATGGATCTAAATCTTAAGATTAACTTCTCAAGCTAAGTTACTGTTCACTAAGTCTCGTCTACATAGTAATAACCTTATAGTAATAATAACCATAATGATTTTCAGTCATTCTCATTAAATTTAAGTAGTATGTTTCAAGTATTCTCTTTAAACTTAACAACCCATATGTCATACGCAAAAAACCCCTATCGGAATCAACCCCCCCCCCCCCTCTCCCACCCTTTCACTTTCATCCCCCGAGCATCCTGAGTAACCTCATAAGCGTAAATTTCTATTGAAAATTAGGTAAAACGAGGGTGCAGTTCTCTGAAATAGAAACATCACCAATTATAACAAATACAGGGCGGATTAAATGTTTCCCTTATACTGTAAACCGTGACATATAGATATAGATTAATAACTTAGAGTACTTTTTTTTGTTAACTCCGGGTGTCAACGCAACACCGGATTATGAGTAAAATAGAAAATATCGGAATTTTTCACACCACATTGGATTCGCTTCAATTATCCTCACTACTTCGGATTCGCTTAGCTCGTCCTCAGACAGTAAATGCATTCGTTTTATTCCCAGCGGTCACCCATCCAGGAACTGACGTCACTCGATGCTGCTTATCCTTTTATGATCAATCAAAACCCGTACATATATACTTATTTTAACGAAACTTAATATACTTACAAAAAAGAATATACTTGTACTAAATTTCGACTAATTCTGATTATTTTTTTCATTTCCTACAATTTACAACGTTACAAAACGTATGCAAATCATTTAATAAAAATTGAATACATATATTGGTCTTTTATATGACTACATGCATGCAACATTAACTTTTTACGCGTTTTATGAATTTTCAATTTTTTTTAAAAAAACGCAACTAGAGCTAAAGGTTGATTTTTGTACTAAGTTTCAACTCTCTAACATAAATATGCTGAAAGTTACGACGGTAACAGACTAGCACGAACACACACACATACATACATACAGACAAGTTTGTGAAAACCACTCGGTAATTAAAATGCCTTAATTACTTCTCCCTTTAATCTAGCAGCATTAGTGACTATTATGAATACCTTTAAATGAGGATAAGGTAATAAGTGATTAATGTTCTAAAGCTAAAAATATGACATTTCTAATATTAGCAAATTTTTGCCAATACTTAAGCATCAATTTTGAGTTAAAATATCTGACTTAATGCCCGGAGCGTTTTGATCTAAAAGTGTACTTCACAGACATTTAAAAAATAATATTTTTTTATTTAGCCAATACTCGAACCAATGCTGGCCTGACTGTAGAATCTAGAGCGAGATGTACGAGAGATCTATATTTAAACATAGAAACCCAAGAACCTCCCTATCTAGTCACTAACATAGCCATCTTAAATT
The DNA here is from genome assembly GCA_018340805.1 of Microvelia longipes. Lineage (NCBI taxonomy): Eukaryota > Metazoa > Arthropoda > Insecta > Hemiptera > Veliidae > Microvelia > Microvelia longipes. The sequence goes on from JACMZG010000002.1 coordinate 47,145,994, forward strand.
CTATGATTTCATATAATCTAAACCATATTTATATTCAACATAGTATTCATAATTCTAAAAGAAATAATAAAAGCAAAAGCTATGAGCATTGCAGATAATCATTGATGTTTAGATTTGGAGTAAAAAGTTGTATGCACTATGTATTATGTTTCTTATTATTAATACATATTAAAAGAAATCCTCGCAATCCAGTAATATAATCAACAAAATTTCTAAATGCAGAATTTAGAAATGTGGTTTATTAAATTCTTTTAAATTAAGATAATTTAATTAGATACTTAAGATAATAATAATTAAACACTTTTTATATAAGAAATTTTATATATTCAAACATTATGTAATTTGCAATGCTTCTGATTTTAGTCATTGCCCAGATGATGCTTCTAAATATGAACCAATATTTTTAAACATTGGTTTAAAGTAAAATCAGATAAGTATTTAAAACGAATTTAACTTTTAATTGTAACAACTTATAACAAGAAGAAACTAAAAAACTAAGACTTCAAAAATGAAGGGTCGAAAAGTACGAATGATCATAATACATTTTTTAAGATCAATTAACATTAAAAATTGATCAATCAAAACATTTATAAATTGATTTGTGTTGACTTAATACGACTCTACTAGCTGGTACAGCACGTACCAGCAAGTCAGTATCTGACTTCTTTGAAGAAGTCAGATGTTTAAATCGCGGCCGAAACGTCGTGTTTTATTAGTACAGTTCAGCGACTTAATGCGAGTATAAATGCTGTTCTCCTGAAAGGCGTCAATTAATAGGCCCCAATTTAGTGGGCCACAAACAAGCGTCGCTCTTCTTTTTATTAATAAACAGGTCCCAATTAACTGGGCCACAAAATAAGCTCTCTTCTTTCTATCAATAAATAAGTCCCATATTATTGGGTCAAAAATCAGTGTCTCTCCTCTTTCTATCAATAAACAGGTCCCATATTATTGGGTGGGTCCATATTATTGGGCCAAAAATCAGTGTCTCTCCTCTTTCTATCAATAAACAGGTCCCATATTATTGGGCCAAAAATCAGTGTCTCTCCTCTTTTCTATCAATTATTGGGCCAAAAATCAGTGTCTCTCCTTTTTCTATCAATAAACAGGTCCCTATTATTGGGCCAAAAATCAGTGTCTCTCCTCTTTCTATCAATAAACAGGTCCCATATTATTGGGCCAAAAATCAGTGTCTCTCCTTTTTCTATCAATAAACAGGTCCCATATTATTGGGCCAAAAATCTCTCCTCTTTCTATCAATAAACAGGTCCCATATATTGGGCCAAAATCAGTGTCTCTCCTCTTTCTATGTATAAATAGGCCCCAATTAAGTGGAGCACAAACAAGCGACTCTCCTCTTTTCATTAAACATATTAAACTGTTTTTCAAAAAGTGGTTTGTTTAATTTTCAGCTTGAGCTCTAACGCTCACTGCTAATATTACTATTGTTACACTACTGTTCCATAACTTTTCACTGTTTATTTACACGGTCTCAAAAAACTAAAATGTTAAATATTGTCTTAAAATAATAATTAAACATATACGGAATTTGATTAATGAATTAGATAAAGCCTTGAACAAGTTGGTTTGTCTTTGACGAAAGGTCATTAGTGTTACTGACGTCATTATTTATTGCAAAGAACAAAATTCTATCTGAAATCTAACCCTTTTCACACAAAGGAGATGAGCTGAAGCATTATGCTGATGAGCATTATTTAAGTTTTTCTGTACTGCTTCATTAAATATTTCTAAGTATTGATAGATATTTCATTGAAGTACATTACAAACGATACTTGCAGCAAGGCACACAAATATAGTGTAATAGTTACTTATGCAAATTACTTACTATAGAAGTATGTCCGGAATGTAATATTCATTTTAAACTGACTCAGTGTTCTCATATCATATTTTACATATTTAACTAATATACATTATCAGTGAGACTACAGCCTGCTCCAATTGAAACGAAGATGAATTTCGTTAAGATTGTCTATCTAGGTTTTCTATCGAAAATTCCAGAAATTTTCGTTAAGATGCATCTATCAATTTTAAGATACATTTAGATTTAACAGTTTTTAAGATACAGACTGATTTTTATCAGTTTCAGTGCTCTTGTAGAGGGCTGTAAATAAACACTATCAGACTTTGTGTATTTTATTGCCTAAAGCATTTTAAAGTAATATACTTTTATTCAAACATATTAAAAAATAGTTTTAGTAAAAACTATATTAAATATATTTAAGGGTTTACTATCGCTAAAAGAAAAAAGCACCTCGACAATAAGTACAAAATGTTTATATTCGATTATAATGGGTGTTTATTTTTTAAATTGACCTTGAATAATAAAATTCGTTATCTTATCATATTTTACTTTATGATAATGACCTTGTGACGTTACAAAGCCATTTCTTTATCATGAAAAAATACAATTTTCTTCCACTAACTACGGTCAGAGTTGCACCAAATTTGGTGGACATAATGTTTAAACCCATACAATGAATCCCTTAAGAATCGATTTTTTTTTTTCGCATGGTATCGAAAATTTTAAAACGAATGATTCATCTATTTTTTTTTTATAGTTCGTGTAGAAAACTTCAAGTCTCTAAGTCAAATAGGAATGGAGCAATATGGGGAACAGGAAAAACCAAGGATGTTGAATAAAGGGGATGACGCATTAAGGAACATTTCTGACCCCATGGAAGTTTATGAGGTAGAGAAATAGGAGCAAACTTACCTCCCCTTAGGTTATAAGTTTGCCTCTAAATTTTAAAACCTGCGCTGTTATAAGGATCATAAGCATGCGCAGTTCGTACCAAGCATGTGCAGTTGGTTTTTGACGTGTGTTTGTGTTGCATCATCTCTATGTTTTGATTTTCGATGGGGTCACTTGTTGAATGGCAATTCGACTTAGTGCGTCATCCCCTTTATTCAACATCCTTGGGAAAAACATAACGTCAGTATACCCTTAAGTAGGTAATCTTTAAATAATCTAAATCAAAGGAAAAAGATGCTGTTTCACCAGAACTTGGTATTTTAGTGCATAAACTTTTTGAAAGAAGTAACAAAGTAAGACATACAATATACCGTCATTACCAGCAAAAGGGTAAATTCAATAGTCGAAATATTAATTTTAACTACTGCTTTAAAAGTTAAATACGATATTTGGTCTAATTTATTAACGAGGTACTTTTAAACAAATTTATGAACATTATTTCATCATATAAAATATTTGTTTTTAAAATATAATTATGTTCCAGACCGTTTATTTGTTGGGTACAAATGAGAATTTAATTGTTTGGGGAGAGCAAATATTTTGTTTTTCCTTTGTTTAAATAAATATTTCTAATCTAAAATTCCATTTCTTACATTATTTTAATTTAAAAACTTTTTAATTAGTAGAAATAGCATTTTAGTAAAAAAAAGTCTTAGCTAGTTTTAGCTAATTTTAAATTTAATAAGTAGACAAAAAATGTCTAAAACTTGATACATTTTCAGCTGATGATGATAGGGTTTTGTGACGTTACTTTACTCATCCTTTAAACCCAACTACAGAAATAGGTTAAGAAATAAAAATTTTAACAGCCTTAGATTGGTACTAGCATAGAAGTATTACACATAAGAAGTTAACCTGGAAATCCCACTTGACACCTATCAAACTAAAAGCAATTTTAGCTAATTTTCATCTGAAAATGACGCCAATTTTTGTTCGGATGACGGGAGTAGATAGGGTAGTAGGAGCGACTCTTCCAAGCGGAGGCTTGGAATCCAATCCTAAACAGAAGTTTAGGATTGGATTTCACACAATTATGTTATAATATCTAAATGTATCTTAAAAATTCGATAGATGCATCTTAATGAAAATTTCTGGAATAGAAATATTCGATTGAAAATCTAAATAGAAAATCTTAACGAAATTCATCTTCGTTTCCATTGGAACAGACTGTAGTCTCACCGATAATGTATATTAGTTAAATATGTAAAATATGATTATGTTATTAAAATATGCCTTGAAACAAAATTTTAATGAAGTTTATTGATTATAAGTTAAATTGAACCATTATATTATATAGGAATCAAATGTTTGAAATAAATCTACCATAGGAATAATCTCAAGTCATAAGTTTTAATTTTAATTGAAGAGTGTGAAGGGTAATGAAATAAATGGCAACCTATAATGGTTTATAGGTTACAATAAAATTGTGTTGTTGTATGCTAAATAGTTGTCATATGTGCACCTCTATCTTATTAGCTTCATTATATCCTTTATAATTCGCTTAAGGTTTTGAGACGTAGGTAACCTTATCTTTAATTCACATAAAAACGCACCATAGTAGTTAATTAAACAACTATTAAGAGACAATTTATCTTTTATTAGTGTCAATAACTTTAGACATGAGTCAATAACTTGAATATCGTCGGTCGTTAACATCGGATTTTAGTTATACTATTTGAATCTAACGAGTGACACGATAATGTTGCCAAGATTTGGCATCTTCACATGGATAAAAATCAATATAGTACAAGTCTTACATCAATGTTATAAACAGCTCATGTTCAAGCTATGACCACAAACTATAATTTAAACAAACTGCGACTAAAAAGGCAAATGAATGCTATCAAACGTCAGTCGTAGAGATCAAACATTTTATTTTATTCAGATTTTCAAGAAAACAAGTCAAACTTTATTGATGTTGTCTCAGGTATAATTTTTATTTCAAACTTTGGGTGATATAAATTTTAATCGCCTGTCATGAAATTATTTGGCCAAATAAATCTTTACTGTCGTAATCAACAAGTGTGAAATTTAAATTAAAACCTCAAAAGTATCTAATGAAAATTCCCCAAAATATTCAACAGAAACAAAACTAATTGTACCATAACAAAATTATTAAGTAAAGAAAGTTATATATCATAGTCAATGCACTAATTAACCAGTAATAAACTTAATTGTTAGTATAGTTAAACATTATCAGGGTAATTTTATGGTAAACAGATTGCACAAAAGAGCAAGAGAGGTGCTTACTTTTTTATTTACTATTTAATACAAACCCCATCATAGGCGTAATTTCTACTAAAAATTCGCAAAAAAGTAGAATTTACTCGGACACTTAGGTTACTGTCTGTATGTAACAATATATACTATAAAAATAACTTTCAGCAAATTAAAACAATACTATTACCAGCTTTGGTAATGTAATTTTACAAAACATTATCAGTAATTTGATTAAAAATGTAATGGTTTAATATTCCTAGTCTTAATTAATTAGTATTCCCTAGTTTTAGTCATAGTTTATTATGAATAAAATTATTATAATTATTGAATAATTACTGAGCGTTTCTAATAGTTGCACTAACTTACAAAAAAAATTGTAATAAAACACTTCTGGTTAATAATCGTAAAAATTATTTCCAAGTATTAACAATAAATAATTAATATTGGTAAAAAATAAATTAGAGACGTGATTTACCTGCTGTAAGGGGTTGTGGTTGGGGGACGAAGCGGCACTATGTTAGACCGCGCGGTACGTATAGAAACAAGGGGACTGTAGTGAGGGAGATCACGGAGGTATCTGAAATCTTGTCTTGGAATAACCTCCCAAGCTGCTAGAGAGAGGTGGGGTATATGTTTAGTAGGGATTAACTAGATTAGTATAACTTTCCCGATTAGTATTAACGTGATTTATCATTAATAATTGTTACCAATTATCACTTAGAATCTGTCTTCGACGAATAAGTATAATGAAGGGTGAGATGACAGTACGATACAAATATCACAAGATAATTGAAGCAAAAATACCAATATAAATGTATTTTATATTCGTATTTATGCATTTCAAATCCTCATCTTCTAACAATACTAATAGATACTAAAAATAGTAATAACTTCAAAAGGCATGATGTAATCATTTTAAATTTATTAATGTCGCCATGTCTTAATTTTACATATGGATAAGAAGTCTATCTATCTCATGATATGAATATATACTATATATATATATATATATATATATATATAATATATATATTATATAATATGTAAATATATAATTATATTAATATATATATGTATGATATTTTATATATTATATATATATATATATATATATATATATATATATTGTATATAATAAATATATATATATATATATATATATATAAACACAACATTATATAGTATTATATATATATATATATATATATATATATATATATAGATATATATATATTATATATTAGATATGAATTTTACAAGATAAGAAAAGTTAATGAAGATACTTCTGTATATAGCACATGGAAGAAACTTTAAAACAAAAATAACATAAATATATAAATATTTATTTTTAACAATATATATTTCTACAAAAAATTAACCAATATTATGTTGAAAACTACTATTATGCTAATATTATTATATTATTATATATATATATATATATATATAATATATATATATATATATATATATATATTATATATATATATATATGTATATATATATATATATAATAATATATAGTATTATATATAATATATATAATATATATATATATATATATATTATATACATATATATAGCCTATATGTAACATATATAGTTTTCCGATAAAAAAAGGCTTTTTCAAACGTTTCTTGGTGAACCTTCCTTGTTGAGACGAAACTATTGACAGAAACTCCACTCTTTACATTGACATAACTTTGCATTGTTAGTGATGTCAGTGGTCTTACATTTAAGTGAATTAGTATTTGAAAAATTCGCAGAATATCTGGAAATTTAAACGGAATGTCGAAATGATGTGGGTGTTAATGTAGAGCCATGTGGATATTAAAATGTTTATATGAAATTTAAGATGGCCACTCTTCTATAGGAAATATTCGTCTTCATGACGGCAACAGTGTGTAACACACACACTATCAGACCGAGGGGTGGTTTCTATAAATACATCTACTAAAAAAAGTCCGTGTCTCGAGTCTCACTCACTCTAAATAAAATTCATATTTTTGAACTATTTGTAAAATAGATCGCCTGATTTAATTATACTTTGTGCAGTTAAAATGAGAAAAATCATGGATTTCAAAAATGGTCAACTATTTCTGTTTTATGGGGAGGAGCGCTTCGAGGGTTTCCAGCCGTAATTTGGGATAACCCCGAGACTATCGTTTTAAGTCGCGTGAAACCTTAATGTATAATTTTAGAGAATTTTACAGAGGGCTAATTTTCATTAAGAAACGCAGTTGGGTGGTTCAGGGAGTGGGGGTTGTAGGAGACCTGAGATTAAAGATAAAGAGGATTTTTCCAAGTGATACTTTTGCACAGAAAGACAAATAATATCGTTATGCAAAGTTATAGAGAATTTTACCAAGAGCATTTGACACATGCGTACATGGCATAAACAGGGGGTTTCGTCCATTAACCTATTTGATCAGCATGCAATAACTATATCTGCAAAGTCAGCGAAATTAGCCAGAGCAATTTCTCGCTCTTAAAGAGGCTAAGGGTTGAAAATCTAGCTATACTTTTACAAGGGATTATTTCTCCAAAAATGTTGTCTACAATATGATAGGTTTTAATATCCCAATAAAATTCAAATACAGAGCAAGTTATAACCCCAAATAACAGCTAATTTAATTAGGCTTCCGCGGTTATTGTCATGAAGATTTTAGGTCTTCCGGTTGGTGACCGCGTCAATGTAGATGAAAGAATCCGACGTTTCGCTCCACTGTGGAGGCATCTTCAGGATTAGGACATCATGGATAGAAACACAATGCTCTACAAAACTGAACTGACAGTTTTGTAGAGCATTGTGTTTCTATCCATGATGTCCTACATCCCTTAAGATGCCTCCTACAGTGGAAGCGAAACGTCGTATTCTTCATCTACATTGACGCGGTCACCATCGGAAGACCTAAATCTTCAGCTTTAATTTATTATAGCCGCAGATAACTAGTTTGATACTTTTTTCTTTCAACTAGGAATCAGAATTTCAACTGTATCTTTGAAACGGCCATTGTTCTGAAATTAATGAAGAGATCAAAAAGGAAGAAAATGGACTACTCTATAAATGTTTCCTCTTCCATATTCTTCTAATACCAATAAAAAAAGTCTCCTGGCAATAAAAATGAAAATTTGTACGAAAAACTTTACAAAAGGGACATTTATAAACTATCTCATAGAAAAGCTAGTGTATTTAATACTTAGTTTAGTTTGTTGACGTTGTAAAAAAAATGTAAATTTTGTTAATTTTTAATTTGATATCCATTGTTAGCGGTTTGAACTAGAGGGTAAACCAATAGAAACTTATTTTAATACGATTTTCTAAGCTTCAAACTGTATTTGTAAAACATTTTGTATCCTTCCAAGATACACGAAACATAAAAACGGAACACTTTGGTCGATATTTGTAAAACATTTGTTCCTTCCAAAGATACACGAAAACATAAAAACGGGACACGTTTTGGTCGACAAACTGTATTTGTAAAACATTTTGTATCCCTTCCAAGATATACACGAAAACATAAAAACGGGACACGTTTTGGTCGACAAACTGTATTTGTAATTTGTATCCTTCCAAGAATACACGAAAACATAAACGGGACACGTTTTCGACTACAAACTATCGACCAATTGCATCACAGCTGGGATGCAAAGTTAGGGGAATTTTTTCAGGGTTGCCTTAAGAATGTAATTATATTACTTACAAAACTTCTAATGTAACGAACTAAAACTATTAGAGCGGTCCAAGCGGCGACGCCGCGTAGAGGCCAATAGGCTGAAGACATCTTGTTTTATAAAAAAATGGGCTGTAATGAGTCGTGTTAGTTCTTCCGTCCATTTATATACTTTCTCGGTGCTTCTTTTCAAACCTTTTCTAACATAATTATCAATATGTACTTCGTTTTGACAATAAACTAACATTCAAACATAAAGCACTGCAAAGAATAAACACAATTTTAATTTTTTAAACAATTGTTTCTAATAAAATTCATTTTGCATTAGTTGTATCATAATGTAACACCCTGAACAAGAAATCTTTCTACCCCTTGGCTTTAAAATAATTGCATACAACAGAGGAATTTAATACATAGGAGGATAATATTTTAGGCGATGCTCATTTTGGATTTAGATCTAGACGCTGTACAGAAACTGCTATAGCACAACTAGTTGACCTAGCACCTAGCACAACTAGTTGACTAGTTTTTAGTCTATTCTCCCTGTAGTTGACTGCTTGGGAGATTGGCTGATGATGGCAAGAAACCTGTTAATGTTGATTTAGTTAAGCTTCGATACTGTTTCTCATAAACTATCAATTAAGAAGTCACAAGCTATGGGGGTTAGAGGAACAGTACTCGAATAGTTTATAAGCTACCTAAATTCCAGCAAATCAAGAGTCAGAATTAACAACATGATAGGCAAAGATTTCACATCTGAATACTCTATACCTTAGGGTACGGTACTCGGCGGAGTTTTTTGTTACTAGCAAATTCCAAAATGATCGGCTACTGTGATGATTTCAACAATTGAGATTGATCGATACCGGCATAAAGCGAATAAAACACTGGCTTGATACAAACTTACTGACGTTGTACATAAACAAAACCTGCTACATGACTATTAACAAACAGACTAACAGACAACCTGAATTCACGAAACTAAGATTACACGAGATATATTGCAACGCTACTCATCCATTACCGTGTAAATGTCCTTCATTAGCAAAGGTGAAACATACTAAATACTTAGGGCTAACTAAAGACAAATGCTTGAACTGGGCTAATTATATTCAACAACTTACGACTGGACTTAGACGGAGTATTTATACTTTCCCTAGAGGTACAGGCTTCTCGTTATTATCCCAGATCAATTTTCTATACTAATTAATTCTATTATTCAAATCGGTTTGAATAATAGATGTATGGGGCAGTATGGGGGTCTGCCTGTGAAAGAGCAAAATAGATGGTACTGACAGCACAGAAAGCTGTCATTGGAAAAATATTTAGGAAACCAAAAATTTACAGTACTAATAAACTTTACAATAAGTTTAATGTACTTAATATAAAAATAAGTATAAGATGACCTGCGTACTGTGCGGACTTAAGAAAGCAGAAACAAAGTGACGGAAGTAATACACGGCAAAGGGTGTGAAACAATGAAGAGCTAACATTACAAGAGCGCAACATTACTAGACTTATTACGCAATAACTATTATTAACCAAATTGCCTAAAGACTTGTTTACAATGTTTAAAAGCACTGACTTAACAAAGACTGAAACGTTCAAAAAGCACTTACGTATTTACCTGACTGATTCAAAAAATCAAGACAATACCAAACAGTAGAGATAAATAATCTGGTACCTCGGAACTTTTTCTCATCACATCGGATTCGCTACGCTCATCCTAAGATAATAAATACATCCGTTTCAGTCCAGGAGTCACGCATCCAGACACTGACCACGCTCGATGCTGCTTTACTTTTATGATTCACAGGAAAACATAGATATACTTGTTGTATTAAAACGAAACTTAGTGTACTTATTTATTACGTAAAGGTAAATATTTTATCTAAATTTCAACTAAATTGGATTATTTTCCTACTTTTTATTTTTTTAAGTCCTCGATAAAAATTGAACAAATGCTGATAGTGAAATGAAACTTGGCACATATATAACTCTTATACATTTGTGCCAAATTTCAATTGAATCGCATAATTTTTCCCTGTTTTACGGTTTTTCGGAATTTTCGCTGAGTCATTATTGCGGATTAATGACGTCATAAAAATATTTTCCGAATAGCACAACAACAGCCGTAGATTAATTTTTTTACGAAGTTCCAACTGTCTAGCAGAACGGACACACACATACTGACAGACAACTTTGTGAAAACCACTCAGAAGGTCTTTAAAACGCCTGAAACGGATAATTTTGGTGATATCCCGGTTTCGGATTTTTTAAGAACACAATACTAGAAAAGTAAAAATTGGATATTTTTTATTTTGCTATGATAAAAAAAATGTATCCAGCTTTTTATTTATACCAACGCTATAAATAAGGAAAAGTAAAAAAATAAAATTTAAAATAAATATACAGGGTGGAACAATTCACTTAAACCAACATTAAACCATTAAAATCATGGTGAACACATGGTCCTAGACTAACAAAAATGGTCTCTACCCCTAGTAAGTCGACCACCCTGAGTTCAAATTCACCAACATTTGTTTGGTAATTATTACCCAAATGTGGTAATTTAATTACCACTTTTCGCTTTTTATTGGTAACTTTAAAAAGTCAAATTGGACCATAAATTAAAGTAAATTAGTAGTAAATTAGTCTGATAATGATTTTAATGATTTAATGTTGGTTGAATTGTTCCACCCTGTATAAATTTAGAATTTCTTAATTCTTTTGAGTAGCATCTTATTCCTTTACTTTCATTTCTTATTCCTTTACTTTTTTTGTGTTACTATGTATACATTCATTTATTTGTTAAATAAGGATTGTTTAATAAAAACAAGTGGCTCCGCGGCCCCCGCTCCTCCCAGTGACCGCTTCGCGGCCACATGTTTTTTTATTATTTATTAGTTCGTCATATTACTAGCGATTTGTTTACATTATGTCAATCAATGACATGTTTTGTTTGGCATAACTATGTCAATCATAAATACGGGCCTTCGGCCCGTATTTGAAAAATGTCAAATTTTTTTTGTAAACAAATTGTTTATTTGAGTATAATCTTTAGGTTGAAAAAAATATATTCATGATTTTTTAAAATAAAACTACCGTTTTCTTCACTTAGGATTGTTCGATTAAGCTGACCGGTTTCAGCTTAATCGAACAATCCACAATCGTTTTAGAATGACTTCGACCATATAAAGACTACTTCGAGGTTCTTCCTCTTTACAGGCCTACTTAGCTCGGCGTGGATCATTGGAAGCCATTTTTGTCCTGTCTCTCTGGGACAGTAGGCTTACCAGGATGGAGCAAGAGGTAGAGGCCCCTCTTTTATACTATATCCCCACCCTCTAACACTACTTAACCCAAGATATATCGTACTAGTCTTTGACCTGGACGTATACATTTATACAACATTATATATATATGTATACCGTTTGCGCCATTTGTGATGGTTCGATTTAGCTGAAATTGGTCTTAATCAATTCAGCTAGCCGTCTACCTAAATACGAAATACCTTGTTTTAAAACCATTTCATGTTTCAAAAAATGTTTTTATGACGTCATAACTTTGGTTCATGACGTCATAATGTCTTTATAAACAGTAGGCCTCGTAACCTCCACAACATCTCGCGATTTGCAAAGTTTCGTTTCAATTTGAGAACGCCTTCAAGAGTTATCGTTCGCCATACGAAAGGGTAGAAACTTTACATACACATATATATATATATATTATATATATACACATATATACATATATATATATATATATATATTATATATATATATAAACTTTTTGGGACATATATTTTGTTATCAGGAAGCCAATAGGAACCGATTCCGCTCACTCCCATCCTCAACTTCTGCCATCCGAACAACCTCATAAGCGACATTTTCATAATGAAAATTCGCTAAAACCGGAACTAATACTGACAACGCAATGAAACATCATACGTTTGTAATCCATACACGGCAGTATATGCGTAAAAAATGTCAGCCTAATCTAAACACTATATGAAGTTTTGTGGTTTTTGGAATGTTTGTGGGGTCATTTTTGTGGGTTAATGACGTCACATATATTTCCTCAACAATAGAGTTCGGGACATTAACAAGGTTGATTTCTGTACCAAATTTCATTTCGATCCAAGAAGGCGTTCGAAAGATGTCCCATAGAAACGTCTAGGACCCAAAAATCTCGTACATCATACATAAATTAAAATATATATATATATATATATATATATATATATATATATATATATAATATATATATATATATATATATATATATCATTAATCAGGGATACCACCCCTTTCAAAACAATCTGCCCCCCCTCCATGACGCTCATTTTTTCTAAATTCCCTTTAAAGAATTAATAAGATTGATTTGCTTTGAAATAATAATAAAGAATGGTTTAGTAGTTTATTCCAACAAGAACGCTAATTGGCTATACAATTATGCATTGCAGATTTAGTAGTCATTATATTAGTCAGCATGGCATAGTAGAGTATCAGAGTATATATTGTAATACCAAGAAGTATAGTATTAGTATACTTATATACTACTATATTAGTATATTACTTATACTATACATAATATAAATGGTTCGACATAATGTTATGTCAACTTCTGTCTCGTGCCTATTTTTTCAAGGCATTTTTATTTTGTAAAACTCGGTAGTATCAAATAATATTAGTTAAATGTACTTTTTAAAATATTTCAGTCCCTTAGGTTGGACTATTTATGATTCCAAAGTTTCAGTCCGATTTATTAACAGTTAAACTACAAGATAACATTTTCCACGTTGCCAAACATTTGCTTACTAAATAAATAAATGACACTACATTATTTTAAATGTTAAAATAGGCCTAATTGGCTAGTTAGCTCCATAAGCATAAATTATGTTCCTTTGATCTTTTGAGATCAACAGTCAAAGAGAATGATAAAACTGTTTTAGGGACCCGATAGGTAAAAGGGTTGGAACCACTCCCCAACCCTTACCAAACCAACCACTCCCACTCCCCTTTCTTTATTATTTCTCCTGACTCTCAAGGTCAGGCCAGATAGCAGGGTAAATTGCCGGCTTGCCGTTCTTACCTTTATCTCATGATGAGATTAGAGATGGTTCTCAATAAGGTTCTTCGATGAAGAGTCGTAAGCAGAGACTATAGATACTTAAACAGTAAGACTGTCGACTCAATGGTGGGAAAATTTGGATTCCGGTCGACACTAGCGCTGCGGCGGACCTACCTTTCAATTGAGTGGGCGTGTCTTAATTTCCCGCTTTATGCCCACAGTCAGTTTGAAATTTAATTTTTATACTTTGTATGTTATACTTATAACTAACCCAATCTTACACAGAACACTTGTGATTATTTTACTTAATTCAACAGTTTTTCATTTAAGTAATTTATTAATTTAATTGATTCAATCAGGTAATAATGAAATAGTGGCTAAAGTTTTACACGTGCTAAAAGGTAGATTTTGGCATTTAATGCAGCCTGTATTTTAATAACATCGGCGAGATGCGCACATGTGATTAAATGTAATTACCTGATAAAATTGACTAAATCAATAAATTAATTAAATGAAAAATACTTATCTGCCATCATATTTATCTGCCATCATCTCTGGAAGTTTTAAAAAGGTTTCTATTTACTTTTAGTATCTGAATTTTGGAAATACAGAACATGCAACGGCGAACCGTTTTTGTGAAAAATACATACAGAAAACAATCAATTTTATAATAATAATAAATGTAGCTGTCATAAACAAGAATTGTCATGATATTCATAAATTTAAATATAAAAATATAATCAGTCATTTTTGGAAAGCTATTGAGGTTAGTTCATAAGTTGTCCGCACCGGTCCGCCGCAGCGTTATTTTTAGTAGCTTGCGATAATCGAGTCCAAACTTTTCCTCATTTAAGTTAACCCCCCCTGGTCGTAAGTAAAGTGGTCTTCGGCATGAGGTCTCACGAAAATTCAGGATAGTAGATAATTGCTCTGCTCACTCGCTAGAAAAACAACCAGCGCCAGAGAGACTTACTTGATGTAAACACGCTTCAGAAACCTTTAGTTCTTTTTAGGTTAACATATGATCTACTGACACCGCAGGGAGCTCTCAGTCATAATGGCAAGCCAATGCATGAACTTATTTGTGAGATCGCAGATAGCTGTGAATGCTAATAATCTTAGTGCGAGATGCAGGTCATGTGCCCTCAACATAGATCGAAATCCTGCTTTTGAAAGGTATTGTCAGGATGAAGGATGTCAATAAAATCAAAATATTACTGTTATTGACTTTTTCAAGTGCCAATAAAATTTACTATTTAATACAAGAAAAAAGCCGTTTCTATATACTAGAAGTTAAGTAATTTATAAACAAAGTTAGCAAAAAAGTGCGAGTGCGATTTATGTCAGACATAGCATGTAGTTTACATTTTGCCCACCACGGTGTTGGATCAAATTTTCCGCCGCGGTCGAATATCTAGAACGTTGGATCACCAACAAACTTTTTTTATAATTTTTTTTCAAAATTTTCAGTAATTAGCCGGATTTTTGATAAATGAAGCCTATTTTCGTAATCTGCACGCTCTTTTGGTTAATCTCAAAGAGTATTTACATTCACTCAACGATTTATTTTTAATCTAACTTGGAACATACATAACTACTGTTAGACGTCAATATTTTGTGTTATATTTTGACATGTCAACATTGACGTCTAACAGTAGTTATGTATGTACCAAGTTAGATTAAAAATAAATCGTTGAGTGAATGTAAATACTCTTTGAGATTAACCAAAAGAGCGTACAGATTACGGAAATAGGCTTCATTTATCACAAATCCGGCTAATTACTGAAAATTTTGAAAAAAAAGTTATAAAAAAAGTTTGTTAGTGATCCAACGTTATAGGCGCATCTTGTTTTACCCTTTGAAATGTAAACAAACTTTTAACGGTACTTGATATTTTTGAATTTATTGTATTGTTACATTTTGGTATGAAATGTTTATAATTTGTATAAGAAACATGTTTTTTTGTCACATTCAGTAGAGGTTTAAGTGAATCTTTATATACTAGGTTTGTTAAAATAACTAAAACACGTACATCTAGTAAATTCTTAACTTTTTTGTGTGTGCTACTTAATTTTTAATATTTGTGCGAAAGATATAGGAAATAGTAACATTTTTTTTAAACTGAAAATTAATGAACGATTTGTATTCCAAAGACCAAAAAGGCATTTTTACTATGGGCAAATTCATTCAAATGTCAATACTAATGCTTTAATGTGATTAGGAATCCGATGTGATAAGAAAAGAAGATTCTTCACAATTCTTCTTATTCTTTTACCTCAGTTTCCTCACAACTAAACCTCCCTTCTCTTCAATCTCGTCGTACTCATAATGATATTATTTTCCTATTTAAACTCCTTAATAACCTCATAGACTGTCCAGAGCTCCTATCTATCGTGTCCTCAATTCCACTCTAGATCTCAAACCTTATTTGATTTCATATTGTCAAGCTAACTACTTACTTAATAAACCTATAAATAGAATGATGAGAACTGTTAATCGGTTAAGCCAAATTACTGACCTCGATTTATTTAATTCTAAATTTTCTACCTTTGTCAATTGCATTAGATCACTTGATCATGTTAATTTACAATGACTCAAATTATGTCACTAAAATTATCTGTGTTTTAATATTCTTTTTCTTTTGTTTTATAAATATGATTTTTTTTCTTAATTATATTTTGTTAACATTTTTAATTTAATTTTTACTTTTTTTGTATTTACCTGACGTTACTGTATTTCAATTTTTATTTTATTTTAAATTTTTATCTGATTAATATACTACCATCATTTTATTATTTTCTACTTATATGTCATTGATACATTATCTTAACTTTTAATTTTCACTTTGGTGTCAACTATTTATCAATATTAATTTTATACTTTTGATTATTCTTTTTTATTAACTATAACTATCTTATTTCTAATTATTGTACTATTTAAAATTTAAATTATTTCTATATCTTATATTACTAATCTATCATCCTTTTCATGTAAAATTGTTTTCCTTATTATTAAACAATTTATTCTTGTTAAACTTTAGATTATATTCAAAATTGTTACTTCTTTTTATTTAGTCTATTCATATTATAATTTTAATTTCTTTTTGAACTTAAATTTTTATAATGTATAAAAAATTTTATTTGTGTGTGCAATTTTTTTTAATTTAATTTTTTCTTAATTGTTATTTTTGTAAAAAGGGTAATTTTGCCCGTTAATGTATTAATAAATAAATAAAAAGTTTCGAGGTACCCGCCCTGAAATTTTTACACATTTCTTTTAAATAAAACGAACGACTGGTATTCCTAGGCCCAAAATAAGGCATTTTCATTAATTTATTGGTTCCGAATTTGAGGGGGGGATTTGGTCCACCCTTTGTATCCACCGAGACCTAAACGGAAATGCACTTTTTAGGTTTTGTTATTGAGAACAAGACAAGAACCGGCAGATCTGCGTTTAAAAACTCGCAAATATGCTACACGTTGGCAACTCTGTTAAAATATTAAACAGCTGATACTTTGACGTTAATACAAAAATATTTTGATAAAAATTCAAAAAAATAATTTTTATCATTTTTATGAAAAACCGGAATTGGGTAATTTTTGTATGTAGCGAATAAAAATTTACAGTTTTTTTTTCTCGAATATAGGTTTAGAGTTAGGGCAAGGCAAAGTGGGACGGGCCCAAGGAGAACTGGGAACTGACCGAAGGTCATTTCTGCCCCTCACGTTGTGTAAATTAACGTTATCAGCTAATTAATTTCAACATTCTGCCTTCCAGTCATGCTTTTACTTCAATAATACTCTGTACGTAATCATTCAGTTTTAATTTTTACTCCAGTCGTCAACGTGGTTTCACCTATTCTAATATTTTCCGTTTTCTAAGTTTTTTGTGTACACGTTTCAATTCAATATGCCTGGAATGAAAGTAAGTATAATTGGCTCAGGTAACTGGGGTTCTGCTATTGCTAAAATTATCGGCTCGAATGTACAAAAAATGGATGACTTCGACAACGAAGTTAAAATGTACGTTTATGAGGAGATGGTCAATGGTAAGAAATTAACTGAAATAATCAATGAAACTCACGTTAATGTTAAGTATTTACCTGGCCATAAGTTGCCCAGTAATGTAGTCGCTGTACCTGATGTCATAGAAACTTGTAAAGATGCAGATTTCTTAATTTTTGTTGTTCCTCATCAGTTTATTAAAAACTTGTGTAAAACACTATCGGGCAAGATAAAGAAAACTGCTGTAGGACTCACTCTAATCAAAGGTTTTGATATTGCTGAAGGCGGTGGAATTGATCTTATATCGCATGTGATTAACAGATCTTTAAATATTGAAGTCAGTGCTCTGATGGGAGCTAATATTGCCAGTGGAGTGGCCGAAGAACATTTTTGTGAAACGACAATAGGTTGTAAAGATGCTAAAGTTGGAAGTTTATGGAAAAAGTTATTTCAAACTGACTATTTCAGAGTTAATGTTGTTGAGGATGTTTCAACTGTTGAAATATGCGGTGCATTAAAAAATATAGTCGCTGTGGCTGCAGGATTTGTGGATGGATTAAAATTAGGAGATAATACAAAAGCAGCGGTTATAAGATTAGGTTTGGTTGAAATGATCAATTTCTGTAATATGTTTTATAAAGGAGCCAACATTTCTACATTCTTAGAAAGTTGTGGAGTGGCAGATCTAGTTACTACTTGTTATGGTGGACGCAACAGGAAAGTTTCAGAGGAATATGTCAATTCTGGGAAATCATTTGCTGAATTAGAAGAAACTATGCTGAACGGACAAAAACTACAGGGACCAATTACAGCTGAAGAAGTCAACTTTATGTTGAAGAGTAAAAACAAGGAGGAAGACTTCCCCTTATTTACAGCTGTTTATAGAATATGCACTGGACAAATGAATCCTCGACAGCTTATTGACGCTATTAAAATACACCCAGCTCATATGTAAGTGTGAGGCTGTTCAATAAGTTCTATTTATAGATTATCAGTGTATAAAACATTTAACTATTATCATATTGACTTTAAAAATTGTTTAAATGGTTATTTTTATTTGTGCTTACCATAATGATAATATGGTAGAACCTGGTAGAACTACTTAACATTTTATGATTTGGCACCAGATGAAACTTATTGTAAATTTATTTTCGTAAATAAATGTAATAAAAGGTAAAAGGAGCTATACCTTACTTTTACATTCCTCCTTACATATAATAAATTGTTCATAGAAATACTAGTACAAATAAGAAGTGCTATTATTTCACTATTTTTTAGTAACTCTTGCAGGGTGAATTATAAAAATAAAAGTAGACATTATAATTTCAATTTTTTAGAGACCAATTTCTCAGTTTCCTTCTCACTTAATTTTTTTATTTCTCGTAATTTTGGTATGCCTTTATAATTTTTTTTAATGGAAATATTGCTTTAGGGGTTATACAATTGGGCTGGGTAGTACGATTGCATGATGATGCAGAAATTTGTTTTTTGACGAGCAAAGCAAATATAAATATTCACTCCATGTTGCATATCACATTTTTAGTTTGTCAATGAGTAAACATTTGTTATCTTGTGAAACAAGTAATCTCGACCTATTGTTGGAAATAGAGTAGATGACATTTTTATTCAAGTTATCATAGAATTAATCATTTTAAAAAATATTCCTGAAATATATTAGGTTTTAGCAACTATTTTATTTTAACCTATTGAATTATATTGAGCTGTACTTGTACTGTTTTAAAAATAATACAAAACAAAATTTGATTTAATGCTGATAAAAACTTTTAATTAACCAATTTTTTTTTGAAACTGCCATTATGGCTTTTATCTAATTTCTTTTAACGTACTTTAAACTACTTAATTGGTTATTTCTACTGATAATACCTAGGGAATATTATATATATATATATAGATATATATATATATATATATATATATAATATATATATATATATATAAATATATATATATATATATATATAATATATATATATAATATATATATATATATATATATATATATATTATATTTATGTGTGTGTGTGTGTGTTTGTAAAAAACAATGACATGAATTCAAATTGTACTGGTGAAATTATTTTAAAAAACTTTCATAAGAAAATTACACTCATAAGGTTTGGTTTCGGATAGTGGTGATTCCTTAATAGTTTTTTTATTTCTAATTTTACAGTATTTTTTGCCCTCTATTTCTTAAAATTGTTAAAAGGTTTGCAAAGGATTATGTTGCATCCTTCTGATGAACAAAATTCTATATTTTTATTATTGACCTTAATAATTATACATTTCAGCAGAGGATGAAATGGAGGAGTAATAGACGTTGGTTGAAATAAAACAAGTGTATTTATCTGATTTAGATTTTGGTTTAATTATTGTCAATTAAAATATTGGCCAAATTAAATATTTAAAACCTCTTTAGCTACATTTACAATTGAAATAGAAAATAGTATATGTTCTGAAGTATTTCAAATGCATTGTTGTAACTGTAATTTTGATTAGTTACAATATAATTTTTAATCGTATAACATAATAAAATATAATCTTAAACTAAATAGTCAGTGTAGCTATCTCTTATATAAGGGTTTAAGTTTGAATTAAAATGTTTAAAAAACAATCCATTACAATGCCTCAGACAAAAGTCTGCTTTCCTTTTTTACTAATAGAAAACTGTATTAAAATTTATGTGAAAAATTCATATTTTTTCTCACTAAGGAGTTAAATTTTTTTAAGCTCATGACTGTAATACTTTTTGGCTACTAACTGAAAACCATTATCTCTTAGGTTATAATAAAGCAAATTATTGTTAGTGTAAGAAATAAATATTTTGATAACAAGTATACATAATGTTAATAAGAATTTTTTTATCTTATCGTAGATTATTTAGGTGTATTATCTTTTTTATTACCATGTTTTTGTATTGTAAATTGTACATTCATATTATGGGATTTTTTAAGAACAAATATTTCATTATTTATAATAAAAACACATTTTAATAAAATGTAATTTAGAACCAGCTCTCAATCTTGTGGCCATAAACAGTTATTGGTAATAAAGAAAGATATGGTATTAAAATAAATAGGTTTATTTAATTCATTATATATGCAGAAGTTCTCTCATTAGCAGTAAAATTAAAGAGCTGTTAAATAATTATTATAATTTCTAAAGGATCATCAAATCCACGAGTTTTTATTAAACTCAAAATACAATATCTTTAAACATAGATATCATTTAATGATTTTTTATTTTATTGATCTTTTAAATCCTCAATATTGGCTGGACAAACATAAGAACTATAAAGGAATTGTTCTATAATTTTTCTCCATACCATTTTGTAAATTAAATGACAAAAAACAGAAATTATTATTTTTTTATTTTTTGGATGCAAGCACTTGTTTATAAATTTTAAATATTGACCAATTTGTTAGTTAGATGGTAGTAAAAGAACAATGAATTCTCATTCATTTATAACTTTTTTTTATTAAAAATGAGATGTTATTATATTATTATTTTGTTACCTAGATGTATACGCTGTAGGAAGGGTATAGTGTTTTAGACTTAAAAACATTGTTATAGAACTGAGATTATTGAAATTATTTCTCCCGGTTATAAATTTTTTTTTTATATTTTGGGAAAGTATTAGATTTTAAAGATTTTTTTATTGTAAATTTGTTTTATCTATAAAATATTTAAAGAATAAAACTCAAAGGAAAAAAGAGTATTGACATTGATTTGATTTAATGTATAAATTACTGCCAATATGTCTTCAAAATTTCCGTGTTACATTATTGTTATTATTTGTGTACTTTGGAACTAATTTTCAAGTGCCAAACGTGTTGAATCTAAAACAAATTGGCTGCAATAGTTGTGCAATTTGTTGAGATAAATTTATTTAAAGATCTTATGCAAAGAAGAACTATCTAAATAAATGGTTACTTTATAATCGTAAATAGAGTGTTAATACGTTAAATATAGTGTAAGGTTATAACTCATTATTTACTATAAATCAGTTTTACTTATAATGCTCTTTGATTATTGGGACACAAATTAGAGTTATTAGTTCTAAAATGGGTCCATGATTTAGCTAAATTATATTGTTCCCTGTAATCATTTCCTCATGTATTAAATCATATCTTCTAAGATTTCATTATAATTATAGTTAACTTTCTCAAAGAAATTGAATTGTAACTGACTAAGAAGTAAAATAAACTAATGAATTTGGGGTCACTTTATTGTCAAATGGAAACAAGTTGTAGTTTATTTATATTATTTTTAATTTTATTTTAATTGACTTATTTGTTATAACTGCAAATAAATAAATTATGGCTGCTCTTAGGTATAATAAAATAAATGTAATTGTATTTCTAAAAAAAAGTTAGAATTACAATGAGTTACTTGCATGTGTTTGAATTATTCTTTAAAATAGAAGATTAAAACAATCTTAAAAGCATCCTATGAATATATTAAATATTAAAGAATTGAAATCTAGCAAAATATGTCTATATTATGATGAAAATTTAAATTAATCCATGACTTTAAAGCAGTGATTTATTTTTTAAGTTCTTAAATATTTTTTAACTCTTCAATTCCATAGATCAGTGATTTGCAACCCTTGGGTCGCAGATAATAACTGTTATGTTGTGAAAAAATAATTGATAAAGTAAATTATTTTTAAATAAAATTTTTAAAAAATTTGTAGATACAATTTTGAAACAATTCTATAAAACAAAAATATTGTATTAACTTTATTTTCAAGTGCAATCATATTTAAACCCCTGTATTTGACAGTTGCAAAAATGGGCTCACTAACAAAAATTGTCACGTGTGTCAAAATTGTGGCTTGTTAATGACTAACTGTGGAAAATTATATAAACGTTAATTTAATATAATTATTAAAGCAAATTATAATTTAACTATTTTAGTAATAAAGTACTCTGTAAGTAATGTTTTGTTAATTGATTTGGCCATAATTCAAAATTTACAAAATACTATTCCCGCAAAACTTGCTCAAACATTAAATATAAGAATTGGGTCTGGGAGTAGTTAACATCAAAATTTTGGGTTGCCAATAGAAAATGTTGTGAAATGGAATACAATCTTGTTACAAAAAGTCCTCCATGGCTTTCCTTTAATTAATGTGTTTCAAATCAATCTTTTCTAAAAGAAGACTTAGTCTGAATGAGTAGAACTGTTAAGTCATTCAGGCAATTTAGAAGTCTTAAAAATCAATTACTGTTTTTGTAAAAATCAATATATTGTTACTAACAAGATCAAAGTGAAAATTGCTACATTATAAGAAATTAAATCAATAATCCGAGACAAATGCAGGTACCTCATAATACTTAAAGCAAGTTTATTAGTTTTTTACTTCTTGGTTGGTCCCTAGGTGGCTTGTTAAATTCAGTGAATAATAAAAATTAAAATCAGTGAGAGTTTTTTTTTAAAATGATAATAATGTAGCATAATAGTAGTTTTTCAAACATTATTTGGTTAATTTTTTGTAGAAATATATATTGTAAAAATAAATATTTTTATATTCTATTATATTTATGTTATTTTTCTTTTAAGAGTTTCTTTCCATGTGCTATATACAGAAGTATCTTCATTACCTTTCCTTTATAAGCTTGTAGAATTCATATAGAATGTATATATATATATATATATATATATATATATATATATATATATATATATATATATATATAATATATATATATATATAAAATATTATAATAATAATAACTTACAGGGGGTGAAACAGTGAGGTTTGATGGGTTTGAAATTTCGACGTATGTCTTCGTCAGTCAGAATAGGCAGGGAAGTCCGAGTGACTGTCACTCGGGACTTCCCTGCCTATTCTGACTGACGAAGACATACGTCAAAAATTTTCAAACCCATCAAACCTCACTGTTTCACCCCTGTAAGTTATTATTGTTATATTATACTTCTAGTATCTTCCTTTTCCTTTTAAATATATAATATATATATATATATATATATATATATATATATATATTATATTATATATATATATATATTTATAATAAAATATATATTTATGTATAATGAAATATATATTTATATATACTTTTTGCGAGGAACTAAAAAAGTTCTGGTAAATAAAAAATATTGACCTTCAATATAAGATTGCACAATTATTAACATTGATTTTAAATCATTGTGATAATAATGCTGAAGGCATTTTAATTAACAAAAATGACAGTGATTCTCCAGTGATAAACGCATTTTAAGATAAACTGTTGCATTATTTCAATATTGATAATATAATGTTATAATATACTTACGATATTGTTGAATGATTAAAAGATTAATCATTTCTACACTGTGAGGGTATCAATGTATCATTTCATTTAATACTGTAAGTGTAGAATGAACATAAGAATACTAAAATAGACAAATGCCAAATTAAGTAAATGTAAAAGTATTCACTAAGATGCTAAGGGCCCACTTCCCTCTATAATTGCTGTACAACCACAACACAAGTATGATAAAAAAAAAGGTAGAATGTATACAAATTTATGCAAAAAAAAAATCTTCTGACCTGCTGTCAAGGCAAATAGAACATGATTTGCAACATATCAGTTACTCCATAAGTTGTTTGCTCGTTGTCAAAAGAGTAAATTAGGTCCATAGGGAAATATTATATTTATTTAAGCTATTTCTAATTTATAGTGTCAATACTTGCTTTGTCAAAATATTGGGGAATAACCATCGATACAAGTATCATAGTTACAACAGACAAGTCTGGGTATGAGGTACCTCGCAACTTTTCCTCGCCACTGGATTCCCAAAACCAAATAAATTCCATTTATTCTCAACGGTCACTGATCCAGGCACCTTGTTTGATGCTGCTTAACTTTTATGATCAAACAAAAATCAAAGATATACTAGCTGTATTGAAACCAAACTTAGTTTGCTACAACTGTTACAAATTTCAACTCAAGTGGATTATTTTTAGTTTTAAAAAAAACGTATACAGGTCATTTAATAATGCGTGCCAAGTTTTATGGATTTTCAAATTTTTCACTGAGTCATTATTGCAGAATAATGGCGTCATAATAGTTATTTATGCAACAAGGGATGAAAGTAAGTTTTACAGCTCAAGTTAAAGTTTCGTCCTAAGGCAGCGCCGAAGGAGGAAACTTTATTAGCTCAAAAAAGTTATATTATGTTGTATTAAAAAAGTTAATTTAATACATTACAATTACATTGATTACCAAATACCAAAACTAAAATCACGAGGCCGGTAGGCCAAGGGAGATAAACTAGTTAGCTCCCGAGGCTTGCCGAGGGAGATAATACGAGAGCTGAAAACTTTCATCCCTTGTTGCATATTAAATTTTATCTACGACTAGAGAACTAATACTAACAACTATTAATATATTCTTCAGCTCCTTAATTGTTATTGTGTTAGTTTAGTTTATTCTGACCATGTCAATTACTCTGATGAAGAGAGAATAAAGCCACTATCTTCACATTATTTTATTGTAAGCTGTCAATAGAATAATGTGTAATACTATATTTGTAATTTAAACATTAGCGTGTGTATATTGTATATTCTACCCGTAGTACCAACATAACACCGAAAAAATCCTAAAAATTTCCTAAAATTCCTAAAAATTTTACTAAAAAATTCAGTTGGCAAGTTTGGCAACACTTTCACTTTTCCTCCCTAGGGAGTAAAAGTACATTTACAGTGTGAGATAACAAGACTGTAAGTAGAACTTACAATACAAGGAGTAGATAAAAAATATTTGACACGGGTAATTCAGGCTAAAAACCTGGTTTTAGAGTTTATTCAAACACAATACTTTTCTTATATACCTACAGTATAAACGAAGAAAAGTCTTTCAGACGTAGTATAAGTTTAGTTCTCAAATATTTATTGTCTGTTCTCTAACGTCTAAATGTTGTCTGTTACTCATTGCTTTCAGCTCACTTAGTTCAAGAATTGTTTAATTCTCGGGCGACAAAGTGAGCACTACCCTCTGAAACAAATAAATTTGAGGGGAGGAAATTGCCCAATATGTATGTTGTTTATCCATATATAAGTTTATTGATGTTTCAACTTACACAAATTTTTTGTGAGGAAACTGGATGGATATACTTTACAAAAACTCATGATTAAAAAAGCTCCGACCCCTCCAACAAAATCTGCACAGATGAAAGTTTCCAACTAAGAAGCCACCATTTAGATTATTTTTGCATCAAGGGTGAAAATTATCTATTTTTCTAAACATGTTATTTGGTCTTACAAGGTGTTATATTCCATGAATAAAGTTGACTCATTATCGGAACCTACAACCTAGTAATACCAAGCTGAACGCTCTACTCTCTTACCTAGCCCTGTGTTATATTTTTATCCCAATATGTATAATATTTTATTATGATAAGGGATAAAATAACTTCCTTTAATTCTCTCCACTTTTACTGAATTTCTAAAGAAAAAAATAGCTAATGAGGTTAGGGTTGTGGAGAGAGAGAGAGAAGTAGTTTTTTTTAAAAAGAAGAGACTCACTCATCAAGAAAATATGTACCAAAAATAAAAAAAACCAAGACAATTTTTTAATTTTCAAAATAGTTTTGTTAAGAAAATGTCCGAGTCAAAATTTTGTTAACCATTGTTACCCTTTTTATTATTATATAAGAGATACAAGGAAGTTATTTTATCCCTCATCATAAAATATCCCTTAAAAGTAAAACTCAGGGTTAGGGAAAAGAGTTAGGTATTCCTAATTTTTTTAGCTATTAAATAGCAAGTATAATTTTAAGTGTCAATGGAGTGTATATAGATAACCATTACCTAAAGATTCACTCTAAAAGGTTGAAGAGTCTTTTAGTGATAAAAGAGTTAATTTAATACATTGACTACCAAATACCAAAACTAAAATGTATAAAACATAGGTGTATGTGAAGTCATAGGTATTGCAATCTCAAAAGTTTTTTAATAGCTAGGTACTAAAGGCAATGATTAACGGAAATTCATATAGTTTTTATCTTCTTTTATACTGCTTTTATACTCTTTTTTTATACTGCTTAAAGCAGCTAATAGTACAAATGAAACAATTTTTAAAATAAACAAAAATCTTCATATTGATTAATAAAAAAACTAGTTTTTGAAAAATAGACAACATTTACTAATAGAATACAACTTTACAATAAACTTAAGTACAACATTTAAAAAACAATCAATACTTACAACTAGTAGATTACTAATACAAGAAATAGAAAGTAAGTCAAAAACCTCTTAAATGTTTATATAATTTCGAAGAATGATAGATTAGTTTAATTGTAAAATCAGGACAAAAAGAGCTAACACTTAGTGAGGATATTTTGTAGGTCAAAAATCTTAATTAGAAGGGTAAAATGTGGAAATTGTAATGTTTATCTTTTAAGCTGATATGTTGGTACCAAAGATTATTTGGATTCAAAGAGATAGTTGTAAGGTTGGCAATACCAATGGCAAAAAAACGAAAGGGTGATCAAAATTTCTTAATCATAGGATTAGATGGAAGCAGATCGAAATTATACATTTATTTATTTATTCTTACTTAATTTGTAATAAATGAATTAAAAATTAATAAAACGACCATCGGTGCTATAAAAATTGTCAATATTTCATAGATGAATACTTCGATTATTCCAGGATTTTAAATATAGAATTAGGCTCTTATCATTACAGACTTGAATTTGTTAGTTTTTTAAGAAGGTTTCTTATTTAAAAGGTTTTTTCCAATGAAAGAGTGACTTTAGAGAGTTTACACCCTAAAATTAATTCAAATAAATCACTTCAAGGAAAATTTTAAAGGTAAATCGTCAAAAATAAGAAACCCATATACATATCATAATTGATCACCCTTTCGTAATCAATTTCTCGTCAGCAATGGTGGTACTGCTATGGTCTTTGAATTGCAAATTAAGTATTAGGTTTACTGCATATTTTGTTATCTGTACCTTTAGCACAAAATTTAAGTCGATCCAAAGACTAACAATGAAGGTAATGCATAAACAACCTGGTATTAAAAAGTTCACAAAGGCTGAGTAAAGAGGGGAATCATTATGAATACATGAAGTTTTCATGTATAGCCTTGAAATAAGACAATATACATAGAAGGAGCACTTCTGATAACAAGAAAGCTGATTCACTGGTGGTTTTAACTAAAGCTGCCAACCTAACAAAATAAAATGTTTTTAACAAAGTTGCCAATACTTTAGGTTGTTGAAGTATTAAATTATAAATGTATCAAAAGGTTATTTATGATTTTTAAAATATGATAAATATATATTTTAAATTTATAACAATTCTTATAAATTTGCTTTGATGTGTGTTGAGTTGACACAAACAATAATAGAGGTCCTTATTATAGTTAAACACATGGCTAAAATTAGTTGACAGCATGGGAAAATAGTGTTGAGGAACCAATGAGGTTGGTCCAATGAGGAATAACTCATTGGCTCCCTGGCATTATTTTCCCACACTGTCTACTGATTTTAGCAATGTTTATGCTATAGCACTTGTCCTTTAGTACTATAAGGACTTCTATTATTTTTTGTGTCAACAAATTTTCAAGTTAAACTATATTACCAAACTATGTAGAAGTCATTTACTGAGGGATTTATCATGGTTACATACGATTGTTTTCTTTAATGTGTTAACAAAATATTACTTGTATGCTTATTTTTGGATTTCCTTGTGATTGTTTGGTTAATAACCTTTTGAAGACATTTAATATGCTGGATTGTACTGCAGTTAATTGCCACTAAAGTTCCAACGGAAATGAGAGCATTACTTTCCATAGATAAGCATCCATAGATAATCAGTGAAAAATTACTGGGAAAACAGTAGGTGAGGTAAAATAATCAAATAAGTAAATATTTTTTAATTCTTTGGTGGAATACAAAAAAAATATAAAAATGGTAAGGACACTGTCCTAGGGTGGACACCCATAGGTCAACTATGTAAGAGTGGCAACATAAAAAAAATTACTTAAAGGTGGTATCACTACTTAAGATCACCAGTGAATTGGTGTTTGTATTATCAGTTTAATTTCATTGTGTTTACTCAAGATAACACTGAGTTGTTATTTTCACAAAAGTAATATATAAGACAAGTAGGGAAACAGCCTTTACTAACCCATGTAAAAAATCATACACGCATGTGTCTAATCAGCAGATAGTGAGCCCATAAAGTGGAATAATATGACAATTTAAATTTTAATATGAATAAAATTTAAGAAAAACAAAATGGTAATTAGAAAATAATTAAAAACAAAAAAAATAATATAATTAATTTACTTTTATTGTTTTTTTTTAGTTTATTTATATTTTAAAGAAATTAAATAAAACAGAGAAAAAGAAGAAAACCATGCTTAAGATAAAAATTAACTAAGGTATATATGTAAGGTAATTATTTATTCCAATTTTTTAATAAATAAAATAATAGTTTTTTTTTTTTTTTAAAATAACACATTGGTATGAAAGAACCCCTTAACAGTCTATGAAAGAATTTATTAGCAAAAGAAGTCATATAAATAACATACAATTCTACTACAGATATCACACACCTTCTAAAACAGTTTTATATACAAAAATTTGTCTAAAATTAATTTAAATTGCTTATAGATTATAAACTGTGAAGTTTCAACCAAATAGATGTATTTTAATTAAAATGCAAAGGTATCAATTATTTAATATCTAATGATATCAACTATTTCATCTACAGATGACACTAGTTGTACTAAAAATTATTACCTGTTGAAAGCCAATAGTGGTACTGGAACTTACCCATAAGAAACAGTATCAACTAATCAAAATAAAGGAATACCCAAATATTGTGATGCATTGCCTTATAAGCCAAAAAAATGGAAATGAAATGGTATGGATGGAAATGAGTTAGCAGGCAACAATAGAACCATTTGTTGAATTCAAAAATTCTACACCAAGATTCAGGGAATGGCTTGAAACATCAGCAACACAGAAACAATGCTATTGATAAAGTACACTCAAGGTAAAGTAAAATTTAGCTGAGTCGTCCAACTCTTCTCTGAATTGACAAAGAGCTGTCATATGTTATACAAGAATAACCTATGTACAGTGACTAGTTTATGTAAACACCAAAGAATGTAATAGGTATAGAGTGTCGGTGAAGTCAGCACCATCTAGTGGCAGCTCTGAAACAAACTCTTCTTACCATCAAATTCTTCCTACTTTCTAAATTAGTATTATGAAATCATCTCTTTCTTTATTAACATTTTAATGACACAAGTATCAACTTGAAATTGGTCATTATTTTAAATAGCAAATAGTTAGGTAAATCAGTTTAGTCCCAGAAGTAGTTTGCTGAATGCAAGAAGACAGTGGTGCACTCTTGTAGTTGGTAAAGTGAAACTACCAAACTACATACTAGTGCTTCTGTTAACTAGCTACAGAACTAACCTTTTTTTGCCCAAAATAATAAATCCCAAGATTATCTTTCTTTATTTATATATACTTTGGTAAACACTAGTTTATGGTCACTTACGTAAACATAAAAATACAATTAGAATATAATCAAGAAGAGCCAACCATAACACATTGTGGCTTGTTTTCTGAATTAATATCACACATTATGGGTGAACCATAACATATGTAAGATTTTCATTTTTTGAAAATACACCTTAAAAAATGTAATTACTCCAATGACAACTTTAATTTCAATAACTGTTGAACTATTGAAAGGAAATAATCTGCTGTTAACTATAATAATACACAGTGTCTGAGGTTATACTTCCGCTCTAATAAATAAGTATATTAAAGATTTACATCTTCCAATGGTGACTGTGTCAATTTAGATGATAAATCCGAGGTTCCTTTTCATTGTGACATCTTTAGTGATGTAAAATGTAATGGATGAAAACAGTGTTTTCAAAACTGAACTGTTTTATAGAGCAGTTGCATTTTGTAAAGCATTGTTTTTTCATCCATGATGTCATCCATCATATATAGTATACCTTCCTCTATGATGTAAATTAAAAAACAGATTTGAACCATCCATAGTTAAAACATGTACCAAAGTATTATTCTATTAAAAGAAAATATCAATTGCAAAATACTGTCGTTAGTTAAAATATCAAATATAAAATATCGTTCACAAAAATATCACAACACAGTTTATATTATCCACTGTTCATTAAAAATAAAATTGTCCTAAAGTGTATCAATTTTTAAACAAAAAGACTTAAAATACTACAAGAGGTATTGAAGCATATAAACATCTTCAAAACCTTTTAATCCATTAATAATATTATTGATTCACATAGATCACTATTGAAGTACTAAAAAGTTTCAACAGACCTGTCTAATGAGACCAGTTCATTCTGAACAATGTAACCTTAATAGTAAGAATAAGTTTCAGCAGATTTGTCTAGTGGGAGCAGATTAACAGAACCTCAAAAGAAACAATAGCTTTCTAAAGTTAGAATAGTTTGTATAAAAGAATGGCTCAACAAGCATTATTGTTTTTTTTTGTAAATGAAGTTTATTTAAACGAATGGCACCTCACAAGTACCTATAGATATCAGCAAATTTATCTTGTGAGTGTACTTTAATGAAAAGAATGGCACTTTGTGAGCACCATAGCTTTTTGAAGTGAAGGTTGTTTATTTATAAGAATGGTACCGACCAAGTACCATAGCTCTTAGTAAAGGCGCTATTTCCTCAGGGTCCTGGAGTGCTTCCAGTAACATTTTCTCTATATTTCTCATTATGGCAACTTTTTGATCTGACCTTAGTGGATATATTATTTCTCCAGTCGGACCACCCTAAAACAAATCCTCTCATTATTATATTTATCATATAAAAGTAACAATTAAGGGGAAGATAGTAACGGTTACATCCTGGTGTCTGTTCAATCCCTATTTTTATTGTTAATTATATTTAAATAATAAATATAACATCCTATAACAAACAGTTTAAGAATTCTGAATGGATGTTTCAATTCTAAACCATATCATTAACTACAGAAATAAAAATCCCTGGGTGATGAAGAAAAGGAAAAAATCACAACAAAAAATTGATTTGTTCAATTAGGCTTAAAAGAGGAATCTAGCAAACTTTGTTATTTTCATAATAGGCACATATATATCATTTGATACTACCGAGTTTTGCAAAACATTAATAGTTGACACAATATAATTGTGTGAGAGACACCTAGGAAATGTAACAAGCAAAATGCAATGCTATATCTGGGAGTTGTTCCATCATTTGACAATAGTCATCATTGATGGCTCGACATAATGTCATGTCCCACTGATGAAACAGTTCCCAGATGTAGCATTGCATTTTGCTTGTTACATTTCCTAGGTGTATCTCGCACAATTATATTGTATAGGCACAAATGTCAAAACTTTGGACAGAAAACTGTATAGACTATATAAAAACACATATTACACCAAGCTGATAGAGTTTATAAGGTAATTCAATTGGAGAGGTTTTATTAAAAAAATCTTTTTTTATATGGGATAATAGTCCAGAATTGACGCAATTGCAGGAATAAAT
This sequence comes from Microvelia longipes, assembly GCA_018340805.1. Classification (NCBI taxonomy): domain Eukaryota; kingdom Metazoa; phylum Arthropoda; class Insecta; order Hemiptera; family Veliidae; genus Microvelia; species Microvelia longipes. Next base: position 47,178,306 of record JACMZG010000002.1, read on the forward strand.
AGAGAATTTTCAATTTTAACCCCCTATACTAATTCCTGCAATAACGTCACTCGTCATTCATAAAAAAGTCTGGTTGTAACCTTCAAATGCGTTTAGTTTGTTTATATTGAATTGAATCACCTTATAAATTACTAACATTACACTAATTCATGAAGCAAGTTGGCTTATATATTTAGTTTTAATAATAGGGAAGCCTACCTTATACCAAAAGTTAATAGATACAGTGTAGCCTCCACGCATGAGACTCTCGACCTGATGCCACCAGTATATAGGAAGATATAATATCTCTCCAGGTCCTACCACAGTTTCCCATCCCTCAGCTTGCATAAACGTAGGAAACCTTTCACTGTCTATCTTGTCAAAATCAACCTGCACAGAAAGTATGTTTTCTATTAGTTTGCATATAATTAGTCTTCTTTTTGAAGGGTTTCTTTGCCTTAAAATGTTTCAATACAAGTTATTATAGTTTGTCCAAATTAAACACACAAGGAATATAGCAAAAATAAAACTAAAATTTAAGAAGAACAACCTAGAATCCAAAAAAGAATTACAAAAAAAATGCTGTGTCTAATAAAAAAATAAAGAAAAATTGTATTTAATGAGTGAAACACTTAATTTACTGAACAAATATTATATCTAGAAATTAAGGCCTCTCCACAGACCTGCCAACCCTGTCACTACCTTGCAGCCACATTGTTGTTGTCCTGAATTAGTTTGTTCAATTAATAGTTTTGATATTTTGCATATTGCCACAATGTAAGGGAGTTTTCAAAAATTAAACAAAACAGGAACCTTTGGCCTCTGGCTTCTTGGCAACCAATGTTTTGATCCTGGCAGGTTTTTGTTTATTATTTTTTATTACATGGGATTTTGCCAATTATTCAGTGAACTTTCATAATTTCACCATGTGGGTGCATCATACTCGATGCTGCTTAACATTTATAATCCAACAAAAAGGATAGATAAATTTAATATACTTATTTATTACATTAAGGTATACACTTGAACAAAATTTCAACTCAGTTGACTTATTTTTAGATTTTTTACAATTGTATATCAAAAATGTATACAAGTCATTCAATAAAAATTGTATATTATCTCTTATATATGACTACACGAGTGCCAAATCTCATAAAGATCAAACCATTTTTCAGTGATTTATGAATATTTAAAATTTTTGCTGAGCCATTATTGCCAGTTAATGAGGTCATAAAAAATTATTTACCCTATAAAAAAACTAGACCTAAAAAATTAGTTTTTGTTCTAAATTTCAACTCTCTAGCATAAAAACACAAGGAGCTACGATAATAACAGACACAACCACAGACAACTTTGTAAAAACTCTCAGGAGGTCTTAAAAACATCTGAAACGGATAATTCAAGTTAAATACTTATTTATACCTATGGTTAGAGTAATATATAAAACAAGTAGAGTAACTCTTATACCAACTTGTGTAAACAAATTCAGACATACATGATCAGCTGATAGCTAGCTCAAAAATAATAAATAGCAAAAATTGGAATAACTGGGCATCGTGAGCTTTTAAGGATTTACGTTTTTTTACTTAATTTTACTGGCGACCCTGAAAACATTAGGTGAGTTTTACTTTTTATCGTGTTTTCATACTCTAATATGTACTTGATATTTTAATGATTTGTATTAAATCCTATGAAATTGTTCAATCCTAATTAATTGTTACAATAATTTAGTAAAAGAAAAAGAGAAACTATAGTAAAGGTAAACCATATGGTTTTATTAAGATTTTGAAGAACATACAGATGACAATTTATTTACTTAATTATAACTTAAAATTACGATTGCTTTTATTATATTCAAAAATTGTATGGTTAAAGTTGTTAAACTACAATTAATATTTGAAGGGAAAAAACAAATATCACTCTCAAAAATGTACTTAAGAAGAGCACAAAAAAATATTTAATTAGCTGCTCATTTTAAGTAATTTAAACAAACCTAGTATTTAAAGATTTGTACTTAAACCCCTCATTTGACGTGACAAAACGTATTTCTTAAACAAATTATTAACATTATATACAAAAATGTAGAAAAAATAAAAAAAATGCAATAAAAATAAAAAGTTTGAGTACCGTAAATAGTTTGTTTACATTTACTAGGGAAAAACCAAATGGCCACGCCCATAGGAAAATTTGAGCCAACTCCCTGGTGGACAGAATGTGAATTACATGCCTAGTCTGACAGAAATAGTATTTGTTTCCCTAGTTTATTTATTACTTTACTTATGGTAAAGTAACATAAAAACCATTTTTATAATATATAAACCAGGAAAAATACCCTCTGTATTTATAATTTTTGAAGTTAGCCAAAATGAAAGAGATAATGAAATGAAACTTGCAGGATTCGTTTCTGTATACCTGAGTAAACATCTTAAAATTTTAAATCAATACATTGAACTGGTTTGAATTAATTAATTAATTAATAGTAACATGAAGATGAGTATCAGTTTTTTATCCACCCAGAATGTGCTACTGGGCTGTTAAGTTCAATAAAACCTACCTGGCTCTGCCGGTCATGAGGATGGTGGACAGGGTAAGGATACAGACAGTCAAACTGATCTGGAGCAAACATGATAAACCTCTTATACCCTCTGATTTGGGAGAATAAATTTTGCTGTTCATCATAATGGCAGGGTGTTACATTACCTGCAAACATACCAACATGATCAGTATAATATAAATATATATTTTTTTTTAAATTGATGATATTATTAAATACAAATTTTTAAAAGCATACAATTTTTAAATTCATACTCTATCACAATAAATAAAGGGACTATTTAAGAATTTAGGACAAAAAATAAAAAAATAGTTTTAAATTTAAAGAAACAGGTAATATAAGTTCACATGTAAATAATAGATGTCACCATTCTACAAAATAGCATTATTTGACAAAACTTTATCCATGACAAAAGTATCCAAAATGCTCTTTTTCAAAATAGAAATAATAAATTTTTCTTCAGCTCGCATTCTGGATTGTTTCTTATTACTTGTCATAAGCAGTTATTAATTTTGAAGGGAAAACTGTTTATGGTTACGCTGAAATTGGTTTTGCCTCATGAAAAATAATTGCTACAATACTGAAGAGAGAAGAGATTTATTTAATATTTTTAAACATCTGTTTTTAATTTTGATTATTAGGGAATAGCGAAATTTGATAGACATGCAAAAGTTACCCAATTTTAACCTTTGTGAAATAGAGACGTTTATAGAGAGGCTCTTTTCTTTTTTCCTTATTATGCAAATTTTTCATTGGCTCGGTACTGCTAAACATTAAACCAATATAAGAAATAGATCACAGCATCTTTAAAATGAACTTCTTTGGTATTTTATGTACACCCATGCATAATCAAATGTGTACCTTGCCCTCTCCCCAACTAAGAATGAGGAGGGGGGCAATGGAACATTTAAGTACCTATAAGGTGGCAATGAGTGGAAAAAGGTTGAGAACCACTGATTTATAACATAAGAATAAAGGAAAAGTATAGTGTTTGCAAAAAAATCTGAAACCAAACTCATCTGATTATCTGCTTCAGGCCTTTTTAAACCCTCCTAAGTTATTTTTCACAAAGTTGTCTGTCTGTATGTGAGTGTCTGTTATAGTTGTAGCTCCAAGCACATTTATACTGAGAGTGGAAACTTGGTACAAAAATCAATCTTTTGGTCTAGTTGTGCTATAGGGATATCATTTTTATGACATCATATATTTTTTAGGATGAGAATAGTGAATCCAATAGGTTAAGGGATGTTTTGAGGTACCCTGTACCTGATTTTTTTTTAATTTAAAAAAAAACATGTTACATTTTCCTGACATTTTGGATTAACACATGAATTATAAATCTAACCTGAACATCAAAGGTAAGCCAAACAAGATTGTGAAATTAAGTACGTTAAAGATATCAGCTTTAATAACAATAAAGTATAAAAAATTATTTTGTATCAATACTGAAGTTAAGAGGGTCCCTGTGGTGCAATGGTCAGCACATGAGTCTACCACCTAGATAGTCTGGGTTCAATGCCAGTCGGGGATTTTTACATTTTTATGTAAGGGATGGAAAATCTAAGTGCCCTCCTTTAAAAGAGACGTTAAGCCAGTGATTCCGAGACTGTATGAGGTCAGGTACTGGTAAATGATCCTCTAAATGAATCTGGGGTGAGGAAACATAAGGAAACCTTAATAGAAGCATATTTAAAAAATACATATAATTTCTTTCAAATGGTTCAAGAGTATATTCTGTATACAACCAAGGATATCTTCTGTTAAAAGCAAAAAGTTAAATATACAAAATAAAATGAAATCTTTTTCTTCATTTTTTTGGAAAAAATAAATTGAAACAATTCAAAATGGTCTCCTCTAGCTGCTACACAGGCTATTTATCTTCTAAGCCAAACAACTATTGCAAACTGCAAGACTCCTAAGCTCATGGAATGCCCTCTATGGCAAGTCATGAGCTCTGAGAATCTTTTTCTGATTTCTTATCTCTAATGGATATAGGCCAAGACTCGCAGACAACCATTACTATGGTTTTATGAAACCTGGGAGATTTTTTTTAGCCACTGCTGAGTAGATCCTTGTGTGGATTAGAGACATGAATGCTGGAGCAGTTTCCAGCTGGAAAACCAAGTTTTTCCAGCAAACAAGGTGTCACTCAACAGTTTAACAACTCTCTCAAGAACATCTCACTGGTATTTAGCTGCTCAAGTTTCACCATATTGTTAACATAACCCTTTTAGTCTTTCCTTGAGCTTCTCGTGCACTATAAGCATCTTTATTTTGATTAATTCTATCATTTTGACATTTAAATTTGTCTTCAATCAGAAAATAAAATTGACAATATACCCCGTCAGCATACTGGGAAATTAAAGCTTTCACCTCTGTCCTCTATTTTTTTAAGATTAGCATTAAGCTTAAGCCCTGTCATTCTACGATACGTACTCATCTATAGGTCACATTAAATCATTTGTGGCATGGATCTAGCAGAAATCTCCATCTACCAACCATACTATTTTCCTTTTTGAGAAATTTTCTTAAAATGCCATAATAGCATATCTAGTCCTTACAGAGCGAGGGCGACTAGATTTCTGTCTATCCTGCACAGACTAGGTTTCCTTAAAGAATTTTATAGTACAGAGGACAGACATAAAATTTACACCAAACTTTTTAAGTGATTAAAATTTTTCAGAATTTTGTCTTAACTGCCTATATTGTGACAATAGTGAGATTCTTTTCTTCTAAGCTAATTTAAACGTTATAAACAGTTACAATTTAAAAGTGAACAACAAGGAGTTACACAGGATAATAAATTATAACAAAAACATTTTTCTGTTGCGGAAGTCCAAAGTTTGTAACAGTATTATACCTGGCAGGACTAGATATAAGGATATAGAAACTTAAAGTTAAATCAAGGCTCTGTGAATTGGACACAAAATGCCTGCACTTTGACTCTTAAGGTATTGAAACACTGTCTTCTATCTGGACTAGTAAGGAAAAAGGGCCCAACAACACAAACAACTAGCTAGGTGATCTATCAGCTTTCCTAATTACTATCAATATCAACACTGAAGTTAATTAATGAAATGAAATAAAACAGAGTCTCTCCACTAATGATATATATTGACATAGCCAGCTTTCAATCTTAACAGATCATCATCAGTGACGGCGACAGCGAAGAAAAGAGTCAGGAGACAGCGGTTACAGTTTTGTCTAGAGGCTTGTAGCTGACTCAACTCTAGACAAAACTGTAACCGCTGTCTCCTAACTCTTTTCTTCGCTGCTCGCCGGCACTGATGATGATCTGTTGAGATTGAAAGCTGGCTGTGTCAAATATTTATCATTAGTGGAGAGACTCTGTTTTATTTCATTACTTGAAACTCCACAACTCATTTTTCCTTATTTGGAAGTTAATTAAGTTAAATAAAATAAAAGAGAGTGGGGTTACCTTCCTGTGATATAAGTAAAAGATTAGAAGTAAGAGGTCCCCAGTTCATATTTTTTTGTATATTACTGATCCACTTCCAGTTGAATTTCACAAAATCTTGAACTATTGCAGGACCCACAGTGCTGTTCAAGGTTTGCTGCAGGTACATCCTAAAAACACAATTTTAATTTCATTAAATTTAAGGTGTTAACAATGTGATTGACAAATTATGAAACAAGTTCCAAGATAAAATGAGCATAATGACAGAATAATCATTTATCTACACACTGCTAAAGATTCAACATGGAAAATATATTTAGAACCACACACTAAAACTAAATTCCTATAGCTATTTCAAGTACTTTTCTATACTTTTATAGAAGCAGTTCTTTCATATTTAAGGAGTTATTAGATCCTACTGAGGTATTGTTTTCATGAAATAATTACAAAATGTATTTTAAGTTAATTCATAACACGTCTTTTTGAAGTACATATACAGTATTTTATGAAATAATGTGTTACATGATTTAAAGGTTACAAAGAGAAATTATAAGTAGATACAGAAATACAATACAAACAAATATATACCTTTCTTCTCCCTTCTTCCAATTTTTAAGTCTCGTATTGAACTGTTTAATACTAATATTTTCTTTTCTAGTAGGTGGAACAAATTTAGCTTTAACTTGTTCGTTGACTGATTTATCATCAAAGTACTTGAATTTATGGTTTCTTGAGAAAATAACAGTACAAGAAGTTTCATTCATGTGTTTCTCGAGATATTCTAAATCCCATTTATTGCAAGGACTTGTTAAATCTGACCCAGTAATGACGACAGGTAACTGCAAAATACAAATCAATACAAAACATTAACATTGTCCTGACAGTGTGTTTTTTTCTTTTCTAAAATGCTCCAATCTTACTTGAATAAGACACTGGACATTTTGAACAGATTAATAATAATACTAATAATATTTGATTCATTGCCTTAAAAGGAACAGCAATAAATGTAATGCTTTGTGGCAAATGTCAGAAAAAAATAAACTACAAACGAACTAGAGTTCACACTCAATGAAATTAATTTGGATTATAAAAGGTTTTTTCCAATAGATACTTTTTGAGTGCTGCATTAAAATTTCTAGGTTAAGATGTTTAACTCTAAATAGGTTGTACCCCTAGATATCCAAGGGGTGAGCCACCCTGGCTCTCTTTTACTTGGAGACTTACATGCTAACTTGGCTATACTTGGAGTATACTTAATCCTAACTTAATAGTAATAATAAGTTAAAAGAATGGTTGTTTATTAGATTTTCACACTTAGTAACTTAATAATCACACTTAGTAACACATTTTATTCATTGTTAAAAAATGTTGGTAAGGAATTCATTCTGTAGGTTTAAATATTAAGTACAACAAATTTGAATTGAGTCAGATGAAAATTGTTGCTGTAGTTCGGAGAATAAAATAGATCTTTTTACATTATAAAAATGGAGATGTATGACATTACAAGGTAAAAATAATCAATTAATAATAATATATGATAAAAACCTGGATGATCCAAGGTCAATTCTGGCAAAAAACACTTGAAGTGCGTTAAGTTTAGTGCGTTAAGTGGGTAGTGTTAAGTTTCTACAACGGACTATCAGTTTTTTAAAAAGAAATATCAGGTACCCAACTTAAGAATAACATACTAAGACATGTAAGAGTATCTGGAAAGCAGAAAGCTCCATTTTCAGTAAATTTTATAAGGTTATCTAATCCAAAAGCTAGCATGTCCAAAAATTATTCTTCAAAATGAAAAAAATAGCATAACGCCTTGAAATTTATTGCAGGGTGAATAAATTTTGCCTTGAGATTGAAGTTAAAATTTTGAGAAATCCATGACGTCAATTTGGTTACTCATTGTTAGGAAGACTTTTACTATTTGATTATGTCTTTATAGTCTAGGAACCAGGTTGAAAAAGAGGGGCTTGCCTAGAACATATTTTGAAGTTAAAGTATTTATGTTTTTTTTAAAAAAAGTTTTTTAAATATACAGTAAATCAATTATATTTTTTATTATAATTGATTTTTTTATTATCTTTTTATTATAATTAATAGATAGTCTTGCCAACGAACGGTTTTTTTTGCAAAGTGTTGAATAGTTAAAATTTTACTTTATTTATCTGTTTTGACATGCTTAGGAATGCCCTCCAAAAAATCCGGTGTTTTCAATGTTTTCTTATCTTGGTTAGGATGAAAAATATCTATATAATATTTGAAAATTTCTAAAAAAGTTTCTATTTTTATACTCTCTACCTCAAACAGTTAACAAAAGATTTCAAGTTTAAATGTACCATATTTACATTTTATTTACAACGTAAACAAATTAAAAATTGTCATTTTTACACAAAATTATTTTGCATTCACTACCATAACTCAAAGGCAAATTAATCAAAAGTTATGATAGATACGATGTAGTCAATTACAAAATAGTTATCACCCCAAATTACATCTTTCAGTTTAATATAGTAGCAGAGCACGGGTTAATTTTTCTTTAGACGGAAAAACATAATTTAACTGTATCTTTAAAACTACCATTGTCCAGATAATTACTAAAGCGATAAAAAAGAACACACAATTAAACTGCTACTTATTAAACTGCTCTATAAATATTTCCTCTTCCATTTTTTCTAATAGCAGTAGAAAAAAGTCCCCAGGGAATGAAAATGAATAAAGTGTCTATGCTATGCTAAGCACTTTAGATATGCTTCCTCCTCCTTTTAGGAGAAAGGGAAGCCAAACAAATCGTTTTTTAACATAAGCAGCAAAAGATAAGAAATTGACAAAACTTACATTTTGACTAATAAGTTGCATGACTTTAGGATCATCATAACTAAGCTTTGGCACTGGTTTTAGTGGAGGTATCTTATATTTCCTAAGCTGTGAATCATTCCAACCATTATTAACTCCACTGTCTTCCATGATTAAAAGTAGTGCTTAAGATTTTCCTTATAACAGCAAGAAATTTACATCGGATTTCAAACAAAAACAGTCCTTGCAGAATACTTCAAAACCGCACACAGACTTCAACTAAATTTGATTGCAGATATCTCTGATCAATTCAATTTGAAATAATTTTAAGGAATCAAACTATTGGCCCCAATGGAGAAATAACAATTATAAAAGAATTACATCAAATTCAGTCGACCAAATTAAGTCCATAGTAACTGTGGTCCAATTCACTAACGGTATAAACTGATGGTGAATAAAATTGTACAAATATAAAATGTCCTTAAAAGAATACAGACTTAAATTTCACTTAGAGCGAAAGTACAACCTTATCAGTTCTACAATTGATGACTCTCCGAACAAGTTAATTAGAACAAAATTAAAAAAAACATTTTAGCAAGATTTTTAATATACTATAGTTTATGAAACTTAAAACTGAGAAAAAACTTACAGACGACACAAAAATTTACTACATGTGTTAATTTTAACTACTTGAACAATTTAATTTTAAAGTACTTCACAAATTTTTACTGATAAAAACTTTTTAAGCATCAAAATCTTCTTCTTTTTCTTTGAATTTTATTAATAAATATTCTAAATAAATACTTCTCACTTATAATTTTTTTGATCTTATTCTAGTGAGAAAAAAAGTGATTCGTATTCTTATTAAGTATCGTAATAAGTTATTAATTTAATTTTATAATCTTCTCTTTATTTGATAAAAACTACAAATAAACGAAATTATGTAGTATTTAGAGAACATCCTTCACAAAGGCATGGTCTGTGCTGGGAGGAAAAATGAAATATAATGGAACACGATTCCCCAACGATTCTTACACTTCTGATTTTGTTGAATGAAAATGTAATACTTTTTATCAGCTTAAATAGTCAGTTTTTTTATAAACCGGTAAAAATATCTCGCACTCCCATTTCTAATAATGTAAAAAGTTCAAATTCGGCTTTTGAAAAAGTTTTGGGATGGTATGATTCAACTTGATTGTGGTATAATTGCATTTAATTTAAGCGCTATATTTCTGTTACAATGCCACATCCTAAATATTTAGTAATCCTATGTGTTGGAATAATATTTTATGAAATAAGACAACATGAAGGCTCTGTAAGAAAAGAGTACAAGTAATCGCGATTGGTCAGAAAAGGTGTGCTCAAAGCTGTTTTTATCTGCCAGAATCGCTAAATTTCATGACTTTTTATATGAATGGCGTGACGTCATTGCAGGAATCAATATAGCCGACTTACATTGAAAACCATGAATTACCTATTATAAACATAATAAGCAAAAGATTTGGCCGAAAATTTCTGAGGTTATTAACTATTATTAACCAGCATTTTATAGTACGGTTATTAACTAGCATAAGATTGATTAATTTACGTAGAAATATTTCATTTTTACTCAACATTTTAGTGAAATTAACAAATTTGTATAATTAAGTCGTTGTTTACGTTACTTCTGTTTTAGAAAGTAATCTGTCAACTAACCATCAGCCTTGATAGCGTATTCAATATATGATATCAATATATTGATATACGTATTCGCTTCTAATACAGGAGATTTAGTACAAAAAAGATGTTATACTGTGGCTAAATCCGCCACCTACTAAAACTTAAAACTTATATTTATATTTAACTAACCTACTTTTAAAATACTTAGTTTTTTTTTTTGTATAATATGTATTATTATTTTTTTTATTTAAAAAATGAAAAGGAAAAAAAAATGTTTTGTTTTTAATTAACAAAATGCATGGAATTTTCACCCTTTGAAATGTAATTAATTTATAAATTAACCAAATATTTGTAAATAAATTATTATGAATGATTAACATTATAAAATAAAAATATAAAAGATAGTATTTTTAACATAAGTTAAAAATACTATCTATAAGGAAAAACAAATAATGATGAAATATATAGCCGCGCACAAGCTATAGCTTATGCGGCTATTAAATGATTTATTATTTTTATAGTTTCATTTGCATATTCCATTGTCAAATAGACTTTTATTATTATTATTATATTACTTATAAATGTTTTATGCTGATTTTATATTATACTGTATGTATGCTTTTAAAATAATAAATAAATCTTAATCTTAATCTAATCTAGATTACGGGTTCGAACCTCAGATCTTCGGTTACATTTATTAAAAATAAATAACATTTTGTTGGATAATTTTTACTTTTCCTTATTTATACCGTATGTATAAAGGTAAAGTATTGTGTCATCACTGAACATTTGAAACCGAGATTTACCACCTAAACAGTTTTCACAAAGTTATCTGTCTGTATGTGAGAATGTGCTTTGCCATCGTAGGTCTCAGAGCATTTATGATACATTTAACATGTTTAAATGGAAATTGACGTGTTAAATCTCGATGAATGTATCCTGAGGGTTAATTTAAAAAAAAAATATTATTTTTTTTAAGTAGTAGTGCTCTAATTTGTTAGTATTACAATATAAGTTGTCTATACTGATTCCTGCAATGACGTCACCGCCGGACTATAACCTAACATGACAAAAAAAATTGCTTTTATTAGAATTTAGGAAAATTGCTTTTATCATCCTAGGAGTAACAACGCTAGAATGTATAAGCAAATAAAACCAAGGATGTTGAATAAAGGGGATGACGCACTAAGTCGAATTGCCATTCAACAAAGTGACCCCATCGAAAATCAAAACATAGAGAAGAATTCAACACGAAACACACGTCAAAAACCAACTGCACATGCTTGGTACGAACTGCGCATGTTTATGATCCTTATAACAGCGCAGGTCTTAAAATTTAGAGGCAAACTTAACTCTCAATGGGTTTTCCATTGTTTTGCTTGCGAAGGTTATAAACAAATAGAAAAAAGTTTATACTTTTTTACTGTTTTTTTTTTGTTAATATTGCTTAAAATTAACAACATTAAAGAAAATTAAGAACATTACAACCAAAATTGAATCTTGAACACGAGCAAAACATTTCACTAGGCTAAAAAGAGACAAAATATTAACACATTTAACTTACTCTTTACGAAAAGTAAACGGTAAAGCTTCAACTCACTAAAGTGGCTACTTAGAGTCCAAAATGTAAAATATAAGCAAAAATGACTTGACAAGCACCAAATGTAACAGTAACGAGAACGAGAGCACTGAAGAAAGTTGAGAAGCAAACTCGACAACCAAGAATTGTATAACAACTTAGCAACATAACCTGCGTTTGACGCCTTATTTTATTATAACCTAAGGGAAGGTAAGTTTGCTCCTATTTCTCTATCTCATACAACTTCCATGGGGTCAGAAATGTTCCTTAATGCGTCATCCCCTTTATTCAATATCCTTGAATAAAACAAACTTATATTAAATTGACAATTTAATATAAATACAATTTTAATTTAAGTACAACAGTACTAAAAACAATAATAAATATGTTATGTCAAGTTGACACCTAAAGTGCCATCCTGACAGCTTTCATTCATAAAAACCCTCCAATTGAATCACCTTATAAACTCTATCAGTTTGATGCTCGATTGAGTTTTGTTTGGCCCCGTGTTTTTTTGAGAGTGAGCAGACTTCCTCTTCTCCTTCAACCCCCCCCCCCCTAATTGATTTTTATTTTTAAGCAAAAATATACAATAATTGTTGACAGATCTTTATTTTATTTAATTACAATGAACGATGAACAGCTAAGGTCAGTGGAATCTTTCAACATATCCGACTCTAATACATTCAGTATTAGCGATGCACCGTCTCGATCAACCGATATTGAATTTTCTGATAATTCATTCAGTGCGGTAAATTCGCAGCCAATAATCGAGATAAAAGAATATAACCAGAAATCCGAAGAAAAGTTATCCGAAGAATTGGAACTGATACTGGAGGATTTAAAAGAAAATAGTTTTAGAGACTGTGTAGCTAAAGTTTTAGGAAACGATGTTTTAAAGGATGAATTAGAGAGTGATAGTTATTTAGAAATTCGGCCGAGTAGGTTAAACAAGCCAGAAACTGACGACTTATTCCTTTACGACCCAAGTTCAAGTGAGGATAGTATATTAACTGTTACCATCGAAAAGGAAATCTCAAAAGTAAAACTTGATGCACCATGGAGGGAGATATTTCCACCAATGTATATTTTCCATTAATTTCCTCAAAGGAACTTGTATTGGGTGAGCACTACTTTGAAAAGATTAGTACAGGAAGAATTACCTGGCGTTAGTATCGTGAGTTGATGATATCATCATTATGGAAAAATGTCAAATACAAACTTGATTCGGTATACCTTAATATTAAAGTAATTTTGAAGGGGACGGAAGGAGAAGAATAAAAATATATCGTATTTTTTGTCAACTCGAAAAATACGAGAACAAACAAAACACTATGGGCACACCTTTGCATGTGCGCGGGTTCCCTTAATATTTACACAACATCCTCAGGAACCCTATAGGTAAGTATATTTCCACTCCTCCTTCCCCCCTCCTCTCAAAAGTACTTAACTTAATGTTCTTTTATTAATTAGATATTAAATATATATCAGAGTACGTTTGCTTATCTGATCATAGACAAAGTCCTTTTTTGAATGACCTCGATAGATCGAAAAATGAAGACAGTTAAAAAATTCTTGACCCTAAAAAAATATTTTGAAACTATTTTTTCAAGTAGTTAAATACGTCTCTCACTTTAACCTGCGGCTAAATAACTAGTTCTGAACTGTACTACTGTACAGTTCAGAGCTATACTAGTAGTGGATTAGCACCAAAACAGAAGGTAGTGAAACATGCAGCTATAATAATAATAATAATATAATAATAATGCAGCTATTTGGGTATTCATATTGAATAAGAGTAGTTATGTATGTCAAACGATAACTCTTTGTAAAAAATCAGGAATCTAGTGAAATTGGTATTGAATTATTTAACAAATAGTGTAGTTTCTGAATTAATTCATATTATGGAAGGCTCCGATTTAAAAATCAAACGTAATCGTACCAAAAAACACACTTCGGCAATGTAATTACTATAATAGGAAGAAGATTACCAAAAAATAGTGGGTTATTCAAGCTACAAGCTCCTTGTAGTCGACTTAGTATAGGTAGATAACAAATTGTTTGGCGATAGCTCTATCAAGAGTATATAGGTAACCTATATACTCCTTGGCTCCATAAGAAGCTCAGTTAGTTGGAGTGAAGTATGTGAAATGTACCACCCTTTATAAGCTTTCTGTTTTCACTTACAACACACAATAAGAAAATAAATACATATACACGCGCAAATATACGGAGGGGCGCGCATTTTGTATTTTGTAGGCGGGCGCTTTATGAGCTTGCTACGCCACTGTTAAGCACGGAAACACGCATTCCAGAGGAAATTCGCCCGGCATGCGGACAACAGCACCAGAATTTTTATTAATTATTTGGAAAAACAAAATCAACTATTAAGATAATTTTTAAATAAATAAATAAAATTAATATCCTATATACGAAATAAAATTAGACATTATATTCAATAACACGAGAACATAAATAAGCAAAAATTTCTTCTCTTTGATCTTGCATTAGTCAGCTTGCTAATCAAATTTCGAAAATTATCTTTTTATTAGAATGATTTCTTTTTCAAATAACATGATATCAATAAGTCACGTGAAAGTTAATATGGTTATTTATTGCATTCAGTTTTGAAGCTCAGTCGAATAACATGATATCAATAAAGTCCGTGAAAGTTAATATAGTTTATTTATGCATTTAGTTTGAAGCTCAGTAAATAACATGATATCAATAAGTCACGTGAAAGTTAATATAGTTATTTATTGCATTCAGTTTTGAAGCTCAGTCAAAAACATGATATCAATAAGCACGTGAAGTTATTAGTTATTTATTGCATTCAGTTGAAGCTCAGATTGTTTTATTTTTTTATTAACATTTTATATAAAAAAAAATCGAAAAAATTAAATAACAAGTTGTGACGCAACTGCACAAGTTTAGGAATATACATAAAGATTGATAAGGAAGAAAGCACGCAATTCAAAGAGAATTCGCTCAGCTTGCGGAACTTTACACCAGAATTATTTTGAATTGTTAACTTATACAGTAAATAAGACGATAAAAAAAGTAGCGCCGGTTCCAAGATTGGAACCTAGGAACCCTAACTTTGTGTACTGTGTGTGATTGTATTGACTTCAATACAATTTGAAATATATTTTCTGTCGAGCGAAGCGAGAGAGTAAATATTGCTAATTACTTTTGCCAATAAAGAATTTGTTTAAACAAAATATAAATTTTATTATTAATAAAAAGCAAATAAATGATGGTGTTAATAATTTGTCAATATCCAACTTATTTTTTAACGTTGTTAAGCTTGAATCCATTTCCTAGGATTCAATCTTTAGATCAATCCTTTAGATCTTTTTCAATACAGTGTAGGTGTAATGAAAATACATTTTAAGTCCTTGTCATGAAAAAATCGATTTGATCTTTTCCTTAGACTTTGAAGTTACTATTTAACAGCCTACCTTTGAAAAAGTTATTTATTTTATAGATCTAACGTATCTCGTTTGGTTACTATAGGTACAGTTATGTCGTCCTGTAAGAAAGATGTTTCAATATAGTTAATTTAAGAGTTCCAAAGTTAGATTGGTGCAGTCCTAGCTATATCACAATGAAAAACTAATAATCTAAAATGCAATAATACATTAATTTTATTTAATTAATTTGAATGTAACAAGGATGCGTTTTCTTCCTTAATATTTTTCTGCTAGAAAATTTATTAAAACAGGGAAGCGATTGAAGCATTATTTCTACCAGCCATTACTAAAATAGAGCAATAGAGAGACATTAATTTTAATGACTAGTCATAAAATACGTCCCTGAATTTTGAGGTTACTGATCCTACAAACAACAAAAAAATAATGCAAAAAAAATCAAAATGAAATTCGAAATTTAATGTAATTAATTTTGTATCACTCTCCCTTCATTTAAACACTCGTGTCCAAAAATTCAATTAAATTCTATACTCTATTGATAGCTATGCTATTGGTAAATAATTTAATAGCTTGATGGAACCCAATCAAACGGTTTATCTAACTAAGAATCATTAGCTCATGATACCAGAATTATTTAAATATATTATCTGGTTTTAGTTCATGTTCAGTTGTGATTAAGGTTATATAGGGTAGTGCAAGAAACCTCACTTCTCTCTCTTCACTCTCTAGTTTTTTTTGACACCAGAATATCATTATAGGCTAATTATTAAGAACTTTTATCAATCATTATCAAAAGTTATCAATTATACAATTATCTAATTTAGGACAATACTACTTCAAGCCTACTGTACTACAATACTGTTTCAAGCCTCTCAATAGATTAATATAGGGTGTACCTCTAGTACTGTATCTATTTGATTGACAAGCAGAACTCCGCTAACTATCCTGCTAGATTGAGCGCCGTAACAGGGCGCTAAGCTCAAATCCAGCTAGCTAGCAGCTACCTTTTCAAAAACATTGTAAGGGTCGGCGTTATCGATGAGTAGCGTGATAACCCTATCAGGATACAATCTTTTGGTCCTCGGACCAAATCCAAGATGACGGACCAAGAGAATCCCTCCTAGGCTTTTGGCCAAATATACAAATTATTAGAGTGAGTACACAATGATAAGGGGTCTAGAAGTTAGACAGTTTCCAGTGGGTACCATAAAGGTACTTACTCCAACTAGGTCTCCCTAGATAGAGACTAGAGACTCCCCACCCCTCTACAACCCTTAAAGGAGACAATCGGCGGGCTTTTTACAGTGACGTCACATTAAATCACTTTATACAACACAGATATTTAAAGAATATAATGCGATAGATATAATTACAACTTATTTTAAATTCATTTTACTTAATTTAAGAGAAAATGGTCAAAAAATAAACGTAAAACTTACAATAATTGTAATTATTATGAACAACCAAAAATGACATGACCAAATACGTTATGGTACCACGCTACCCAGGGCGTATGATAATGATAAGAGCTTGTATCCTAACTCTACACTTCACTACTTGGTTTTGGCGGTGATTAACTTATTGTAACGTCACACAGCTGAAATCACGTTGACATGCGCGGGGAAATAGTAAATTAAGAAAACCAATAAGGTGCCCTGATTTGAACATTGAGCAGCGTGGTTTAACATCCAAGGAACTGAAAACATCATTGGCTCCCTCGCATTATTTTTTCCACGACTGTCAACTGACTTTTGCCGTATGTCTTATTATAGACCAACTCAATATTAGAACATAAAATACTTAATCAATAAATAAATTTATTGACTTTGATCCACGATCAAAATATACATTATACTAAAATTATTAATCATTACGAGTAACGACAGTGTCAACTTTTGACGATATAACTCTGACAAAACATTTTAACTCAAATGACGGAGGAATCATAACGAAATGACATTGTGACGATCGTCGCGAGTTATTAATAGATCTTATTACAAATATTAATTCATCTAGATACAACTAGATAAAGGAAAATTTATTCAGATAAATGGAAAATCTCATAATTAAATTACGTCTTTAATTTCCATATTTTTGGATTTTTTATAAAAATGCTCTTGGTTTAAAGCTTACTCAACCTAATTAAGAAATTTTTATTATTAACCGAAATTAAAATTAAAAAAATTTTATTTACTTATATTTTTCTATTATACTATGTGTAAGAAGACTACGCTAATATAATATATATTATATATATATATTATATATATATATATATATATATATATATATATATATATATATATACATATATATATATTTATATAATTGTAACTCACCATATATAGTTTATGTAACTAAATATATATATTATAATATATTAATATATACTATATGTTGTTTATATATATATAATATATATATAATATATATATATATAGTATATAATAATATTATAATATATATATATAAACAGATTTGAAACTGTTTTATTTTAAACAAAGTCTTCATGGCTTCAAATTAGTGTTTAAAATATGACTTTATAGCAAATTGTCACCTCTCCAATTCTGCATAAGGTAACGCACATCTTAAATGTAAGAGTATAGTTTCGAAGTTTAACAGATTCTTAGTATCTAAAAAATATAGCAATTGCCATTTTATTGCTTCTAGTCTTCACATAATGTAAATATATAAGCAAGAAGCTTTGTGATCGTGTCATGTAAATTAATAAGTGTATATCTATAAATATATGTATGTATGTTTTAATAAATAATAAAAGTTATAAAGTAAAAAGTACAAAAATGTTATAACATTAATGCAAATTTTTTATTTTCTCTTTCTATTTAAACGAATGCTTAATTCCTTTATGTTATAAAGAATATACATATAATTATGTTATAATATAATATATATAGAACTATAATAACAAATTTCCTTATGGTATTATATATATAAGTAAAACTATTTTGTGTGTAAATATGGTTATATAATATATATTTATTATAATATATATATATACTATATATTTATAATATATATATATATTATATATATAATATAAAATTAATTTAATAATATATATTTATATATATT
>JACMZG010000002.1:47196997-47214497 GCA_018340805.1 Microvelia longipes
TGAAACATCTCTCTCATCCCTCCCTCGCTGTTTTCAATGCAAGGACACTCCCGCGGTCTTCCGTGGTCCAAGGACGTATGACCTGTATGTAACATATCTCGGATCAAAGTAATCCAATTGCCCATGGGACTTAAACTCTTTGCGCTCAGCAATTTACTTCTGGTAATGCATATCCGCTCTTCTACTCTTATTTCGCTCTCGGCTTACCTAAACACCATTATGATATACCTGAACAAATGATTTCCCTAGTGACATTCAGTTCTATTAGGGATTGCATTCTTCACAGGAAAAACATTAGTTCATATTAACTTTAAGTCATTAATTGCCTGTGGATTTGAGACTCATGGAATATCCTTCATCTACTTTGGCAGTCAACTATGATTTTGGAAATTTGTTTTGGCTAGTTGGCTACTCATATATGCATCCGCCACTCATCCTATTTATATTCCCTTTTATAAACACGGTAGTCTTCAAATACATAACCTATATTTTGATATGTAACAGGAGTTCATATAATTATTATTGGACTCTACCACCGGCAATTTTGAATTTTGGACGTCCTATGCGACCTACAGGTATAAATTCAACTCGGCTGGTCTCAAATGTTTCTTCGAGTAATGCTCATGGTCTGCCCTACTGTCCACAGCCACAGAAAGCATGAGAATTTTGCGATAAAGTACCATCACATTTGAACCGACCATCCAACGATAGCGATGACTTTTCAAATCGTCGCGCAGATTAACCTATTAATGGCCTTGTGGTACTCAATATAATGATAACCATGTATTATTAATTTTCATAATTTTCTTTTAGGACGCCATAAACCCCGGAAATTAGCAATTGGAATTAAGAGAGAAATGTGGTTACCCATGTTTGTAAAGTCATAATCTACGTTCCAGCCTCATTTAAACTCGAGCTGGGAAGCCATCCAATAAAACGTCGCCAAATCATCCAACGACCATTGTTATCTTTCTTCAACGCGCAACTATACGATAGATCAGACTCCTTCAAAATAATCACTCTATACAATATTCATCCAATATTCTTGCTAGCTTTAAACCAGATTTTGTGAAAAATATTTTTTCAACGATACGATATCATCGATATAATAGTACTTTTTCGCGTCAATAAATTTCTCTCTTTGAAACGTCTTGAAGCTAACACACTCCGCTATCGCTTTTTGATAGTTCTAAATCCTTATTAGATCGTCCATTTTCTTGCGTAAATAACTTTGGCCGTGTTTTTCATGCCATAAGGTTTCTATTCATCATTAAGCTGGTACATCATCATCTCTTGTAGGTACCACTAACACCTGGTTCTTTCATGCAGTGATGTTTTTTTGGAATTGGTGCAGATTCATTCTGAATTTGTTGAAACTGGTCGTAAATGGCTTTGAAGGAATTGTTTCCCCACTGGATAATACAATATATTTTTTATATTTTCCTTGTTCATAACCAGTAACTTTGTCATCGTCAATAGTAGGCAGTCCTGGTTTGCAATGGTTAGTGGGAACACTCTCTCTCCCGAGATTCATTCGCGGATTATGTTCAAACGGCATACATTTTCTTTTACCCCCAGATACACCATTCAGTAGGCGAAGGTTGAACATGTCAAGATATTGTCTCAAATAGAGTGAGGCGCGCCCACCATAACTTCATTCCTTGTGTCTCTTTACCACTTTTACATTCAAAACTATACATTACCTAAACAAGTCTAATTTCGGAAAGTTAAAAACTTCTTTTTTCGGTTCCTCTGACATTTCCCGTTGTTAAAGATCACAAACATACGCAAGGAAAATTTGTTACTTTTCTTCTTGCCAAGTTCTCTTGTCAATCATCTTCATACGCAAATTAATATATATATCTTATTATTTAAACAAATATCACATTCATATATTTTGATTTTTAAAAATTTTTTTTCTATTTCAAATCGTTAAAAATCGAAACTTTGATGATTGTACTGAAATATAATTATATATATATATCCGGTTTCCATTCATGATTTTAAATGTGTTTAGAAAAATTTTTAAAACCTCAAATCTCCGATACAAAAACACTGTAGACCGATGAAAAGAAACAAAAAAAATGAAAATTGAATAATGATACACAAAATTGCAAACTGCAAAATTTGCCAATTTCATTTTGTTATCAAAATTATTCAATTTTTCATTTTTTTGTTTTTGTTGT
The DNA here is from genome assembly GCA_018340805.1 of Microvelia longipes. Classification (NCBI taxonomy): domain Eukaryota; kingdom Metazoa; phylum Arthropoda; class Insecta; order Hemiptera; family Veliidae; genus Microvelia; species Microvelia longipes. The sequence continues at coordinate 47,199,184 of JACMZG010000002.1, forward strand.
ACAAGGCCAGGATGGTAGGCTGAAGAGGAAGGAGTAAAATGGAAGAGAGAAAGCAATAAGAATGTTGGTTATGTGGCACAACAGGAGAAATAAAAATTGGGAGGAAATAATGAATCTGTTTTGGTAAGCAGCGTAAACGAGCATGCCCTTTTTCATTCAACCTTCCACCCTAATGGATGGAAAACTTGGGTGTTGGGGTAAATTACACATCAACTGTTTTATAAGTGTAGCGAACAGTAAAGGTCGAGTCTCGAGGCTGTGGGAGAGCTAAAAGCCAGTTGCACTTATGCCTAGTCACACGGTTTGCCCTCTTAATGTACGCTTGCTAAATACATCTCAAGCGTATAAAACTATAATGGTGGCTTCAGTTTGCGCGGAAAAACCGCCTAGTTGTTACACCTCTTAAGCTTTTAACAGCAAGGAGTCCCCTCCCAAGGAACTAAAAAAAACTTTTCCTAAGCCATAACATGTAATGGTTGAATATAATCACTTTTGTTTTATCCAAGAGTTTTTATTTGAATGAGATTATAAGCCATTGGTGATCGAGGTGCTTCTTGTAATATGTGACTTGTTACACCTGTTAAGTTTTTAACATGTAAATCATATAAGAATATACAAGAAATGTTAAAATAAATTTTTATTTTATATATTATTTTAATAATCAATCCAGTTTTTCCGCACTATTATTTAACTACTTTGAAATGAAAAATTTCGTTAATTTAATATTTTTTTTTGTTTTTCACTTTTTTATTTTGTAAAGTGCTTACCCATCATTCAAGGATACACACCAAATTATTTTGTGCCTATGCAAATTCGCCGGTCTTCATTTTTAACGCAATATCGTAATATTTTCCAATTCTCGAAAATTCCTCGAGAATTGAAACCAAAAATAAAATTCTCTTCTCGAGAAATAAAAATCGATCGATTGAACAGCAAATCTCAATACATGGCTATTGTAACTTATCAAATTACAAATAATCACAACACACATATCGGATTATGTTAATGTCAAGCTCGTGTCAATGAGGGAGGGTTTGGTACGTCTTTTTGTATCAATTTGCAGACCTTATACATCTACCTTCTTAAATTCACTTGTACTGCATTATTTCAGATCTAATTGAAATGTTACTTTCATAAATTCCTTGTTATTTGAAAACTTCTCTGAAACTATAATTTAAATTTCGTCAATCGCGCCTCCCATATCTAGCTTTACAATAGAAACTGATTCCATTTGTATAAGTCAAGTTTGTAATAGACTCCTTGTCTTCTGCAATCTGAATAGTTTTCGGAATCCTTTTATTCCCACACTTTTTAAAATTTTCTTTAAGTAATTACTGTTATACCCAGTGTTTCCTCACGGTTGTGCCGCTTAGTTAAGCCTAGATGTGCTCGCGAAGACCTTTTTTTACTAAAAAAAAAGTTTAGTAAAAAAAATATAATTAAATAATACATATCAATATCTCTTTAATATTAAAAATTCTACTTCTTTTGGATCAAAATAACAAAAAAATCGCAAAGGGGACGTCAAACCAAAATACTAAAAATTAGGCTTTTTATATATTACTTTAAAATCAAAAAATTTATACTAAAATTTTTAATTTTTTCTGGATATGTGTGGCCGACGAGTTTTGACAAAGTTTGTTTTTAGTGTGCCTGCGAGCGCAGAAAACCTGGTAGAATGATACCAATCTTGGTATACCTCCGACCGGATAAGTCGAGGCAAATTGTTTTTGGTTGTTTTACTTCTGACTTAAATTCCTTGACGGAAACTCAATGCCATAAGCGATTTCCCAACTTCAATTATTTTCTTATCGGCAAAATTCTTTCTCGAATATTTCATATTTGCTGACTGTTGTTGTTTTCTTCGTGGGCATATATTTTATAAATTTGGATTAAATTCATTTGAAAAAAAGTATAAACAATGGAAAAAGCTTTTAAAGAAAAATTTATTTCACATTAAAATTTCTTTTTGAATAAAAAAATTGTTTTATTTATTGTTTGTCATCAAAGTGATCCCAGATCTTCATAAACTAGCTGATCTAACAAAACAACCGAGACCAAAGAAATATATTATGCTGCCGAACAGCTACGGATTCTCGATACTTAATAAAGCGTTACAAGCCTGGTTGTTAAGGTTCATCGTGAAAACCTAATCCGAAGTACTCGCATGGGGTGTTGACATGAAACTCGTTACCCTTGAAGCCCACCGTGAACAATTTATTGATTAAGTAACAACAACCTGATTACCTAATCTATGGTGGCGGCCAGATCTCTCGACCAGATCTGGGGATCTGCAAGATGCTCTGGATAACTCTGAACGGACACACAAGAACTGGAGAACATCGACAAAAATGAAAATTCTCAAGTACCGTAAAGAAATTAAAAGTTATCCTTTTATGTCAAATGTTTATCCGTTAATATCATGAGATTTATTTGGTTTATTTTGTCAGCGACATAGAATTGCGAGAAAATCCAAGAAGAAGGAAATGAAAAATTTGATTGACCCGGAGGACATCTTGCAACATGTTCTCTTCGGCATGAGGTGGAGCATGACGAGAGTGAGGGATATGTAACCGCCTTTGGGCAGGACAGCCGTTGAAGGGTTATGTCGAGGGGCTGTTACGAGCATTGGCCACTTGAATAAATACACTGTTTTACTTGTTGTTTCACTTATGATTTTGCTTCAGAATTACACAAGTAGGTTAGATAGGAGCGCACTGTACCTACCCCCCCCGGGGGGGGGGGAGCTCGCGAAAAAAAAATATAAACATGGGTATAGAAATGCGTCCTTAGTAGGTAGATATAGTGCAGCCACTAAACCAACCCCCCCTCCCTACGCCGCACACATATTTTTGGTTTAGAAATTTTCTCCGGGTTTCTAATCGGAAGACACCAACATTGTCAAGTATTTACGTAATAGATAAAGTGGGTTTAGACTCTCTCGGTTTTATGTAGCACACATGCATGTATTAGTATTACGTAATAGATAAAGTGGTTTAAGACTTTCTCTCGGGTTTTATGTAGCACACATGCAAATGTAATTAAGTATTCACGTAATAGATAATAGTGGTTTAGCTTCTCTCGGGTTTTATGTAACGCAACACATGCCCATGTATTAGTTATTACGTAATAGAAAAATAAAGTGGTTTTAAGAATTCTCTCGGGTTAAATGTGGGCAAGGAAGAATGGTGTAACGATTTACGTTTACTTTTGCCCTTCGCTAAATTTATTTAATGTAGTTTATCCCGAAATTATTCTTGTGAAATTAAATATTTTTCATAAACCCTTTTCATGATATTTTTAATTAATTAATTTTAAATTCATAAATTTTTTTATTTCAAATTCAAAATTTAAAAAAACCCCAGGAGGCCCTTATCATTGTTAATATGGACAAAAGGTCAAGATGAAGGTAAAGGTCAAAGAATTAAAGGTCTCTTCCCGCAGCAACTGAGCTCTGAGGTTCAAGCTCTGAGATGTTATCTGAGCATGAGCACGAGCACGGAGCTCAGAGCCTCGGAGCTCTGACGTCCTGAATTGTACGAGATCTGAGGTCCAAGCTCTGAGATCTGACAGATCCGAACTCAGTTGCTCCCGGAAGGCCATTTAAAGTTTACATTGTCAGAAGAAACATTTATATTAGTCGCTCCCAAGGCAACTTTAATATTTATTTCTCTCCTGTCAACATAAATTACACAAAAACAATATAAATAAAAGACAATAGTAACAACAAACAAAGAAATAAGAAACATATTCAAAATAAACAATTAATACCACATTGCTAACTCCCCCGGAAAAATAAATAGAAAAATGTTCCAGCAACTGACAATCTTTGTTAACTTTTCCATGTGTTCTTCCCCTTCGTAAAATTATTCTTTTCATTCCTAACAAATTAATATATTATCTTAATCGAAATTAAGCATATTATCTATTATTATTGATAATAAAATGCAAGACAAACATTATTATCATACTATTATATCAATAAATAAATTCAATCATCATTGTTTAATTATAATTGTTAAGTAATTTATTCATCTTTAAATAACTTCATTGTCTTAATTAAATTCATTAATAAATATTTCTTATGTTGGCTTTATTTTACTTTAAATAAATTTTAATGCTTTAATTTATTAACTTTTTTAAATAAAATTTATATCAACTTTTATCTATTTAATTTATTTTATTTTTAAATAAATTTCAACATCGCATACTACACTGGAGTCATCTAATTTCCGTTGCTTTATTATAATGGTGATTATAATATCTATAACATAAAAATGAATTCCAAAAATATTTAATCTACAAGTTTAATATTCAATAATTACGCCAGAGTTATTATCAACCCTTATTATTAGTCTTTCGTTAAGCTATAATATCGAATTAACTTTAATAATAACATTTTATAAAGTGTAATAAAATCTATCAATGGTACGTTTTTGATACTTCGGAGTGCATATAATTCAGACTAGAGTTCATTAAATAATCATGTAATCAAGCTTTTTTATTACACCATCTAATTATCCATACTATTGTGAATTCTTTTTTATAAATTTAATGTCAATTGCTTATTATCGATTAGCGATTAAAAGGAACATTTAATATATACACTATCAACTAACATTACAGTATATTTGTTTTTGATAGCACCATGAAATATTTGTATTTTTTTGAACATTCATTTTTTGTTGAATATTAGCCCTATAAATTAATATTTTATCATTTATTTATTTTTTTAATGTCTATTTTCTGCTATGAAACTATATTAATTCTAACATCTCTTATTGTCTTATAATTACATATACCATTAAATTTCGTTATTATAGTTATTGCTCATTATCAGTAAATAACCTTCAAAGTATTAGCTTATTCTTCATTATCTTTTAAAAATAAATTTCCTAAATTTCATTCTTCTTTGTACACCTACAACTAGTATAATCCTTGTATTTTAAGACTTTATTTGTTGTATACTTACAGAATATTATATTCTAACTATTTATCTTAATATATTATAAATTTCAAAGTGTTCCATAGTTAGCTTTTATTCTATAACTTCATTGATTTATCATACTTAAATTTTACAATTTTTCATATTCCCTTAACTTACATTTCCCATTTCATTAAGATTCTATTAAGAATTTATTAATATATTATATCTCTTATTATTTGTCAATTTTATTAATTAAATTTAATAATTTCACTATTATATCTCCTAAATTTATATTTGATCACATTTTATTTTTAATTATTCTCCTACTTCTTTATTAAACATTTTTTGAGTACTATTTACTTTTATTAAATTATTTCACCATTATCATCATCACTTATTTATATTTTATTTATCATTGTGATTTTATTTTTATAAGATTTATCATTATTCAACATTTTCAGTTTTATTTTATAGATATAAAAATTATTATATATTGTAAGTCAATCATTGGTAATTAAACGTGCTAGTAAATTGCTAATATTTGAGTATGGGCCATGATTATATTTTACATCTTTTATTAGTATAGCTTTTTATATCTTATCATATAAATAAAAAATTATTATTGTATATTTCTTGATTTCATAAAATAAATCATATTTAACCATTTTAATTTTTAGTATCATTTATTATATTTTAATTATGTTCTATTTGTATATTTTTACTATTTTTTATTCTTTTCTGTGTGATGAATTATATCCATAAATTTTACTAAATTACTCAGTCAGACTTCGCGTAAGGTAATAAGTTATTGTGGTAAAGCTTTGATAAGTTTAACCAAATATTAATTACATTAATAAAATAATATTAAGATATAAATAATTACTAGAATAATATTAAATAACATTTATATGACTTGTCAATTTACTTTTATATTATATATGAACTATATATTGTTTAATTATGTCTTGATATTTTATATATAATTGGATTTAATCAGGATTTTTTATTTTTGGGTATTATGGGCGATTTTGATTTCTTTTATTAAAGAAAATTTTGTTATTTTATTTATTTTGTTTGCTTTTTTTGAGAATTTTTTTAAATTACGCAGTAGATCCCCTTGCTTTTATGGTAATTTGATTGCAGGTTCATGTTTTAATTTTTATTTTTATATTTTTCGATTGTTTTTTTTCAATTATATAGAGTTAAATATATCTCTGAATGTTCGATTTTGTTCCATATTTCATTTAATTATCTACATCAAAACAGTGAAATACAAGATCATATATAACATAAGGGCAAATATATCATATGCAGAACAGTTCATTATTTGTTATGCTTCCACGATGTTAGTTAAATTTATTTTTTTTCGTAATTTTCTTTTATTCTATAATGATCTTACATGTTCAGGTTTTATATTATTCATCCTTGCTGAATGACTTGCCTTGGCATTGTCTGTGTATTTTTCACTATCGATTTATTGATGCTTTCATCAATGAAATATTAATTGCAGCTGGTGTCTTTTTCTTTTTATATTTTCGTCATATATGTCGTATTTATAAGTATTTCTAATAATTTTTCAGTATATGATAATTTGCTGTGTTATGGGACCTACTCTATTTATATTTTTTTCCATATTTAATTCTACTTATGTTGTAGTGTGTATCTTTTCAGCATATGTTCTTATAATGACTTTAGCCCAATTTAATCATTGATAAAGTATTGCTGTTTCTACCGAGAGATTGTTTTGATGACTATTAACTTTGCACAATTTTTTTGCAGGCCCGAAGTCATTTAATATTCGATTCTTAGTTACATTGCTTATATATATTTAGTTACTTATTTCATTGTATCTCTTTTCATTTTGATGGATAATATATACTGCTAACATTAAAATTCACACCATCACTTCTTTTTACATGTTTTCCCCACTTTTGTTGAAATTTCATGAATTTTGAGACACCGCTTTTCCGCCCTGAATTTATTCTATATTTAATTTGTCATTTTAATTAACTTATAATTTTATATGAAATTGTTTACCCACACCTTTTGTTCATTTCGCCAATAACGATTGGTCAGTCAAAATTTTACAATGTTTCCACCTTTTACCTTAAATCGAGCATTTTACATTCGTCCTTATGGGAGGATTTTCAAATTTGATTTTTTGCCCCAAAAAAATCCAAAATGTTCGTAGAAAATAGCATTTTGTTTTATTTTGTTTCTGCTGATATAAGTATATAGTATATAAGGTTTAATAAGGTATATAAGGTATTAAGGTATTAGGTATATAAAGTATATGTAGTCATATAAGTTATAAGTATATGTATATAGTATAAGTAAAAAATTTAGCCAAAAAACCATACTCTAACCATAACAACACACTATAACCATATTATTTTACTATAAACTATATATACATAAATTATTAATTATAGAAATATATATAACATGTATACTATAGTACTTTAGCCTATATACATATTCTTATGTCATTATTACCGATAATAATCAACTAGCTTATTAATTTAATTGTACCAATATGCAACACATTAACCAATATCGTTTTTACTATCGAATGAATGAACCCATATAGGGCCCAAATACATCGCGTCAGATGGATAGAAGTTCAAGATTTCCGCAGTTGTAAAACCGTCGAATCTTACGCTTCCGACCGTAACGGTAAAGTCGTATCAAACGATTTAATCAACAGTAAATCATCCCAAAATGATTCACACCGCCCACCCCCACTATTTTCAAGGTTCAGTGAGAGTTAATAGTCTGCTAGGCAGCCACATCCAACAATCCGAAAATCTCGTTAGATAATACCATTCGCCTGCCTTTACGAGGTAGGCTGAAACTTAATTAATTACGTTGGGGGCGAGATTGTAGACTTAGAGGTTCAAGTCTTGATCTCTTTCGGATGGTAAGTTCGTCCAATTTGATTTCGAATAAATAGCTTACTATTACTCGCAGAAGTAAGCAATCACCCCTGAATCTGCGGTTGCTCTCCGTGTTGAGCAGATTAAAACCCAGGACGGAATTGTAACATGACAACACTCGTTGAAGACCTTTAGAATCGGGTGGACATACACGGCCAGGTAGGCAGGGAAATCAACCCTTCGCTCTGGATCGAGGGGTGAGGCTAGTAGAACAACAAAATAACAATGTAACGTTTCGGTATTCAGTGGAGTGGGAACAATCTATCAAACGTTAACTCGTATGTGTTGAGTATCTGCTAATCACAATGTTAATAAAGTTGAATAGCCATTTTACTCGAAAGAGTTATATCAATACAAGAGCGATTCGGGTCGGGCATGGGAACGCCTGTGGTGGCCGACAGCCCAACAGCCACCGCTCTTCTGTGAGGTAACGGGTTTTAACCCAGTTCCAATTTATGCGCATCAATGTCAGGGGCGTACGCGGTACTTGGAAACTGAATATGGAGAATCTGCTAAATGTTAATGATTACAGAGACGTAGTAGATAGCGGGCTGTGTATTTTAGCGGATTGTCCGTTACGGTGGTTGTGCCGATAGCGTGAACCTGAACCCTTTGAGATCAAAATTCAGAATTGTTTGAAAAGGGCATAGATTGATGTTGCATCATCTCGCTTTTGCATTTGGTATAACACCATACAACTCAGAGTTGTTACTTTGTCTTCGGGTTTGTTTAGCTTATTACTGTGTTGGGGATCATTCTCTTCGTGTACACTGAATGTTGACTAGATGTAAGCGTCCTACAGCAAAACTCGACTCGCGGGGCATATATTGACTCTAGTTGTCCTCTAGGGAAGCTGATGTCGAGGTAGCTGAAAACCGCTATAAGGATTACATTACGCAAACAGTCCTATCTTTTCTGCCGAAAGCCATATATGCACAAAAGATTAAGAGCCAATTTTCATTATAGTCAACTGCACCTCCGCCACTTGAAAGTCCAGTAGGATGGGGCCGAGGCACGATTAATAGCTGAGAGAAACCAATAGTAGTCTAGGATCAGTGGATTATTATAAACTGTCGACATTGCTGTCCTACACCCTCGAGCACTATATTTCAGCGACAGACAAGTCATCTCTATAAAAGTCTCCCTCTCCTATTTGGCGAGAAGTCACCGGGGAAACCTACAAGTACAGCTATCGTGGTTCCACTAGGGGGAAAGTGCTAGCATCTGGTATCGGGGTCTTCCATTATAGCTTACACCTTCATAATAGGAATTTTCCGACACTAGGAAGCGCACCCAAGCCTATGCGCAGACTGGTGTGGCGCTGCCGTGTATGTTTTCAGAATTTTGAGCATCAACGAGTCACGCTAGAAGGGACTTGGAGTGACGAGATCGGACTAGAGAATTTCGCTTTATTATTGGATCGGGGTGGCTGGGGCATTCATTCACTTGGTCGACCTAATGTCGTGGAGATACTGTATGCGAAGCGCATGCTGGGACGTACTCTGACATCCGAGAGTCATAGATTACGTCATCGGCTCAACAGCCCAGTTAGCAAATGCCATCTCGCAATTGTATTTGAATTAATGTGTTCATGTCCCGTTGCAACAATCTCACATCGGCACTCGCTGCAGAAATGAACCATTGCGTCAAAGCGTTCACCAGCCATCGCAACTGCTTTGGTTTTAAATTAGACAGTCGGATTCCCCTAGTCCATGCCAGTTCTAGGTTGACCGTTAATTGTACAATGACGACCATGAATCCGAAAATCCACAAATCATAGCCTAACCCGCCTATCAATCGAGTCGAAAGAGTTCCATTTCAACTCCATTTTAAGTTGCCCCAAAACAGAATCAAAACAGCCCAATTCCAATTCAATCAACTTCTTGATTAAGCCCATCATACCCGGTCCCTAGCCAATCCTTTTACCGAAGGTACGGATCTAGTTTGCCGACTTCCCTTACCTACATTGTTCTAAGGCTATAGGCTGCTCACCTTGGAGACCTGCTGCGGATATCGGTACGGCTTGAAACGAAATTTATAACTGCTCCCTCAGATTTTCAAGGGCCATCAGGGGCGCTTCGGACACCACAAGAACCGCGGTGCTTTTGACATTTCACATCCCTTTCTCCAGATGACCTGATTCTAGGGACATGGTTATGTATACAAAGAAAAGAGAACTCTTCCCGAAACACTTGATGACGTCTCTGAGATCGCTTGTGTTGCCACCTTGTGTTGCCGAAACAACCAAATTTCCGTATTCAAGTTCAGGAATGTTAACCTGATTCCCTTTCGCTGCAAGAGGCTAAAGTCAATTATAAACACTATTGCTAATGTCTATCACCTCTTTCTGATAACTGAATTATCAGATCGCTTAGGACCGACTAACCCATGTTCAAATACTGTTCACATGGAACCCTTCTCCACTTCAGTCTTCAAGGATCTCACTTGAATAATTGCTACTACTACCAAGATCTGTACCCGTGACCGCTCCACTCTGACTTACGCCAGTAGCTTCTTAGCAACCACGGCACCCTCCTACACGATACCGCTTACTCGTTTTAATACAACTTGCGATATCGATCCGGTATAGGTCCACGCTACAGCGCCATCCATTTTCAGGGCTGGTTGATTCGGCAGGTGAGTTGTTACACACTCCTTAGCGGATGACGACTTCCATGTCCACCGTCCTGCTGTCTTTATCAACCAACACCTTTTGTGGTTCTCATGAGCGTGATGTTAGGCACCTTAACCAGATGTTTGGTTCATCCCACATCGCCAGTTCTGCTTACCAAAAATGGCCCACTAGACATTTGTATTCAATGCACATCTTCAATAAAGAAAGACGCACATCGAACCCATTTAAAGTTTGAGAATAAGTTGAGAACATTTCGTCCCCAATACTTCTAATCATTCGCTTTACCAGGTAAAACTACAACAACAAATGTCAGCTATCCTGAGGGAAACTTCGGAGGGAACCAGCTACTAGATGGTTCGATTAGTCTTTCGCCCCTATACTTGTGTCCGACGATCGATTTGCACGTCAGAACCGCGGCGGTCCTCCATCAGAGTTTCCTCTGACTTCAACCTGCACAAGCATAGTTCACCATCTTTCGGGTCTCTACATGATCGCTCAAACTCCGCCCAGATGCGAACATCTTTAGACGGGTCGATGTTGCACTCTGTCTTTAACAGAGGTCACATCACAGTTTACCGAAGCAAACCTTTACATTAATTTCGCCATGGGGTTTCGTAAGGCCCTTTGACTCGCGATCATATAAAACTCCTTGGTCCGTGTTTCAAGACGGGACAAGTAGGTAACCTACATATACACTGCAGACTTACTAGATTTGCCCATCGACCATCAGTTATACTAAACATTCAAAAGCAATCTCTTATGAGCTCACAATCAAACAATCAGCATTACCAACAGCCAATATCAGCAAATCGAAATCACCAATACACCAAATTTAACCGTGCAATGAGCTATAAAACCGATTCCGAAGAATTGGTCACCTTCACCATTACGACAGAAAAACGGCACTATTGGTCGCAGTTTTGATACATGGAAAGTGCATTGATCGTCCATTATGAGCTTAAATTAGCAATTCCTAGTGAGATTTTGCTAAAATAAGATTGACAGACAATCAACTGAATCCCATATATCAGTTTCGGCTCTACTCGTTTACCTCTAAGCGATTTCACGTACTATTTAACTCTCTCTTCAAAGTTCTTTTCAACTTTCCCTCACGGTACTTGTTTACTATCGGACTCACAAGTATTTAGCCTTAGATGGAGTTTACCACCCAATTTGGACTGCATTCTCAAACAATCCGACTCATAGGAAACATCAATAAAAGCCTCGTACACTCCAACCGGTCTAACACCGTCTATGGACAACATCACAATCAAGTGAATTTGGAGTATACTCAACAATTAAAAACGCAACCTTTACACCACAACTCCTAATATCAAAGATACAGGATTCAGTGCTGGGCTAATTCCCGGTCGTTCGCCACTACTGGGGAAATCCTTGTTAGTTTCTTTTCCTCCGCTTAATGATATGCTTAAGTTCAGCGGGTAATCTCATCTGATCTGAGGTCGGATTTAAAAGTTAATTGAACAAATAAATAATAAATTCGAAATTCCTTGACAATTTAATTGATTATTTACTAAAATCTCACAGGTGACAGCACACATATGCACCAGAACGCAACTCATTAAGCTGCGGCACTGGAGAAAATTAAAATTATGTATGCATCAAATGATATCAATAATTTCAATATCCAATTTCCGTCAAACTTGTTCAATTATATTTAAAACACTAATTCAATACGTCAATTAATACTGAAACGCACATATTGATAATGCAAAATTAAATTGTCATTGTCATTAATAGCATCATTATTACTATTATTATCAATCCAAAATATATTTAAAAGATCAAACAAATAAATCAACAACCCATTCAAACATTGTTTATTTGCCTTTTCTTCTTTCTATACAATGGTCAATAAATTATGAAAACAATAGTAACAATAACAAATAAATCTATTAACTTCAACAACAGCATTAACTTTATGTTAATTTCATATGTATAAACTGTATATTAATAGCATTTCAAAAATCGAAACTCTATGTTTCCATAGAGGTGTACTTGTTTAACAAATACACTATCACCTTAAAGAGGCACTTTCGATTGAAATAAAAACCAAAAGTGAACCCCTCAAAACATTACTATTGAACGTAATGATAAATGCTATGCCGACCCTCAGACAGATGTGGCTATAGGTTGACCCATAGCCGCCATTTGCGTTCAAAATGTCAATGATCAGAGCGTTGTGTTCACATTAATTTCACATGTTTTGCTACGTTCTTCATCGACGTGCGAGCCGAGTGATCCATCGCTTAAAGTGGTTAATAATATACAGATGCTTTTTACAGCGATCCATATTCTAATTTTCAATCAACCCAACTTCTTTTACAAAGTCGAGGATTGCCATTATCATTTGATCACCAAACGATACTGTAAAGTTAAATAGAAATAGAAACACACGGGGCAGCTTTTCATATAATATCGTGTTAATCAACATACAAATTCTTTAGCCAATTGCAGTTTTGCCAAAATAAATGATTAATAAAATAACTGAATTCGGATATTTATCTACAAAGCATTAGACCAGTTATTATTAATCACTGCAACTTGAATTCGTATATTGACCAAATAAATAACACTAAATTTTAAAGATATTATATTACTAAACTAATTAAACCTTGCACAATATCCTGATAATGCTTTGATATTGTTTTTATCAGTGCCAACAACTTGTGTTTTGTAATTTCCTTTTTACGAGAGACTACGGACATAAGTCTGTCATATAAACAACACCCAATAAAAATGTTTATATGAGTACTCGGTATTCGAAAAATACCATAGGCACCCCGTGAATGTGTTGGTTTAATGCTGATTAATTTACTACTAGCACTTGAAACCATATTTACTACTATAAAACGAGTCGATTTATTGTTTAGCGAGCCGAATACTTCGCAATAAAACAATCCAAGTAGCATAATATGTAATTAGTAAATTAAAATCAGCACTTTTTTATATTTTAATAATTCATTATAAAATGAATTATAGAGCCAAAATCGTTTTTTTAATTTAATTTATAGCATGTCAGCTGTAAATTCTAATCGTTCTTTTAATTTCAATGAACTAATAATGATCCTTCCGCAGGTTCACCTACGGAAACCTTGTTACGACTTTTACTTCCTCTAAATGATCAAGTTTGATTGTCTTTTCCCAACTATAGAAATGTTGCCATTTCTTAAATCGGAATCCAACGATCTCACTAAACCATTCAATCGGTAGTAGCGACGGGCGGTGTGTACAAAGGGCAGGGACGTAATCAGCGCAAGCTAGTGACTTGCACTTACTAGGAATTCCTCGTTCAAGTGGAATAATTTCAATCCACTATTCCTGACACGACAGTGATTAAGCAGGTTACCCAGCCATTTCTAGCTAGGAATTAAACTCGCTGTTACTGCCATTGTAGCGCGCGTGCGGCCCCGGACATCTAAGGGCATCACAGACCTGTTATTGCTCTTTTTCATTTAGCTAAACGCTATTTATTCCTCTAAGAAGTCAGCATTTGCTATTTTAAAACAAATGTACTATTTAGCAGGTTAGAGTCTCGTTCGTTAACGGAATTAACCAGACAAATCGCTCCACCAACTAAGAACGGCCATGCACCACCACCCACCGAATCAAGAAAGAGCTATCAATCTGTCAATCCTCACAGTGTCCGGACCGGGTGAGATTTCCCGTGTTGAGTCAAATTAAGCCGCAGGCTCCACTCCTGGTGGTGCCCTTCCGTCAATTCCTTTAAGTTTCAGCTTTGCAACCATACTTCCCCCGGAACCCATAGACTTAGGTTTCCCGGTGACTTCTCGCAAGGAGATTTAAATTACCTTCGCGAACTGTCAGTTGGCATAGTTTATGGTCAGAACTAGGACGGTATCTGATCGTCTTCGATCCTCTGACTTTCGTTCTTGATTAATGAAAACATTCTTGGCAAATGCTTTCGCAGTAGACTGTCTGCTGATGATCTAAGAATTTCACCTCTAGCACCAGCATACATATGCCCCCGGCAGTCTCTTTTAATCATTACTTCAGTTTCGAAAACCAACAAAATAAAACCGAAGTCTTATTTTATTATTCCATGCAACAATATGCAAGCATCAGCCTGCTTTAAGCACTCTAATTTTTTCAAAGTAAACTTGTCGGTCATCCTCAACACCCATTAAAGAGCATCAAAGATATACACGACGTCGAAGGACAAGATAGCTTTCAATCAAAGATTTCAAACCATCTTTTTCCTCAATTTCAACTACGAGCTTTTTAACTGCAACAACTTTAATATACGCTATTGGAGCTGGAATTACCGCGGCTGCTGGCACCAGACTTGCCCTCCAATTGATACTTGATAAAGTATTTAAAATGTTCTCATTGCAATTATGAAACCACTAGGGCCCATATTGTTATTTTTTGTCACTACCTCACCGAACCGGTATTGGGTAATTTACGCGCCTGCTGCCTTCCGTGGATGTGGTAGCCGTTTCTCAGGCTCCCTCTCCGGAATCGAACACTGATTCCCCGTTACCCGTTACAACCATGGTAAGCTTTGATCTTACCATCGAAAGTTGATAGGTCAGCCACTTCAAGAGATATGTCGTCAACACAAAGGTCGTACGATCAGTAAAATTATCCAGAGTCATCAAAAAACCGGTTTTCACCAGGTTGATTTTGATCTAATAAATCCGCCGCTTCGTGAGTCACGGCATTCTGTTAGATATTAGCTCTAGAATTACCACAGTTATCCCATGGCAAAATGATAGAATCTCTCAAATCATAGCTGTTATAATGAGCCATCCGCGGTTTAAGTGTACGAGAC
>JACMZG010000002.1:47219497-47224799 GCA_018340805.1 Microvelia longipes
TTACCAGATCGCTTAGGACCGACTAACCCATGTTCAAATACTGTTGACATGGAACCCTTCTCCACTTCAGTCTTCAAGGATCTCACTTGAATAATTGCTACTACTACCAAGATCTGTACCCGTGACCGCTCCACTCTGACTTACGCCAGTAGCTTCTTAGCAACCACGGCACCCTCCTACACGATATCGCTTACTCGTTTTGTAAACTTGCGATATCGATCCGGTATAGGTCCCACGCTACAGCGCCATCCATTTTCAGGGCTGGTTGATTCGGCAGGTGAGTTGTTACACACTCCTTAGCGGATGACGACTTCCATGTCCACCGTCCTGCTGTCTTTATCAACAACACCTTTTGTGGTTTCTCATGAGCGTTATGTTAGGCACCTTAACCAGATGTTTGGTTCATCCCACATCGCCAGTTCTGCTTACCAAAAATGGCCCACTAGACATTTGTATTCAATGCACATCTTCAATGAAGAAAGACGCACATCGAACCCATTTAAAGTTTGAGAATAAGTTGAGACATTTCGTCCCCAATACTTCTAATCATTCGCTTTACCAGGTAAAACTACAACAACAAATGTCAGCTATCCTGAGGGAAACTTCGGAGGGAACCAGCTAGATGGTTCGATTAGTCTTTCGCCCCTATACTTGTGTCCGACGATCGATTTGCACGTCAGAACCGCGGCGGTCCTCCATCAGAGTTTCCTCTGCTTCAACCTGCACAAGCATAGTTCACCATCTTTCGGGTCTCTACATGATCGCTCAAACTCCGCCCAGATGCGAACATCTTTAGACGGGTCGATGTTGCACTCTGTCTTTTAACAGAGGTCACATCACAGTTTACCGAAGCAAACCTTTACATTAATTTCGCCGTGGGGTTTCGTAAGGCCCTTTGACTCGCGATCATATAAAACTCCTTGGTCCGTGTTTCAAGACGGGACGAGTAAGTAACCTACATATACACTGCAGACTTTTAGATCCCATCGACATCAGTTATACTAAACATTCAAAAGCAATCTCTTATAGCTCACAATCAAACAATCACATTAAACAGCCAATATGCAAATCGAAATCACCAATACACCATTTAACCGTGCAATGAGCTATAAAACCATTCCGAAGAATGATCACCTTCAAAATTACGACAGAAAAAGCACTATTGGTCGCAGTTTTTATACAGAAAGTGCATTGATCGCCATTATGAGCTTAAATTAGCGATTCCTAGTGAGATTTTGCAAAAATAAGATTGACAGACAATCAACTGAATCCCATATCAGTTTCGGCTTCACTCGTTTACCTCTAAGCGATTTCACGTACTATTTAACTCTCTCTTCAAAGTTCTTTTCAACTTTCCCTCACGGTACTTGTTTACTATCGGACTCGCACAAGTATTTAGCCTTAGATGGAGTTTACCACCCAATTTGGACTGCATTCTCAAACAATCCGACTCATAGGAACATCAATAAAAGCCTCGTACACTCCAACCGGTCTAACACCTCTATGGACAACATCACAATCAAGTGAATTTGGAGTATACTCAACAATTAAAAACGCAACCTTTACACCACAACTCCAATATCA
Source organism: Microvelia longipes (assembly GCA_018340805.1). Lineage (NCBI taxonomy): Eukaryota > Metazoa > Arthropoda > Insecta > Hemiptera > Veliidae > Microvelia > Microvelia longipes. The sequence continues at coordinate 47,221,082 of JACMZG010000002.1, forward strand.
AAGATACAGGATTCAGTGCTGGGCTAATTCCCGGTCGTTCGCCACTACTGGGGAAATCCTTGTTAGTTTCTTTTCCTCCGCTTAATGATATGCTTAAGTTCAGCGGGTAATCTCATCTGATCTGAGGTCGGATTTAAAAGTTAATTGAACAAATAAATAATAAATTCGAAATTCCTTGACAATTTAATTGATTATTTACTAAAATCTCACAGGTGACAGCACACATATGCACCAGAACGCAACTCATTAAGCTGCGGCACTGGAGAAAATTAAAATTATGTATGCATCAAATGATATCAATAATTCAAATCCAGAATTTCCGTCAAACTTGTTCAATTATATTTAAAACACTATTCAATACGTCAATTAATACTGAAACGCACATATTGATAATGCAAAATTAAATTGTCATTGTCATTAATAGCATCATTATTTCTATTATTATCAATCCAAAATATATTTAAAAGATCAAACAAATAAATCAACAACCCATTCAAACATTGTTTATTTGCCTTTTCTTCTTTCTATACAATGGTCAATAAATTATGAAAACAATAGTAACAATAACAAATAAATCTATTAACTTCAACAACAGCATTAACTTTATGTTAATTTCATATGTATAAACTGTATATTAATAGCATTTCAAAAATCGAAACTCTATTTTCCATAGAGGTGTACTTGTTTAACAAATACACTATCACCTTAAAGAGGCACTTTCGATTGAAATAAAAACCAAAAGTGAACCCCTCAAAACATTACTATTGAACGTAATGATAAATGCTATGCCGACCCTCAGACAGATGTGGCTATAGGTTGACCCATAGCCGCCATTTGCGTTCAAAATGTCAATGATCAGAGCGTTGTGCAGTTCACATTAATTCACATGTTTTGCTACGTTCTTCATCGACGTGCGAGCCGAGTGATCCATCGCTTAAAGTGGTTAATAATATACAGATGCTTTTTACAGCGATCCATATTCTAATTTTCAATCAACCCAACTTCTTTTACAAAGTCGAGGATTGCCATTATCATTTGATCACCAAACGATACTGTAAAGTTAAATAGAAATAGAAACACACGGGGCAGCTTTTCATATAATATCGTGTTAATCAACATACAAATTCTTTAGCCAATTGCAGTTTTGCCAAAATAAATGATTAATAAAATAACTGAATTCGGATATTTATCTACAAAGCATTAGACCAGTTATTATTAATCACTGCAACTTGAATTCGTATATTGACCAAATAAATAACACTAAATTTTTAAAGATATTATATTACTAAACTAATTAAACCTTGCACAATATCCTGATAATGCTTTGATATTGTTTTTATCAGTGCCAACAACTTGTGTTTTGTAATTTCCTTTTTACGAGAGACTACGGACATAAGTCTGTCATATAAACAACACCCAATAAAAATGTTTATATGAGTACTCGGTATTTCGAAAAATACCATAGGCACCCGTGAATGTGTTGGTTTAATGCTGATTAATTTACTACTAGCACTTGAAACCATATTTACTACTATAAAACGAGTCGATTTATTGTTTAGCGAGCCGAATACTTCGCAATAAAACAATCCAAGTAGCATAATATGTAATTAGTAAATTAAAATCAGCACTTTTTATATTTAATAATTCATTATAAAATGAATTATTAGAGCCAAAATCGTTTTTTTAATTTAATTTAGCATGTCAGCTGTAAATTCTAATCGTTCTTTTAATTTCAATGAACTAATAATGATCCTTCCGCAGGTTCACCTACGGAAACCTTGTTACGACTTTTACTTCCTCTAAATGATCAAGTTTGATTGTCTTTTCCCAACTATAGAAATGTTGCCATTTCTTAAATCGGAATCCAACGATCTCACTAAACCATTCAATCGGTAGTAGCGACGGGCGGTGTGTACAAAGGGCAGGGACGTAATCAGCGCAAGCTAGTGACTTGCACTTACTAGGAATTCCTCGTTCAAGCGAATAATTTCAATCCACTATTCCTGACACGACAGTGATTAAGCAGGTTACCCAGCCATTTCTAGCTAGGAATTAAACTCGCTGTTACTGCCATTGTAGCGCGCGTGCGGCCCCGGACATCTAAGGGCATCACAGACCTGTTATTGCTCTTTTTCATTTAGCTAAACGCTATTTATTCTCTAAGAAGTCAGCATTTGCTATTTTAAAACAAATGTACTATTTAGCAGGTTAGAGTCTCGTTCGTTAACGGAATTAACCAGACAAATCGCTCCACCAACTAAGAACGGCCATGCACCACCACCCACCGAATCAAGAAAGAGCTATCAATCTGTCAATCCTCACAGTGTCCGGACCGGGTGAGATTTCCCGTGTTGAGTCAAATTAAGCCGCAGGCTCCACTCCTGGTGGTGCCCTTCCGTCAATTCCTTTAAGTTTCAGCTTTGCAACCATACTTCCCCCGGAACCCAAGACTTAGGTTTCCCGGTGACTTCTCGCAAGGAGATTTAAATTACCTTCGCGAACTGTCAGTTGGCATAGTTTATGGTCAGAACTAGGACGGTATCTGATCGTCTTCGATCCTCTGACTTTCGTTCTTGATTAATGAAAACATTCTTGGCAAATGCTTTCGCAGTAGACTGTCTGCTGATGATCTAAGAATTTCACCTCTAGCACCAGCATACATATGCCCCCGGCAGTCTCTTTTAATCATTACTTCAGTTTCGAAAACCAACAAAATAAAACCGAAGTCTTATTTTATTATTCCATGCAACAATATGCAAGCATCAGCCTGCTTTAAGCACTCTAATTTTTTCAAAGTAAACTTGTCGGTCATCCTCAACACCCAATAAAGAGCATCAAAGATATACACGACGTCGAAGGACAAGATAGCTTTCAATCAAAGATTTCAAACCATCTTTTTCCTCAATTTCAACTACGAGCTTTTTAACTGCAACAACTTTAATATACGCTATTGGAGCTGGAATTACCGCGGCTGCTGGCACCAGACTTGCCCTCCAATTGATACTTGATAAAGTATTTAAAATGTTCTCATTGCAATTATGAAACCACTAGGGCCCATATTGTTATTTTTTGTCACTACCTCACCGAACCGGTATTGGGTAATTTCGCGCCTGCTGCCTTCCGTGGATGTGGTAGCCGTTTCTCAGGCTCCCTCTCCGGAATCGAACACTGATTCCCCGTTACCCGTTACAACCATGGTAAGCTTTGATCTTACCATCGAAAGTTGATAGGTCAGCCACTTCAAGAGATTGTCGTCAACACAAAGGTCGTACGATCAGTAAAATTATCCAGAGTCATCAAAAAACCGGTTTTCACCAGGTTGATTTTGATCTAATAAATCCGCCGCTTCGTGAGTCACGGCATTCTGTTAGATATTAGCTCTAGAATTACCACAGTTATCCATGGCAAAAGATTAGAATCTCTAAATCATAGCTGTTATAATGAGCCATCCGCGGTTTAAGTGTACGAGACTTTGTACTAAGACATGCATGGCTTAATCTTTGAGATAAGCATATGACTACTGGCAGGATCAACCAGATATTTATTTTACGTACTCTACTTAACATGGTTTCAATTAAGTAGTCACTAAAGATATTGAAAATCAATAAACACAAGTATCATTAACTTTATCAATCGATCAAGCATTAACCACATGATAATCCAAAAACAGCAATTTCATTTAAAAAACCACTATTTTGTGAAATAAATTTAATTATCA
>JACMZG010000002.1:47227947-47253091 GCA_018340805.1 Microvelia longipes
AACAGACATGTATTACCAGAAAAGTTTGAACACTTATTCCTTAGAGATTTTTGACAAAATTTATATTATCTAGCTGCAATAAATAAATTAAACAACACTTTTATTTCAAATCTCCTAGCAAAGCAGACTTATGTTCAAATTTAATTCAGTTTTTTGCAATTTATGGCTTTATAACCTTTCAATATGGGAGAAAACAGGAAATCAAGATTGCAGGACACCATGTCCATTAATTGCAATAGAATTTCCCGCAAATTTATGCTATCGGCGGTAAATGAGTTTCATTGTAAAAAAATCCTACCCAACTTTATAAGGGGAATAAGCAGTGGTTAATGGTAAAACTTTAACTTTTCAAATTAGACACATCAAATAATGTGTTCATACTACTAATCAACAATATTAGAATACAAGATTCAACTAAAATCTTTATAGGGGTCACAAATATAATAAAAATCAAAATTATAACTGAAACGGATAATAGATATGTAAAAAAGAGCAATGCGTATATTCATAGTGATCATAAAAACCAAAACTCAAGCCCAATTATGAGAGTATTCCATGTATAATAACACAACATATCCTGTGAAAAAGCCAGAAATAACTATAAACCTTAAATACTAATAACATAAATTATTAATACAATAATTAATAATATTAAAAGAAATATAAAATAAGTAGAAAACAGTATGACACACTTTATTTGTACTAATCCACCTTGTTAAAGGAAATTATTTAACGGGCAGTAATAATAAATGGAAATTTAAATCAAATCCATAATATTTAAAAGGGATTGAATTCAATTTGAACCCTTGATTAAACATATAATTAATAATTAATTAAAATAATAACAATAATTATAAAAATATTAAATCTCAAAATATTGTGATGATCAATAATGAAAAATAATAAATTAATTCTGGTTTATGACTTTATAAAGAATCGACAACATAATATTTACCTAACACCCACTTTTATAAATAAATATAAAATTAACAGACTGCTGAGTTATAAAATTACTAAAAATAAGCCAATCAGTAACAAAATAACATTAAAAGGTTGTCGACAAAGACTCACAACAACAGGGCTATAGGTACATAGTAGAGCGCATGGGATCACCCCCCCCCCGGGCAAGGAAATTTTTCAAGGTACTGTTCAAAGGTCAAATTTTAGAGCTCAAATTTCATTGTCGAATCTTCAAGTTCGTATTGCGAGCTGCAATCTGATTGGTTTCCATCGGTAACAATAAGTAGGTCAAGGTTTCCATGCAGCGATAAGTAGGTCAAGGTGAGTTCATTTTGTTTTAAATGTATTTTGTTTTAATTGTTTTTTTTTTTTTCCCGCCAGTAAATTTTAATTTTTTTTTCCCGTTATTTAACATAATGATGACACGCATGGACTAAAGTCTTGATACTTTTTACTGCTTCCTTTGTTTCCATATTAAATGAATAATTTATATCGATATATTCAACCATGTCGTCTATTATTTTATCTATGTTCATTTTATTTTATAATACACATATCAATATTGTTTATAATGTCTTTGTTTATAATTTCTTTGTAATGTTTGCACACGTAATGCATTTTTATTGCATTTGAATTGTAACAATAATATTAAAAACTTTAAATTCGAATTATATAACTAGATATTCAAATAAAATTTCATACTTAACCATATTAATAACTAATAAAAGGAAACTAAAATTAAAAACGAATTTCAACATTAAAATTTATTGAATAAAATTTCGTCTTTTTTTTACAATCAATGAATTTTCTTTTTTTCTTTTGAGATCACTAAATAATATATTAATACATTTTAAATATAAAAATTTATATTTACCAATGCCAAAATCTGAATTGTAGTAGATTGAGCTGTATTGAGAATTATTTTTACGAGAAAAAATATTATTTATCTAATGTGTAATGCCCGTATGGTATGCTTGTATTCTTCTCAGTCCATACTCTTTTATCGTCGTTATTAGATAAAGCAACTTTTTGACACTTGGTACTGTAGAGCTGATGGTTTTTGATAATATTCTAAATTGCTCTACTGAGACCTTTTCGTTCTGATTATAACAGTCAAGGTATGATTGATGACTGATTTCCGTATTTTTCAATGTTATGCCTTTTTTCATTGAAACACTTTAGGTTCTTAAAAATATCCACTCGTAGTATTTCTTCCCTTTACTTTCATCCTTGAACTTTCCGATAACTGAATTTAATTCGTTACTGTAAAGGGGTGGCTTGTGCTGTAGTTTGATGTATCTAATAACCGATCCCTTATCATTAGTCCGGTTAGTTTTTCCAAACTAATATCTAAAACTTCCAAGAAAAAAACTATCCGTATCGCCGGCTACAATATTTATTTTACAATTTTCTTCCCGTCTGTACTTTTCCAGCTCAATATACTGCAACTGATACATTCGCAGTTTTGAGAGGTCCAGTACAGTCTGCCCGATGTAGCTCGGTCGATCTAAGCAAACAATGTCTTTATTCATTAAAACAGCTATTAGATCGTCATCAATTTTTGTTGTTTTCTTGAATCCAGCTTTCGAGGTATATGTCATCAGTTTTTGAGCTGAATTGCACAAGCGTAGATCGATTCTCTTCTTTAAATTCTCTACAGTTTTACCATACAGGCTGTTGTTTAACAACTTGTAATAATTTTTCTCCAACTCTGTTTTGCATTGTGATCTCAAATTTGTGTTAGTATTTATATATTCTTCAAAAATTGAAGCCTGTCTGAATTTAACTCCTCTGTGTACCTTTGTCACTTGTACACCTAAATTCATATACATTTGTAGCAACCTCCAGTGAATGATATAGTTCTTTTTCGGGTAATGAGTTAACATTAATTTTTTTCACCTTTGATCCTGGGGCGCATTGATGTTCTGCTGCTACCGGTAGATCGTTCAGTCTATCTTGAATCTCTGCTGGTATAACCATGTCCACCTCTAATGTGTACCCATATGGTAATGAATCCAAATCCATTGTTCTACATTCATCCAAAATTTCATCTAAATTGGAATGGACCCACTCAAAATCAGCATAGGGCAATTTCTGGCTTAATGCCCAGCCATATAGATTATTGATGTCAATGTACAATAATTCAGTGTTTTTCGTTACTAACGACATGGTGTTTATTCACAAAGTTAGCCCTCCGCGTATACCTCCTTCGAAAAGGTATACATATCATTATCTATCAACAATTCTATTGGCTCATTTAATGACATCAAAGCAGATGCCAACTCATACCCGGGATGCCAAAGAATGTTAGTGGCTCCAATCCATTATGTGCCAATGATTTTTCGCGGAATTGCTGAAAGAAATCAGCTAACAGAAACACGTCCAACTTTAAATATATTAGCATATAATCCAAAAGATTTTTGCACCCTGTGATTTCCACATTTCTATCGCCTTCAAATAATCTTGTTCACTGACTTCTTCCCATCTCGGTGGCATACTTTCTGTTTCAACCAGAACTTGCAAACTGGTTGCATAATTGTATGAAATATCCCTTTGACATTGTTAATCTGCTGTCTTGAAATTCATTTAAAGTCAAAGGTGTCTCTTTTAAGGATTTGACTGCTGCGTCTAATGATGAATTAATGAATTGGTATGAGTCGATAAATTTGATTGTTGATTTACTTTGGCGAACAATCAGACATAGGAATTTTTCACTTGTTGTGGTATACATGATATTCTCCAACTTGGGAATTTACTGATGCCATACTTGAGTATATGATGTAAATCATATCCTCGTAAATTGTGAAATACAACGGGAAGCTGTATATTCAATCTTCGGCTTAAATTACATTTGTTGCAAGCTGCCCCTATATACTTTCCACTGAAAATGGTCATGATCACGAACTGATTGATTAAGATTTTTTACATAAATGACATGATCTGGCAGTTGTGAATGAAATTTCTTGTTCTGCTGTTAAAGGTATCATTTTCTTTTTTCCATTTGTCTGATAATAAGGGTAAACTACATTATTGCTGATATCTTCTACAGCTTTGAGAAAATTAAATATGCATTCATCTCCTACAAACTGCTGTATTTAGTCTCGTTTGTAAAATTGTTTACCAATAACAGACCAGCTGAAACAGGTAAATGTTTGGAAATGCTTTTCATCCAATGGGAGTACTGATTCAAAATCAGCATATATCACAAATGGTGGGGTTATAGTTTTGGAATAATCCTGAAACTCTAGATTTGTTTCTGTCGGCATCTTGTATAATGTAGTGCCCGTTTGGATTTTCTCACAAATTGGTTCATGGGTCTTATAAGCTGTATTATTTTGAATCCGTTGAGACAATTGGGCACCAAGTTGACTAATACGCACACCATTGTCTTTTAAATCACGGTTCATTAATCGATTCAGATTCATTACGGCCGTGTAATGAAATTTATTCCCATCTTCTAATAATAAAAGATAGATCTTTTGTCCACCAATTACTTTGGATCTATGAATAATATCCAAATTTGGATGTTTCATAACCACATCCTCTTCATCCTCACTGAATAAGGATTCCATGATAGGACATTGATTGATAGTCCAGGATTTTGCCTTTCAAACTTTGGAATATTTGCTAGTTTCATCGGCATGTCCTCTTTATCAAATACAAGCTCGGACATGTATTCTTGATATTTTGATGCTCTATTTTTTAATTCTCCAACTTGTTCATTTTTAAGAATAGCAAGAATGCTATAGATGAAACACAAATTGTCATTTTTTGATATTAACAGCCATTTTCTTTTTGAGGTTGATGGGAGTTGGAATATAGCTTTTCCAGATAGTCTACTGATATCTGTTACTTTTGTTATTTTTAAAATTTATTTCCAATATACGGCTCAGTATCCAACTGGATCCAAGCTCGCTTCTTATAGCTATTTTTTCATTTAATTCCTTTATTCCTTCTTCAAAAAAGTTATTAGTGAGGTGAACAGCACGATTTGATAATCTACAAGTTTTTGTTTCATCATCTTTAATGAATTCAACATTGATCCGAATTGAATTTTAACTTGTTTCAAATTCATTGATTATTTTAATAATTGATTAACCATCGATTCAGGTAAAATTATTTCTTTATAGTTCCATCTTGATAGATCAAGTTTCAGGATTTGGTGGCATTTGTAAAGATCTGTTTCAATTGAGATATCATCAAGTGAGCCACCAACAAGCACATTTTCATTTTCTTTATCAATAGATTCTTGTAACGCGATATCTTCTCATTCATTTCGTCAACTATTTGAAAATTGCTCCAATCATCTTCAATTATCTCAGGTTCAATCTTTATTTCTTCATCATCAACCGAGATGATTCTTATATCTTCTTTCTTTTCTTCGCTGGTATCACATCCACTTCTTTTTCTAATATTGTCCTTAGTAATTGTTTCTTATTTATTGTAAACTGCCCTAAGTGGTCTGCATGCAATCTATAAAAGTCTATATATGCACCTATTCCTATAGATCTACATGTGGGACATGTATAATATTTTTTCTCGTAAAAATATTGACCATAGTATTTTTCCATAACACTATGGCAGTCACCTTTATGATTTGTATTCACACAATAGTTTTTGTATTTCCCACATGACTCTATAAATAATTTTAATATTTTCATAAATATGTTAATAAAAAATTTAAATAAAGATAAAAAACTTTTAAAAAATTATAAATTTTTCATAAAAAAAACTAACTGTTGTCATCATCATGAAGGACAGCATCATCAACAGGAAAATTATCATAATTCTAAAATAATTTTAATTATTATTATATAATTATAAATTTACTTTAATTAAATCTTTCCTCTTGATTCCGCTAGATCGTTGGTTTGAATTATTGTAATTCTGAAATTTAGATAATAAACTATTGAATATTAAAATAAATTTACATGATCCATTATTAGATTTGAGAAATTCATTTTTTCATTATTGTTCATTACCTAAAAGTATAATAATGGCAACGATAAAAAATAATAAATTTACTTTTTCTTCAGTCAATAATGACCTCAAAATGTTCATATTATTGTTCATAGTCTAAAATTGTTTTCAGAAATATTTTTATGAAAATTGTGACAAAAATAATCGAGTAATGGCTTTTTATTATGTTTAACAAACCAATCAAATTGCGAGAAATGTTAAAATACCACAACGTAATATATTTGGAAAAAAGTCACAAGTGTATGACTCATGCTCTTTGTTTTCATTTGCTTTCGTGTTGCAATGTCTTTGTTTAACATGCATTCATATTGCAACTGTATTGCACTATTAGTAACTAACAAATTGAAGACAAAGACTTTTTCAAAGTAATACATATATTTTTAACAACGACTATACAGCAACAATGATTGTACACATTTTTAAAAAATTATGTCTGATTATTTCAACACAATAAAGCCATAAGAATATAGCACAGAAAACTGCGGGGGTTTTTGGCCGTCCAATATCGTCTTGTTCTTGTATTTCATTACAATTTGATTGAAAATTTGGAAATCAAACTTAGTGAGGTACATGTTTGAAAAGCGCCCATTGTTTATTGAAATGAGTTAATCCTAATGCATGCTAAAGCGATTGGTAAGTAAGCTGCTTAAATCGCATTTTGTTCAATTCATAACTTTCCGCATTATTCCTACTCTTTGTATTTACAAGCGATATAATGACTTTTATGATTTTATAATACTTTCTTTTTAGCGTCGTCAAAGTTACATTAATCTCGAACGATATTTACAATATTTCAGTAAATCATCAATAAACAAATGTTGGAAATGATTTGCAAAATTTTCATTCTCTTTTGTTTTGGAGATTTTTAGTAATGTCATAAAAAACGGAATACTTCGTTGCAATTTCATTTTTATTTAAATACTAATACATACATGTGGTAATTTTGTTTATAATGATATCCAATTTCCTTTTAACGTTCTTGAGCTTTTTCCATACATTTTTGAAAGTTTTTTGAACATGCTCAGCTTTCTCCTCTTCCAATCGATTTCTTCCTTACGCCTTTTTTTTTAAGGTACGCTTCTTTACTCTAGGATTCTTGATCGTTTCCGTTTTGCAACAGTTTTCACGTTATCAACTACAACTTTTTTAAATTTTTGTCATTTTATAAAAAATATATATACCTCGTTTGTTTATATACTGTAACACCGTTTGTATTGAAAATATCAGCGCACTCGAAGTTCCATCTGGCATTGTTGTGTAAAGTCGAGAAAAATATATCCATGAGAGAATTTACTGTAGCATCTTGAAATGATTCAATAGAAATTGGACGATATTATTAGGATATGCTGTCTTGCTAAGAAGTCAACAACTGTTTGATCTCTTGATTTTTTTAAATAGAACCAAGTATTGCACATTTAAATTACGGGTCCTATGACCTCCGCCTTGATGAAATAGATTTTGAGTAATAAATTTAACAGTAACGTTCTTATGGTCTTGATATTTTTGTAAAAATTATTAAAGTTCATTTTCTTTGTTCGCTTCCTGTATAGGTCATCTATTATAATAAAATCCCCTTTTTTGCAATCTTTTTACTCCAATTTTTATCAAAACCATTTATATTTTTCATTTTTATATTGCAAAATTCTGAATTGAGTTAGTCCCATGTTCTGATGTGCACCTCTGTGCCAATATTTTTTTGAATTTGAATTTAAATAATTTGATTTTCAATAAATTTACAGACAAATAAAGTTTTTTTCCACTGCCGCTGGACCGAACATTTGCATAAACAGCATCATTTCTCAACTCCATTTAAAAATTATGTAATTTAACTAATTGTTTATAAACTGTCTGTTTGTTTAAATGAATCAAATTAATTTATTACGACAAAACACATATATATACGCTCAGAATATTATAAATCATAAATAATGTTAGTTAATATTAATTACAAGGTAAAGTGACAGAGGATGTACAGGAAAATGAAATTTCCAATTGGTAAACCATCGCAATTTGTTGACAAAAGTGGAAATATACAATAATATTCTTTAAAACTGGAAATTGTCGAATAATGGGATGTAAAAAACCGTTGGAAATGGAAAATTGCAATATGATATTAAAACATTCGATTGCAATCGTAAACAGTTGTTATTAATTTGGGCGCTTGCAGTTAATTTGTATAAATTGTCAAAGATATCACAATGTTGGTTTGAACCGGAAATTATTTCCTGCATTGCGATTTACAAATATGATCTGCATGCGTAAATGGTATTTTCATCAGGAAAAATTGTAATACTTGGACTGAAAGAAATCTAAAATTATGGAGGATATGTTGATAATATAATTTCGGATTTGTATAATTTAATAGATAATTAATGCAATGCAAGTGCATAAAGAATGCATCAATAACAAAGCATGTTGTTGTTTATAAATACTTTATTTTGATTGGTCGATTTTAATTGGTCATATTGTGTTTACATGAAATTTGGTACTATAATCCCTTCATTTTGTTATTTATTGTAAAATGATTTGAAATTCAAAAAGAAAAATTACACCTTATCATGGACTAAACGGATTCCGAATGAGGAGATTACTGGCACGAAAAAAGGTAGTGGTTATTTATTTATTATATTTTATTAATTATTATTATTCTTAGATATAATTGCCTCTCATTGTTTACCATTGAAAAAGAAACTTGAGCAACGGTTTAACCGAATTCGGAAAAATTATGTGCTAAATATATGAGGCAGATATACCTACGCGGTGCGATGCGGACTGACAACAATTGTAGATATTACTCAGCGACATAATTTTAGAAGCACTAGTCGATATTTCATAATTTTCAGGTAAATAAATTTTAATAATTAATTTTCAATCATATATGCGTGTTACTATTGAGTTATGTCTGTTAGTCGTGGCTTAAAATAAAATAAAAGAATTAATTCGGTGCATATGAGGAACTACTTTTTAATAAATATTGAAAACAGAGAAGTCGACATAATTTAGAATAAGCACACCAAAATTTTCGCCAAAATGAACATTTTTTAAATTTATTTATTATCATAAATCTTAATCACCAGATTTCAGGACTTTAACAATAGTCTGGAACGAATTGACATCGATACAAGACCTTATCTTTGACGTTTTCGCTGTTTTAAGGCTGTCAAATGGCATTTCTGATAGAAATGAACAACTCTTCTTTATTACAAACTGGGGAGGGACCATCCGGTAAAACGATACGATATCAATTTCGACATCCTTGCTATATTATTCCGAGCTTCTTGCCAGCCTTAATATGTACGTATCTTGCTTTTCCTTAAAAATTAGCATTGACTTCTTGTTGCTTTGTTGCACGGGAGCACTTTTTTCTTGTGAAGGAAGAAGTCTTTCCCTAAATCAAATAAATTAATGGGAATGAGAACATTTTTTGTTCAAAGTTTGTGTAGTCTTCTGAGAGGACTTTCTTCATTATAGTGTGAAATTATAGAGATTATTGGGTAAGTACACCACTCATCCATACACTGACACACACCACCTTATGCATTGCCTCTTACATAAAACAATCTGCTGACTTCTTAGTGTATAATGTCCTCCAAGTCATCCGTTTACCATTGGGTAAAGCGTTTCTCAGTCAGTAAACACTGTTAACATCCATTGGTGGTTACTTGTATCCAATTGTAATATCGTAAGTTTGACCTTCCTTGTGCTTCTTAAACATATTATTTTGTACTTCGCTCTGCAATATTTGTAGCCCTTCAGACTTGAAATACTTGTGCTATGCTTCCACGACAGAAATGTGTAAATTGCATGATTTCTTGACTTTGGACAGCATTACTTTTCAATGGGTTTCTTGTGTGCCTACCTTCTATTGTCCACTTTCTGTTTAATTCGCAGCTTTTTCGAACTTGACAACCTAAACTTTGGGCCTCCGTTTCATTCTTTAAAAATCTTTCGATCGTAAGAATATAAATGCATTCACGCATATTCTATGATTTTCTAATAATCTGATTAATTGTCTTTTGAACTTTTGCCTTCTGATTTTAAGGCTTATAATATAATTTCTTTGCTTGACTTCGCATTTTTTCGACTTAAATTTACAATTATATAAAAGTTTAATATAAAAACTTAATTATATATTTACAATATAATAAAACTTAATGTTCAAAACTGCTTCTTTAATTATGTCGCCAATTGAGTTTCTGAAAACCAACGTTTTTTTTTTAAATTAAAACTTTTCATTTCACATATCAAATAAATAATTAATAATTAGTGTTTACAAATGAAAAATTTGTTATTTAGAACAAAAAGATATTTAAAAAAGTTACATTACTTAGATTTCAAAATTAGTATGTGCTTTAAGATTATGTTCGCTGAGTATAAGGGTCTTCTGAAAAAATTGGATTGAAAATGTATTTAAATAAAATTTAGGTTAAAACAAAGTTTGTTTCGTGTTTATTTTTGTTAATAGGTTACTTTTTTTGTTATATATTTTATTAGTTAACTTTTTTAGTTAATCTTTAGTATTTTTTTAGCCTAATTTCAGTTACGTTTCTATTTAATGTAATTTATTTTTTATAAAATGTATAATAAAAGCATACAAATAATCAAATAAAAAAAGAAAATTAAACATTTATTAATAAATAAACACATATAGACCAGAGTTCTAATTTTTTTCTTTTTTACACTTTTTTTATCTTCATATGAGGTCCACATTGCTTTGGACATTTTTTTGAAATCCTTGAATTATAACTTTAATCAAGAATGTTATCAATATCTTGATGATTTATTGTCAATTGTATGTGGAATTTTCCTTGGAATTTATAAACAAGGTATCTTTGATTAGAATTGAATTTGGTCTAATCTTGAGAATAGGTCATTCAAAACCACTTGTCGTTTGAACTAATTTGCGATAAAACCATGCTGGTAAGCACTTCCTTTGTATTGTAAACTGTATCACTAAATAATAATCAATTAAAAATATAAATAATAATATAATAATAATAATAATAAATAATAATATATAATAATAGATAATAATTAATAATATAGATATATAATAATATTAATATAATAATAATAAAAAATAATAATAATAATAATACTTGAAATGCAAATATATTATCGCGTTGAAGAAAAGTCATTGATATATGATGATAACGTTTAGGCTTTTCCACATTGAATATCAATTTAAAATACGTTTTCTTTAGTTAATGTAAATTGTTTTTTTCTTGCATATTTATTATTTTATAACTAATAAATAATTGAAATGTTGCGCTTATTTATACGCGGTGTTGACATGCAAGTTGTAATGGCAATTGGAGGCATGATTATTATTGGTTGTTCTTTTGTTTGAAAAATGTGTGTGTGGTTTGTTATTGGTTGTTCTTTGTTTTTAAAATAATGTTGTGTGTTGATTTAATTGGTTGTTCTTTGTTTGAAATGTAGTCTGGTATGATATTGGTATTGATTAAAATGTTTTGATTGGACATAAATATCTATAAATATAGAAAACTCGGTTTACAAAATAGCAATTTTTATAAAATGAGCAACGTTGAGGAAATAATAGAAGGATTTTCAAGCTTGAACATTAAAGATACCGGAAAACTTGATTGACCTTAAAGAATGTGATGAAAAAGAAGAAATTGCTGAAGTGGTTCAATGGAAAATGAAAAAAAGAAAAAATGTTGATGAAGACATGGTGGTAACAGAAAGTTTGATTCTTTTAGAAACTAGAAGCAATTGTTTCGATTCGAAGTAATAATAATTTTAAATATTAATGATATTTTAATGATGTTTTAGAAATATTAATTTGATCTTTTGGAAGGTAATTTACCCCGAAGCTTAGGGATATTTCTCAATACTGGGCCCTGAATTTACTGGGATAAAATTTAATGATTATATTAGGAGTCAATATTAATGAAAATAATCAGAACATTCACTTGTATCATTTAGAAGTGGACATATGCGATGAATGCAAAAGATACCGGAGAAAGATAATATAAAAAGGAAATTTATTGATTTTAGTTTATCAGGATCCATCTAAAAAACGTTGTATTTTGAAAATATGTGGGGTAATTTATATTTACAATAAATGTTTATGATGTTAATATAATGTTATATGAAAATAATAAATTTAGTCTTACTTATAATTGGTTTTTATTACATTTTAAGCCCGGTATTATAATATATTACTATATATATTATTTTTGTTCTAATTAATTTGATGGAATTCAGGTTTTAATTTGTATAAATATTATACCAAATGCAATAGCCGTTCGTATAAAACAAAAGAATGAAATATTTTCTAATATTCAAGTTTTGGTTAATTTGATAAATAGATGAATAAAAATTTGTAAATAAGTATGTAAACAAAGATTAGTACTATAAATATATAAGAATATAATATACACCAATTAAAACATATTTTAAAAATATGATGAGTGAGCAACATGTATAAAAATATAAATATATTGATTGAGGTACGTTTATAAATATATATATTTATATATTATATATATATATATATATATATATATATATTATGTATATGTATCATGATGGTTGTGTTGTTATAAGTTAGATTAACTATATAGAATGAGTTTTACAAATTATTATACTATATATATATATATGTATTGTATGTGTTGTATGTGTGTTTAAGTTAGATATAATTATATATGATTGAGTTACATTATATATATATGTGTGTATGTGTGTGTGTGTTTAAGTTAGATATAACTATAGTGATTGATTATATATAATATCTATATGTGTGGTATTTGTGTATGTGTTTATGTTATGATATAATATATATGATTGAGTTACATGTATATATATATATTGTGTGTATGTGTGTATTGTTGTTTAAGTTAGATATAACTATAATATGATTGAGTTACAATTATATATATATATGTTATTATGAATGTGTGTGTGTTTAGGTAGATATAACTATATATATCTATGTTGTGTGTCTGTGTGTATGTGCTTAAGTTAGATTTAACTATATATGATTGAGTTACAATCTATATATATAAATATATATTATATATATTAATACTATATATATATATATATACATATTGTTGTGTATGTGTGTATGTGTTTAGTTAGATATAATATATATGATTGTATCTATATATATAGATTTTATCTATACTTAATATATAATAACAATATATATAAGATATATATATATATATATATATATATATATATATAATATTATATATGTGTACTTAATTTATATAACTATATATGTGAGTTACAATTATATATATATATTAATATATATATATATATATTGTATATATGTGTATGTGTTTAAGTTAGATATAATATATATGATTGAGTTACAATATATATATATATATATGTGTGTGTTGTTATGGTTAGATATTAACTTATATAATGATTGAGTTTACACTTATATATATATGTAATATAATGTATGGTGTGTGTGTGTTTAGGTTAGATATAACTATATACTGATTGGTTACAATTATATTATATATATATATATATATATACTGTATGTGTGTATGTGTGTATGTGTCTTAAGTTAGATATAACTATATATGATTGAGTTACAATTATTATATATATATATATGTGTTTGTGTGTATGTGTTTTAAGTTAGATATAAATATATATAGTTGAGTTACAGAATAATATATTATATCTATATATATATATATATATGTTGTATGTATGTGTGTATGTATGTGTTTAAGTTAGGATATAACGTATATATGAGTTGAGTTCATTATATATATGATATGTGTGTGTGTGTGTTATAGGTTAGTATATACTATATATGGTATGAGTTACAAATATACTAATATATATATAATATTATATATTATATATTATATGTGTGTGTGTTTAGGTTTGATATAAAAACTATTATATGTTGAGGTTACAAAATTAAATTATATATTTATTATATATGTGTTGTGTAGTGTTTAGGTATTGTAGTAAATTATATGGGTGAGTTTACAAATACTCTTATATTATATATATATTATTATATATATATATATATTAGATGTATATTTATATATAATCTTATATTATTTAAGGTAGATATAACTTTATATGATTGAGTTAAATTACTTATATATATATATAATATAGTATATATATATATATAATATATATAGTATATTAGTTATATGTGTGTGAATCGTGTTTAGGTTTGATAATACTATATGGTTGAGTTACAAATATATTAATTTATATATATAAATATATATATATTTTGTTTTAATTAAATTGATGATATCAGTTAATTTGTATTAAATATATATCAAATGCTATAGCCGTTCATATAAAACAAAGAATGAAAATTTTTTTATTAGCAAAGTTTTGGTTATTGATAAATAATGAATAAAATTGTAAGTAAGTATTGTAACAGTTAGTACTAATTGCTTGGAAAGCTAAAATATATAAAAATGTAAACATATAAAAGTAACATAATTTCTAAACATATAAAAGATAATATTGCATAACAACTACACAACAAAATTCAAATCCAATTCGTACAATGCGACAACCATTCCAACCAAAAATCCCAATGCGAATTTCGAACAACCAAGTGCGACACCATTCAAGATCCAGATTTATTAGTCAATTCAATATTTTGTGTTTTCGAGTTTTTGAACATTTGATATTACCATGCTGCATCACTCAAACATTTTATATTTCATTTTATCCTTGTATTTTTATATTTTATATATTTGTTGGTACAATTCTTTATTTTTTGAACATTTTAATTTTTGAACATTTTATTTTTTATTATTTGTAAGTTTCGTGTACATTGTTAATATATTTTGATTCAGTAATATTTGAAATAACTATAAACAATATGTGTTTTTATTGATTAATTTTATTAGATTAATGGAAAAGTTTATCGATTATTAGATATTGGTATTTTTTTGATATGGAGAATTTTTAATTAATCTGGAAAAATATGTAAGTTTAATATTATTTTATGTATCAAAAAAATATGATATAATCATGCTTATTACAAGGTCAAGTTGCAAAATTTTTTTATTAAATAGTAGAGCTGCTGATTATGAATCAGCACCCATTTTTTTTAAATCGATTAAAGAATCAAATAGCTTTGTAGGTCTCATTTGTATCCGAATTAAAAACTCATACCTTGTAATTTAATATTCAATAATAATTTTCTTAAAAAGTTAAACTTTTGACTTTTCTAACTAATATAGTCCTATTTATAGTTTATTCTTAATCTGTATACTCTATAGATTAAACATATTAGGTTATTTAAATTTACAGTTTATCTTATACTCACGAATTGTTGAAGAATTACTAATTAATTCGGTTAGTATCTCAACAAAATTGGTGCCCGAGTGAGGACTTAATTCTATAAATATTCAAGCTAAAATTATTTAAATAAGCGAAATATTAATAAACATTCAGAACATTGTCAAAATTTATTTAATATAAAAAATAGGCCAAACCCTGCAAGAAATTTTTTTTTAAAACAGTTGAACGAAACTGTAGTAATAAATTTTTTAAACAGTTGAAACGAACTGTAGTATAAATTTTTAAACAGTTTGAAACGAAACTGTAGTATAAATTGTTAAACAGTTTGAAAGAAACTGTGTATAAGTTTTTTAAAAGCAGTGTAAACGAAACTGTAGTATAAAATTTTAAACAGTTAAACGAAACTGTAGTATAAGTTTTTTAACAGTTGAAACGAAACTGTAGTATAAGTTTTCAAAGAGTTGAACGAAACTCTAGTATAGTTCTTAATATTTTCAAGTTTTAACAAAATTCTGATCAAGACGAAATTTACCACAAAATTATTAAGAAAATTTTTTTTTTGTATGTTGTTGCAAATTAAATTTATCAAAACCTTGCGAACCTTGCGGACAAATACTTTAACAAATCAATTACATTCATAACAAACAATACCATAACACAGCATAAAAGCAAACTAACTAAATACTGTAAATATAATATAATTCATTAATTAACATAGATAATATTCAGAATATAATTTGAAGAAACAGAGAATAAAATGTTCAAGAAACAAAATAAAGATAAAAAAACCAACGAAAAACGAAATTTCCTTTCGGATTCGCGCCGTTATTAAGATAGAATAAACTAAATGTAATTCAGTAAAACAATATACTGGAAAAACAGAAGAATTTGATTGGAATATTTTCGAGGAAAATGACATTGCGCATAATGCATGTGGATGGAAAGAGAGAAGATTTTAGTAAAAGATTACGTTATATCTAAAAGGGTTTGCCATTACAAAGTTATAAGAATATAAAGGTAAAACCGGTTAAAATGGCAAAGAATTAACAGATGCACTAAGAAAAGCAATTAATAGTTTCCCAACAGAAATTAGAAAGAATATGTATTACAGAAATTCAAGAAATCTAGGCAAGGAGCTAAAGAAAATATTTGGAGAATATTTATTATGAACTGAAGATTGCTAAAATGGCTTTCGAGAGGAAATAATATCAGATCATGTAATTTGAAGACAATTTCTAAGTGGAATTCACAATTATATAAAATCAGCACTCATAACAGCCTAGAATATAAAAATTTAGATGAAATTAATACCCAAAGCTCGAAGAATCGAGGCTAATTACAATCATAAAGCGAAAGAAAAATTGATTTATACGATTGAAAACAAATAAAGAAAAAGATTAGAGAACCAGCCCAATGGGGATATGAAAAAGCATATCAGGAACATCAAAACACCAGAAATGACAATTAGAACAACAAAAAATTACTTCTGAGAAAAGATATAATAACTACTCTGATAGAAGTGATAAAAAATGATGAATAAATTATTTTGATAAAGATCACGATAGAAATCAAAAGCCTTAGAAGCTATTACTCATATAATCCATATAAGCCCAGAAAGAGGGTATTAACAATTAATAGACAAACAAAGTCCCAGCAAGAAATTGCGGATAATACGGGATATAGAAAATCAGAGTCCAAAGATATAATAACCGAAATTTTAGTCCACGAAGAAATTTTGTAAACAATTATAAAAACGAAAGAGTCCGAGAAGAAGTTTACAAACAACAGAGATAGTAGTAATTGATAGAGACTCAAGCCCATACTTCTCCAAAGAAGGGAGAGATAGAATCATAATAAAGGGACAATACAATGCATAAACTTGCAACCGCTACGGACCATTATACTTAAATCATGTCGAGTAGACCTCAAGACAGAGAGGGAAGTGCAAAGAAAGGGAAGTATCTTTCAGTAAAATCAAAGATGTAAACTCCATAGAAATTACCAGCACAATGATTACCGAAGACATGAGAACTGAATACAAGATTTAAGAAGAATTAAGATATGAAAGAATACAAGAAAGGCAACAAGAAAGAAAGAATTTGAAGGGAATATGGTAGATCTTAACGAAGTTGGATGAAAGCAAACAGAAAGCTTATGTTAGATAATTTAAGATTAGAAATAATAAAGAAAAAATAAAATGAACTGAGATTATTACAATATTTTTGAAAGATGTAGATGATTATCCAATATTTTATCAAGGATTATCAAAATTAATAAGTAGACCTTTAGCAAAAAAATAAAGCCAGAATTGAAATGAAAGAAAATCAATTACAATTAATAAATTGTTAAAAAATACTCAGTGACTTTGTAAGAACAAACGATGTTTGGGCAAGTGCACCATTAATGGTAACAATATTAATAGAACCAGGAACATGTCCTGAAAAATCCAATAATTCTAATTAGAAACATGTTGTTTAACGACAACAGAATTATACGAAAATTGTTTAAGAGAATGGCCAACTAAATTAAACAGAAGACGATAAGATAAGGTTGTATTCTCTTCGAACAAGATTTACTTGAAAAGGATAATAAACATGTATGGATATGGTATTGTGCCTAGAAAAAAAACTTTGTAGAGCATTTGTAATAAGAAAATTACCAATGGATCAACAAGAAAAGATAAATGAATTATTGGATATGTTAGACAGATATAAGTGATGATATCAGCAATAATTGAAAAATATTTTGGAAACATTTACCAGCAAACAACCAGAGTCAGAACCAAATATTTAATGAAAAGATAACCAAGAAAAGGTATTTAATGATGATAATTTCCAATATCAAAGTTACCAGCCCAAAACGCAGAACATACAAAGGACGATAATTTACAATATCAAGGTACTAGCAAAAATTGAAAACTCAGAGCCCAACAGGCGAAAGGAGACAGAGTAAGACCAACAAAGGAAGTGAACCCCTCAAAATCAAAACTCAGGCTATACAACTAAAATATATCGCTGAAAAATTCGGTCATGGAAAAAGCTAATTCGGAAAGTTTAATAAGAGATTTTAATAAAAATTAGCCCAATGTGGAATTATATGAATTAATAAGGTGTGCAAGAAAGAGCCAAAATTAATATGGGAAGATATGAGAATTATAAAAAGAATGTCGAGCAAGTAGCAGAATAGATGCAGAGAATATAAAGTAATAAAAGCTCTAGTTAAAGACGGTATTGATTAAAAATAAATTGGTTACAGCCATATTATATTTAATAATAAGCACAAGAAATGTGTTAAGAAGGGAGATCCAATAAATAAAATATCTTTAATAGAGTATAATAATCAGATTAATGAGTAAAACTGAAAATTGATACATGGATAAAACAACCAAAGGCGGATGGGAAAACCTTATATCAGTAAAGGAAGACAATTATTAGAAAAATAATCCTGAAAATATGTCACAGGCAGGAAAAGGAAATAAAAAAAAAGCTTATCAAATAAAAACGGTGTTCAAAACCAATAAACCAACATCGGGAACCAATTAATTTTGATAATAACCCTTTTGTAGACTTAAGCTTAGAGGCACAATATGCAAATAGTCGCATGTTATGATTGTAGTAAACCTAGTTGGGGTCAAAATACTTTCTCTAATAGATGCAGAAAACTGCCCCGAAGCAATCCAACTCAATGAAAATTTCATCCATTATCAATGCAGGTGTATCAAGAATCAGAATTCATACACCGCAGAATGCACAAGAATGTATAGTAAAATATGAAGAAGCAGTATTCTATTGTGATTCTTCACAAGCAATACCATTAATACCAGCTTGGACACCAGACTCTATAGTAATATCTACCGCAGACTTGTGAAGAAGCCTTCGACAAGAAATCTTTTAAAACAAAGGATGGAAAAATTAATCTCAACGCTCGGATAGGAGCAAGAGTAAAACAGGGAAATTACAAGTAGTAGGATGTGAAAAACAGCTAAAGGATTGGTGTGGATGGAGGAAAATAATTTCTTGGGGACAAGAAAGAGATTATTAGAGCAACGAGTATATCACGCTTAGAAACTGAGGAAAGTTCAAAGCGTTTATTTGATGCGGTAACTGGAAAAATGATGACACCACCCTTTCTGCAATATACAAGATACATAATTGTGATACGGGCGAATTCTCGAATTAAATTATAAAAGAAATCCTTCACGAGTGCTCATTGACAAAAATTAAAACTGTAAAAAGCATACAATCACAGGCATGACAATTCAACAATAACCAATAATGCAAAACGCACGAATAAAAACGCAAAACAACCGCTTAATTAAAGATAAAACCAACACCGACAATATACATTACCAAATTCATCAAAAGACATAATGAGATTATTTGAAAAAAGGGTTGGAAAGCAAAAAATGTTCTAACCACAGTTAAAAACCACAAATTACAAAGGGTTATATATTTCAACAGAACTGATAAAAGAATTCCAAAGACGAAGTCTGAGTAAATTAGATAAAAAATTAAGCGTCATATTTCAATAACAAAAATCGATTCTTATACCATAACTTATACACCAAAAGACAAACATATCAGGAAACAAATGAACGATTTGTAATTAAATCGAGAAAACTGCGAACCAAAAAATGGCCATAGGCGACTAATCCAGATTTAATGACCCCTCTTCTATTTCGAAGAGCCAGGAACCTTTGGGCGCTCATAGGGGAAGTATTAGTAACATTCAAATGTAAAATAGTTCAAGTTAAATAACAGAATCACCCAAAAGTGTATAACGAATTACCAGTAATTATATCAAATAAAAAGGATTTTTCTACTACCCATAACTAGAATACTAACTGACGAGCATTATCAACCAAAGAAATTAGACAAGTGTAAGTAATCTTTTAGACCCAACTTTATAAAATAAATGGATGGACAGTGGTAACAGCATTCTGATAGAAAAACTGTCACCAAAACCCGCCACACTAGAATTGATGACCTTACGGAAGATATAGAAATTTCGACGCAAGATTGGAAAATAACGGCATATAACACAATGGCAGATATAGAGAAAGCGAACATGTATGTGACACAATTAGGTGGAGAAAATATATCTATAATGTAATAGATAAATAAAGGTAGCCAATCCGACGAATTAAATTTCGAATCTTATTACATGCGATCACTATAAACGAGCAATACAATTTTTTGGATAGATTTTTAGGAAAAATTCCATGGTTTGGTAACGTTGTTTTAATTTCTTTTATATAGACACTTATGAATTAGCTTGTCACCAACTAATATCTCTAAAACATTGCACTCTGTATTGGATTACCTGGAAACTTGCAGCTTGTTTCTGCCCTTTTTTCGCGAAACATATGATTATGCAAAAACACCACGATAAAATAAAATTTAGGGAAAAACAAACAATACAAATTCCCCATCTGTAAATAGACATGAAAATGACAAATATAGAACATGAAATCACAAGAACAACATCTACGACATTAATTTACAAAAATTTCCATATAACAAGAAAACATACAACTCAAAAAATGAATCACAGCCACTAATATCATACCAACCTCCAAAAATCAAAGACATAACAAGTAATAAATGGCGAAAACCCGAAGGCCCTAATGAATATTATCTGTCAACGGTTTTAATATACCATCCTTAATAGACACGGGAGCGGCATGTTGCATTATAAAAGAAACTTCTTGAACAATGAGCAAATAAAAACATGGATACTCAAGTTTACGAGGGACTAAATCAATTCACGGACAACTTTTACCCGTAAAAGGAATAATTAATTGTAATTAACCATAGACGAGGAGAATATAATGATCCATTCAGAGTTGTTGACGACATCATGACTGTATCTATAGGTATGGATTTATCAATAGACTAAAGGGTATGTTCTAGATTTACAAAATCGCGTGTTAATAAAATCAACCCCAAGTAATAAATTGAGAAAAAACTAATTAATTTAAGTGAAATAAAAAATTGATTATTCATGCGAATGATATAATGCCCGTTAAATTAAATTTTGTAAGTGACAATACCTATTTTTTTGAACCAAATTCAATATTAGAGGATAAACTAAATATCTCAATGGCACACAGGATGTTTTACTCCAAAAAGGCATTATGCCAATCAGAAATAGCCAACTATTCTTCACGATAATCAAACTTTTAAGGAACTAAATTGGTAAAATTATATAGAGAAAGTGATGTGAAGTAATGCGAAGTTACTATGAAAAATCTAAGTAAACTAGAAAATATTTTATCTCTAGAAATGCAACAACCTCATATTGAAAGAGGAAACATTAATCTATGATACAAATAAAACCACGTCAAACCAAATATTATGAAAAAACTAAAATAACCAACAGTGATTTAACAAGAGCAACAAAGACGACAGTTACAAGCAATAATAGATCAATACGTGATTTCTAGCCACATGAAATGATATGGGTTGAAGCAATTATAATACAACATATAATCGATACTGTAATGCAAGACCATCAAGCAAAGACCATATGTGACACCTTATAAATTGAGAGAGGAAGTAAAAAGACAAATTAAAGAATTGAAAGACAACGGCATTATCAGACAAAGCTTTTCACAATGGGCATCACCAGTGGTACCAGTAAAAAAGAAAGACGGTGAAATTAGAATGTGTATAGACTATCGAAACTGAACGAAATAACAAAAAGATACACATCCATTTCAAAGTTACATGAACAATTCAATAAATTACTTAATGCGTTATGGTTCGCTATATTAGATGCTAATAAAGGATTCATGAAATGAAAATATTTCCTGAGGATATCGAGAAAACAGCTTTATCACTGAAGATGGACTATATGAATACGTGAAAATCTTTTGGACTAACAAACTGCACCAGCCTCATCAACGATTAATGAAACACAGTACTAATAGATGTAGAAAATGTGGTAGTCTAATGGATGATATACTAATTGCATCAGATCATTTGAAAAAACTTCTTGAAACCCAAAATGAAAATGCGGCTGAAAAACAAGTATTATTCTTAGGTCACATAGTATCATCAGAACGGTATTCAAAAACCGAATCCTGAAAAAATAGAGGCAGTAAAGAATTTTCCAATACCAAAACAGTTCAACAATTGCAAGGATTTAATGGGTTAGCAGGTTTATTATCGCCGATTTATAAAAGACTTCGCAAAAATATCAGCCCCACTAGTTGAGTTAACCAAAGAATAAAACTAAAGGAGAAAAGTAAACATATAAAGATACAGATAAATTGGATAAAAACTTGATAAAATACAAAATCTGGGGGCCAAAACAAAGAAGCTTTTGATACTCTAAAAGAAAGATTAATGACAGCACCTATACTAAAATATCCAGACTTTTAACAAAACAATTTATAGTCATGACCGATGCTAGATGGATTTTGCCATCGACTGTCTTGGACAAAAAGACGAAAAATAAGTTATGTCATAGATACGCAAGTAGAATATTAAAAGGAGCGGAAACTAGTATTCTACGATCGAAAAGAGTGTGTTACGCCATAATATTCGCTCTCAAGCAATTTAGACCATTTATCTACGGTTACCGAGGGTTACCATAAACAGATCACTAGAAGGATTATGGGAAATAAAGATACCTCAAGTAGAATCCTAAAATGGGCTATGAGAATTCAAGATATGAACATAAAAATCAAATATAAACCAGGAAAGAGCCAATAAAAACGCAGATGCACTTTCCAGAATATCAGAAGTTAATATAATTGAAATGATGACAATAATAAACAACAGGAATAAACCAAAAACCTTTGCAGAGGAGCAAGCCAAGATAAAATATCCAACTAATCAAAAAGAATTTGGATAAAATACTAATATAAGATATATAAAAATCTCTTAGTATACGAAAATATAGATAAAAACTATGGGTAGTTCCGGATTCGTTAAACAAATGCTCTTTTACAATATCACGATGGTGCCTAGGTGGTCATTTGTCTAGTAGAAAAACGGCATCTCGAATATTACAAAATATTATTGGAAGATATTAAAGAAGACGTTAAAACAATGGTGTTAAAGCATGTTCTATTTGCGCAACTAGAAAAAAATACAGGAACTAAAACAAAAGTACCACTTCATCCTATGCCAGTCCTAGTTCACCCAATGGAAATGTGCGCATAGATTTTTTAAGTAAATTACCGACAACTATTAAAGGCAATAAACACATTCTTGTTTTCAATGACTATTTTACAAAATGGGCAGATGCTTTCCCACTAAAGATGAAATGCGGAAACTGTAGCCAAATTATTAGTAGAAAAAATCATTTTAAATATGGGCTCCCAAAAAATTATTATCACAGATAGGGGTCGCAACTTCCTTAGTGAATTATTTAAAAAGAGTTAATGAAATGTTTAACATTCAAAAAATCAATACAACGGCTTATCACCCACAACGGATGGTCTTTGTAGAAAGATTTAACAGTACCTTATGCAATAGACTTCAGTCTTTGTTAATAAACATCAAAATGACTGGGACCTATTTATTAAACCAAGCATTATTTACACACTAACACTACTATCAATGAAGCCACAGGTATTTTCCATTTTACCTAATGTATCTCAGAGAAAACCATAAATCCAATAGATGTAACATTCGACCTATAGTTTCACAATATTATAGACCAACCCTGATTACGTTACACAAATGCAAGAGAGACTACAAGAGGTATACAAACAAGCAGGGTCTACGAGTTAAATTTAAACAAGAACAATACAAAGATTATTTACGACAAAAAATGCAAAACCTCATCAATTTAAAGTAGGAGATAAATTAGAAAAAAACACCATATCAAAAAAGGGGTTAACTAATAAATTAAATCGACCATTCAAGGGGCCTTATGAAGTAGTTAAGTAACAGATACTAATTTACACGTAATAAAAAAAGAATGACGATCCAACAATAGTTGCCGTCAATAGATGCAAACTAGCTGAAACCGAATCATAACCCAACAACTAATAAAAACAATCTCAGATCAAAATCAATAAAATACACTACAATAACATCAATCAATAATGCTTTCACTAATTACTACTTGCACCGCAAAACCTTATATACTTTTCGCGGACGAATGGCCAGTAATAAAACTAGATACTTATCCATATCACTTTACATTTTCAATAGACGACCCGACCAATAATTATTCGTATACACCTATTATTCACTTTACGCATTTTTAAAGACTAAAACGGGAACGTTTTTAAAATTTGATAATTTAACACCAAATACAGATTATAGAGCAACAATACACTGGGGTTATAAAAAACCTAATCCTCACGAAGGACGGAGTATTCTACAACTTTGTATCAAAATCTGTTAAATATATCCACTTAAACACAATATCACAATCAACTACACAAGGATAGTTAACTTATGCAAATACAACACAACAAATCAACCACATATAAACAAGAATATAATAACTCAAAAATCTAATAGGAATTACTATTCAACTATAGCTACAACTAATTACGATTAAAACTCAGGGGAACTAGCCCACCCTCTAAATGACAAGTAAAAATAGATCCTGACTCCCAATAGAAAAAAAAGCAGTAGTTATGATTACTATAGAGAAAAGTCATTAAATTAACTAATTCCAAGGAATTAGCCCACCTTCAAAATAATAAATGAAATAGACCCTAACTCCCAAATACAAGGACAGGACAACAGTTATGATTATCTAAAACCTATGAGAAATATAGAGAAAAGTTTATTAAAATTATAAACTACACAAACCCTTCAAACAACCATAAAAATATACCCTTAATTATATTAGGTACCGGAGTATTACTCTTCCTCGTAGCGTTTATAGTGTCAATTATCAAATCCACAAGCGCTAACTAAGTTGGAAGAGCAGGTATTCGGGCGTC
>JACMZG010000002.1:47254091-47273577 GCA_018340805.1 Microvelia longipes
GACCCCAACTTTACTGGCTCAATTTTTCTATGAAAATTTATTAAAAATGCTGACATTCTTAAATGTCAAATATTAAATATGGCATTATTTTGATTTCTAGAAGAGACAGCCTGAGTGAAGGAGTTATAATCATGGGTTCAGTACCCCAAGGTATGTTTGCTGCTCTCAAGGTTCATCAGCATTTGATAGAAGAAGAGGATGACACGCCTAAGATCACTGATAGAACTTTTAGGAGTGCATCCTATACTCAGGGTAGGTACGATGGTCTCATAATTGTATCCTACCACAATGACTTGCCATTTTCATCTAATAAAAGGAAATAACAACCTCTTTAATGGATTGTCTAGTATCAAGAGAGTAAATTAGATCCATAAGGCAATGTTTTATTTGATAAGTACCTCAATCTTACTTATAAAAAATTTGCTAAAAATACAAACACAATACTTTTCTAATATACCTACAGAATAAATGAGGAAAAATAAAAAGATCTGTGGATAAGGGGCCTATCCTCAAAATCAAATCAAATAAATTTATGTTGGTTTTAATAAGAGTGGGGAGGTCAATCCTAATCAATAGACCACATCTTTGGGTCCTTATCAAAACAAAGGAATTAGGTTAACAATTACTCCCTACCAATAAATTAATGGAAAATCATTGACTTACAATTTAGCTACACTGATTGTAGAACTTGGTTTAGTCAATTCAACAACCAGCCTTCATAGTAATAGTCAGAATAGATTGAGGTCTTGGTACTGTCATTATTTCTTAATATCTATCTACTTAATAAATTACAGGACTTATAGTCATTCCTAAGATTTCTTATATTGTTTGATGTACTGAGAATTAGATTCTTAAGCATTATCCACAATCTCAAAAAATAATATTTCTAATGATATGTACTCCAAATTTTTTTTTTCTGGCAATGTCAAATGATTTATTAAACTGATGTGAACATTTAAATTCATTAGCATAGGAGAATGAGTTGTGTCTTTAAATCCTATAATTGTTCTGTGGATCAATCAAGACCTAGGCAGTGCTCTCTAGTATATATATTAAAAAACAAAATAAATATATAAATCATACTTTTCAAACCTTTTATACTGATTATGATATCTTATAATTCAAGGAGCAGATAAACAGTTCCAGAGATACAGTGAGAAGTTGATGATGAGTATTTGGAATTTATACAACAAATATTCACCTCATAATGTAAAGCAGCACACTGAGAAATTCAACAACCCTAACACTTCATCGGGCAGCCTTCATCGTAAGTATACAACTTGATCTCATAAGACACAAGCAAATGAAAACTAATCATAATATTTATAATAAATAAAATAATTTAGTATTTGATTATGCTAATGTCTACTTAAAATATAAAACCTAGTTTAAGATGAATTAAATAACAACATACTATCATCTGCAATGTGTATTATGTTAACTAAACTGGAGGAGCTAATATTGGTTTTCAAAACCATTAAATGTCATGAATATTAAATTAGCAAATAAAAATAATTTAGATTAATTTCAATTACTGCAACAATGCGCATACTGATGAGATGTGGTAGGTCCTAGCTAAAATATGGATGCATCTTAAATATTTGTGGGGAAATTGCATAATTAAAAATAATTTGGGCAACTACAACATGATTAAATGTAAAATCTGTACAAATTTCGTTTGTGGAAAAAGGAAAAAATAGTGTAGAATATGATAACAGGATGCTTTCAGCCTCTTGGCTGCTCTGCAACCACATAGTTGTTCTCCTCTTGCAGTTCGTGGTAGTAGGTCTGTAAGAGGCATGATGAAACGATATTACTGAATTTCTAAATTTATTGGTCGAAACTCATCATTTGTTTATAAAAGCTCATATTTACGATAAGTAAAAATAGGTTGGCACTATAGAACAAAAATAAATAAAGAAAATCTAAACATAAAAGTTTAGAATAATTTGCATGTTTATGTTTTGTGATGAAGATGAGAATAAAGAAATCGAAAATACACAAGACAATAAAAAGCAAGAATAATAACAAAATAAAAAAAAACAAATCAAGAGTATATCATGGTAATTTTCTGTTTTGATAATAAATAGTTTTAAAGTAGGTACTGCTTCAAATGCAAAATGAAAGTTATATACAAAATAGAAATTGCATTCAAAACATCAGTTAACATTAACTTTTTTTGTCATTTTTTTTTTAACCAAGATTTTGTCTAGCTCATTCAACCAAGATTATGATGTTATAATTGAACATTTAATATAATAAATAAAAAAACTTATTTTTATTATACTTTTCTAGTATCTTAATACAAACACAAATAATCAGTTTACTTATACACTTGCCAAATTATTAGGATACTTCCTCAAACGTGTCTAATTATTTCTATTAGTATTGTGGCACTAGACAAGTATAATAATAATAAACATGTTTTTTAAATTATAGTATTTTATTTATTGTATAATTTTTTTAATTTAATACCCAAATTTAAGCCCAAGTGACTATAAATGCATACAAACATCTTTAGGTCTAATTGTGCACAAAATATTTCTTAATAGCAATTTATTCTTTATATTCATAAAACATCGAAAGCTATCAATTTGAAATTTGGCATGCATGTGCCAAATAAGATAATATATAAGAAAATGAGGATTGTAATATAAGATTAAAAAATTAGCCAAGTTTCATAACATCACCAGCATCAATTAAATTTTTATCTAATGACATTTATACATTTATTAGAAAATAAAAAAAACATCAAATTGATTTGAAATTTGGCATGACTGCATCCCTTTATAATAAATAAGTTTACAACAGTCTCAGGTCAATAGGTGACCGCTGAGATTGAAATTGATTTTTCCTGTCCAAAAATATAATTTTTAATCCTAGTGGTGATAGTTTTAAATTATAAGTTGGGTGATTATTCTATTCTGAGGGGATGAGTATGAGCATAGCAGATTCGATAAGGTGAGGAAAAGTTATAAGGAACCCCATACCCAATTGTTTTTAAACATAAAAAACGTTTTTTCAAAATAAAATTTGATGATTTTTAATGTATTTATTTAACTATACAATATTTCTTATTAATTTTTTTCAGTTCTTGGTGCATTTGGACAAATGTAAAGATGAAACTGCCCGACGTAGTTCACGTAATGACGTGATAGAATAAAACAAAATTCTAAATTCATATCTCAGAGCAGGTTTTCTGTTCCAAACTTTCATGGCTGTTTTTAGATTTATTCATATTATTTTATAAAAATAAATTCTTATTTTTATGGGGGAAACTGAATATTTTTTAACTGTTCCTAATTCCAAAGCATGTCTACAGAGATAAAATACTTGTTTTTGATTGATTAAAGAAACAGGTTTGTACTAACCAACTTATTGTGTAATTCACTCTTATTACAGCTTATTTACCTCTACATCTTATGGCTCTTTTATTAAAGCAAAATATTGTTAACTAAATACAGGGTAGTACATTTCATGTACATAACCCGACTAAATCAGCTTTTTGTCAAGCTATTATCAAAAAATTAGTATCTAACCCCACTATTGTCAAAAATTAGTATCTAATCCCACTATTGTCAAAAAAATTAGTATCTAACCCCACTATTGTCAAAAAATTAGTATCTGACCCCACTATTGTCAAAAAAATTAGTATCTAACCCCACTAAGTCGACTAGCAATCACCAATTTGTTTTTTGGCAATCGTCTTCCTAGTATAGCAATAATTTTTAAATTTCAAATTAGAACATAATATGGATTCATTAAATAACTACAATACTTGCTAAACAATTTAATACCAATGTCACTTTATTCTGGATATCCACCAAAGAGCTATTGTCTGACATACATAACAGTTTTTACCCAATAAAAATAACCAAAACTAACTACTACAAACACCGCTACTAGCTCTGTTTCTAATGAAGCTATAGCACAAAAAAATAAAGTATCTACCCCACTGTTGCAAACAGAGTATATTTCATACTGATTAATATTCACATAAAATTTTCACTTATAAATTAATCTGTCCCTTAGATGTCTGTCATGCCAATTCCAACATTCTCCACACCCAGAAAAAGTGGACAAATACTAACCTATGTCTCACCTACTCTATCTTTGGTTCATTTAGGAATTTAATTTATTATCCCAATTTGTAAATAAATATTTTTGGCACAAAATAACAAACAATCAAACATTTTTACCCTACAAGTTTTATAAGCAAAATACAATACACACTAATATATACTATCATCATACTCCTAACCCAAAAAATTGTATTTTTTATGATTCCAAGTTCGGAAACTCCTTGTTTTTCAAATTTATGAGGCTTGTCCACGTCGTATACGGGTTAAATAAAAATTAAACATATACTTTATTTTTGTCACATAAATTAAGAAAATGTTTAATTTCCAATAGTTTCACTCTTTCCTTTAAAATAAAAATAAATCATTTGTCATGCATAATTTCATCAGTATGAGGTAACGCCTAGTAACGTATATAATATCCTCCAAACATAGTGCAATTTGATTTGACATAGTTGGTAGCAGTGCGTTTCCACCATAAATTATTAGTAGGAACCAATTAGAATCCAAGATCTCCAGCGAATCCGCAAATCAAAAACTAATAGACATACCATAGAGTACTCACTTAAAACTGTGACATCATGAATAGTGTGACGTCACATAGTACAAATATGTATTGTAAATATTAATTATAATCAGTCTATGAGTAGCAGCCACACTGAATGTATCTTCTTAAAACCCTTCCCTCTAGACAATATCACATGGCGCAGTGTAATTTGATCTTATGCTCCTACTGTAAGTAATAATTACTAAATTTACAATTTCTTTTATTCAAAAGCTTATAAAATTAATTATTATTAAAGATGAGTTCATCTCGTGGTTTGACTGGCATGAACATGTCTGGAAATCTGTCATCAAACTGGACTTTTTGGAAACAAAAATTTCTAAATTATTTGCAAGCAACTGAAACTAACAAAAAAGATGAAAAAACTCAGTGTGCTCAGCTTTTATATTATATTGGAGATGAAGGAATTCGAATATTTAATACTTTTAAGTTCGATTCCGATAAGAAAGATAAAATTGAATTTTTATTAAAAGCTTTTGATGATTATTTCATACCAAAGAAAAATTTGGTGTATGACAGACACTGTTTCTTCACGTGCAAGCAACAAGATGGAGAAACTTTAGAGCATTATTTGATTAGATTAAAAAATCAATCTTTAAATTGTGAATTCGGAGATCTGACAGATGATTTAGTAAAAAGTATTTTCATATGTGGTCTTATTGAAAATACTCTAAGGGAACGATTACTTGAATTAGAGGGAAAAGATTTAGATGAAACTTTTAAATTAGCTCAAAATATTGAAAAGTCTAAAGAGAGATCTGAAAATATAAAGAAAGGCTCGGATCATAGTGAGTCATTAGAGGTTAACCAGTTGAGATCACGTGGTAGTGGTAAGCCAGCTAGACCTAGCAGAGATAATCAGAGTCGGGGTCAGTCTAATAAAAACAAACCCGCAACGAGTCAAATAAAAACAAATAATAATTTCACGTGTCAAAGGTGCAATTTATGTCACGGTGTAAAAAAATGTCCCGCGTACAAAGCTGTTTGTTTTCATTGTAAACGAAAAGGTCATTATTCTAAATGTTGTTTATATAAGCCTAAAAAAATTTACAATTTACAGGGTGGAGATTATACAGACGACGAAGAATCAAATTATTTTATAGGTCAATTAAATGTAACCAATAGGAATGCGCGAGAGTGGACAGCCCAAGTATCGATACAAAACAATAACAAATTAATATTAAAATTAGATACCGGAGCAACGGCAAACGTACTAAGTATTAATGACTTTAATAATTTAAAATTAAAAAATGTTGAATTAAAGCCTAGTAAGGTTAAATTAACCACTTTTTCAGGTGAACATGTTAATGTTATAGGTAAAACAGATCTTTTGGTGTCTCATAAAAATTATAATGAGACTTTGAATTTTGTAGTAGATGATCACTGTCCATCAGTTTTAGGACTGGATGGTTGCACTAAATTAAATTTAATTCAAAGAATAGATTCTGTTAAAAAGAATGATAACGTTAATAAAATAATTTTAGACTTTAAAGATCGTTTTAAAGGAATTGGTTGTATAAAAGAGAAACATCACATAACTATTGATGATTCTGTAAAACCTGTTGTTCACCCTGCTAGAAAAATACCATTACCTTTAATGGATAAATTAAAGTTAAGGCTTAATCAACTAGAAAAAGACGAAATAATTAAAAAAGTCGATGAGCCTACGGCTTGGGTTAATTCTATCGTGTTGGTGCGAAAACCAAATTCTTCTGATATTAGGATATGTATGGATCCGAAAGACTTAAATTTAGCTGTTCAGAGGGAACATTACCAATTACCTACAGTCGATGAGATTATAAGTAAATTAGAAGGATCAAAAGTTTTTTCTACTTTAGACGCCTCAAATGGATTCTGGCAAGTTCCTTTAGATGAGGAAAGCTCAAAATTATGTACTTTTAATACGCCGTACGGAAGATATTCCTACTTACGTTTACCTTTCGGTTTAAAATCGGCAAGCGAAGTTTTTCACAAGAAATTTAAATCTATTTTTGATATAGAAGGCTGTGAAATTATATAGATGATGTATTTATACATGCTAAATCTAAAATCGAGCACGATCAAATTTTGAAAAAAGTCCTTAGTCGAGCTAGAGAAGCTAACGTGACATTTAATAAAGATAAATGTCATTTTTACGTGTCTGAAGTTAATTTTTTAGGACATACTTTTACAGCTGACGGTATGAAACCTCAAAATGATAAAATAAAAGCTATAGTAGACATGAAAAATCCGACCAATAAAAAAGAAATACAACAATGGTTAGGTATGGTGAACTATGTTGGTAGATATATTCCCAATTTATCATCTTTGACTGAACCTTTACGATCGCTGATTAAAAAGGATGTACTATGGGAATGGAGTCAGCAATGTCAAGATGCTATAAATAAAATACGAGAACTTTTGACGAAAGCTCCTGTTCTTCAGTATTATGACGTTAAAAAGCCGTGTAAGATTTCGGTTGATAGTTCACAGTCAGGTTTAGGTGCCTGTTTACTTCAAAATGACTTACCTTGTTATTATGCTTCTAAATCGTTAACCGAAAACCAAAACAATTTGCTCAAATCGAAAAAATGTCTCGCAATTCTTTTTGGTTGTGAAAAATTTGAACAATTCATTTATGGTAAATCGGTCGAAATAGAAACGGATCACAGACCTCTGTTATCTATTTTCAAAAAGCCACTATATCAGTGTCCTGTTAGACTTCAGAGAATGCTGATTAGACTACAAAGATACGATATAAAATTAACTTATGTTCCTGGTCGTGATTTACACATAGCTGACGCTCTGTCCAGAAATAGCGTACATCATAAAAGTAATAAAGATTTAATAAAGTTTGATAAAACTTTAGATGAAGTAGTTGAAGCTCAGATATGTTTAGTCATTGAAAATAATAAATATTTCAGTAGTACGATGATGACTAATCTTAAACATGAAACTTCATCTGACAATGATTTACAAAGTTTATCAACTTTAATTAGGCAAGGTTGGCCGTGTAATATAAGAGAAGTTCCAAATAATTTAAAACCATATTACAAGTACAAAGAAGAACTCTCAGAAATTCAAGGTTTACTTTATAAATCTGATTGTGTCATAATACCTCTCAAAATAAGGAAAAATATGCTAAATAGACTACATCAGAGTCATCAAGGAAAAGAGCGTACTAAAGCCTTAGCAAGAGAGTGTATGTTTTGGCCGGGTATGAGTAAGCAGTTAGATGATATCATAGATGAATGCCAAACCTGCCAAACATACAGGAAAACTAATATAAAGGAACCTATGATACCACACGAACTTCCTACCAGACCATGGCAGAAACTTGGTTCTGATATTTTTATGTTAGGAAGTCGACATTACCTAATCGTTATAGATTATTTTTCAAAATACGTAGAAATCGCTTATTTGCAACAACTTGATAGCGCAACGATTATAATGCACTTAAAATCTATAATGGCTAGACACGGCATACCTGATATTTTAGTAACTGACGGTGGACCTCAATATTCAAGTTTTGAGTTCAAAAATTTTGCAAAACAATGGGATTTCAGGCATATGATTTCGAGTCCCACCTACCCCCAATCAAACGGCATGGCGGAGAGGGCAATTCAAACTGTAAAATCTTTATTAAAGAAAGCTCATCATGATAACCGAGATTTATATCTTACATTACTACACTAGAAACACGCCTGTAGCAGACTTAGGATCACCGTCTGAATTATTAATGTCTAGAAGATTAAAAGATAATCTTCCTTCAAATTTAAAAAAGTTATCGCCTCATGTAATACCACCTGCAACTACTGTCAAAAAATTGCGTGATAGACAACAGTCTCAGAAAAAATATTATGATCGCGGTACTCGTTCTTTAGAAAATTTAAAGCCTCAACAAAAAGTAATGGTACAGAGAGGTAACAAATGGTTTCCAGGTAAAATTTCCTCAACAGGAAGCACTCCAAGAACTTACCATGTAGATATGGATCAAGGAAGAACTTTACTACGTAATCGTAAATACTTACAAGGAATACCCTCTATACCTAATATACTAACTCGACCTTCTGATACATTAGATAATGATGAGATTCATTTACCATCTGAAAGCTTATCGCCAATATCGGCATCTGATATTGAAAGTTTTGAAGAAGAAGAAGTAGAGGAAGAGGAAATAGTTGAGGAAGAAGAAGTAGAGGAAGAAATTATAGAAGACGAAAAGAAGAAAGATATCGAAAACACTACAGCTAATACATCTACAGCTGATTCTACTATTAACGAGTCTATAGGTGAAACATTTAATCCACCAGCTAAGACATCCAGTGGAAGACCTATAAAGCAACCTCAACGCTTCAAGCCTCAAGTCTCTAGTCCTCGACATCAACCTAGCCCTAAGAAGTCTAAAAAGAAGGTTGTATTTAGGAAGAAGAAAAAATAATTTTGTTTCATTAAAATAAGAATATTAGTTTATTTTTGTTATTATTAAATATTTTAAGTTTTGTATGAATGATGTGGATGAATGGCTGAGTGAGCTTTAAAAGATACTTGTTTTATTTTCTTTTATTTTTTATTTTTATGTTTAAGAATTTAATTTTGTAAAAAAAAAAAATATTTTGTTCTCTGAGAAAAAGGGAGATGTGACATCATGAATAGTGTGACGTCACATAGTACAAATATGTATTGTAAATATTAATTATAATCAGTCTATGAGTAGCAGCCACACTGAATGTATCTTCTTAAAACCCTTCCCTCTAGACAATATCACAAAAACCATTAAAAATTAAAAAGTTAAAAACAAACAGGGAACTAAGTACCTACAATGCCCTTGGGTATACACACTTAACTAAATTACAACCAACATAAAATAAATAAATACATAACAAATATTATTGTTTTATTGTTAGAGAAAAAATAAATATTTACAAGATAAGATATTGGAGTTGGGAAGAATTAAATTTTAACAATATGGTTTGATTTATTGTGAGCCATCATTTTCTCCATTCTTCTTTTTTCTTCTTTGAAAGCCAGTGTGTTCAGTTTCTTTTCTTTCCGCCTTTCCTAATAAATAAATAAAAAAATATTTAAAGAGTCTTAAATAGAGTTTAACATAAAAAACAGAAATGAGTAAGCTGGTATTTACTGGACATGCCTATGATTCATCATGATAAATAAGTTAAAAGATTTTGAAGATAAATAATAATATAAAACAAAAAATGTAAAAAGACAAACCAGTTTGTGTTGTCTAAAAGCTTTCTTTCTTTCCAGTCTCTCTTCTGGTTTTTCATCCTTAGGTCTCATACTCAGCAATGATATAGCAGATGCTAATGACCTTGGACCTGATTTAGCAGTAAATTCATCACCCCCACTAAGTGCTGCTAGTGCTTTAGCAGTTAAACGTGTCTTGGTCTCTGGAATTCCTGTCTTAGGGTTTATTTTAATTTTCGACTGAAACAGAAATTTTAAAAGCATAATGGGTTAAATTTATGACTTCTATGGGTTAAATGGCTTCCCGGGTTTTGGTTCTATTTTCTTCTTCTCAAATATTATTGGAATACTATATCATTGTTATTTTAATTTTTTAATCCACCCTCAGTCCTACCCCCCTCCATGATCCCCCCCTTAAAACCTTATGATTTCTTTGAAAATTCGCTTAAAAGAAAAAATTTGAGAGATAGTGTCTATCAAAGCTTAAAAAGTCAAAAGTGGATATTTTAAAGACAGCAACATACATCGAGATGAAATAAAGTGGATCTATTCATCACTCACAGAGATGCCTTTGCCTCAAATTTCAATTCAATCAAATAAATTTTTTTCATGCTTCTTTTTAACTTAAATGGCTTAAAAAAAGCAATTAAATACCATGGTCTAAAATTTAATCTTGTGGGCAGCACAACTAAACCTTAAATAAACTGTAAATATACACACGTATATAATATGTTGTAGCGTTGCGCTTACTGTTGGGTGCTCTAGGGTATGTTGGAGCTCATTGGAGTGTGTGGTGTCGGTATTGTTGACAAACCGTTGTGCGCTAGACGTTGGGATTATAGTGTGTGGCCCTAGCGTTTAGTATCTATGCGTGTGTTTGTCTATGATATCGATACCACTGCGCTCTAGTGTGCGCTAGCATGTACTGCAGTACCTAGCAGGGGGGCCGCGTCGCCCCTGCAGTTCTCCCTAGGATTTCGTGGCGATAGGTTTCTCGATATGAGATCCTGGCGACAACTCACCCTTTTTAAGTATGTAGCAAAGTAAACTAAATTATAAAGTAAAATTATTCTATAAAGTAAAATTAACGTTAGTAATAGCCATAATTTAATAATTGATAAGTTTGATATTTAATTAATAATAATGTGATAAAGTTTTTTTTTAATTATAAATGGTCGATCCACATTAATATCGTTCTTGTTTATTTAATCACCTTTTTTTTATTAAATTACGGTAGTAATAACACCGTAATAATGTATATGCCATATATTTCTTTTTTCTTCTAAATTTTTCATTACAACAAGTTTCTTTTGCATAGATTTTAATGTTGAAAATAATTTTGCTAAATTTTAGTCGTACTTATTATCACTAAAATGTTTGTTACAAAATTTGTTGTAATTTTAGCTCCACTGTATTTATTTTTTGTAATAATGTTTTTTCTGTCTCATAAATTCATCCATTTTAAAAATTAAGGTCAAATGTTAAACTCACTGGTGGGGCGTCTATAATTTTAGGATGATTGTAAATGTTTGAGTAGGTAGATAAAATAGATTGGCAATCCCACTTATCTTCTTGCTTAACTTCAACTAAGCTACAGTCACTACCTTCACTCTCACTTTCACTATCTACTAATTCAGTTGGCTGTGTTTCTAGTTTCTCCTGAAAAATAAATTGATTAGCAACTCTCTGATGGATGGGGATTGACATTTAAATAAAGTTATTTTTATAAATTACTTGATAAAAGTAAGCTTTAGTTCTACATGTTAAAAAAATGTATTTTGTTTTAATTACTCAGATAAAGTTGAAATAAGGTTAGGAAAGAAAGGAAGTCTGGTGGAAATTTAAAAAATTTCCACCAGACTTCCTTTCTTTCCAAACCTTATTTCAATAATACCTTATCTGTTTATTGTTTGATTTTGTTCATTTAACTTGAGTTTCGTTGTATTTTTAAACTTGCTGTTGTTTTTTCCTTATATTTCAAATTATTTGTTTAACTGTGGTAAAGTTTTTGTGATGTTCTTTTGGTTTTGGTATAATATTTACTAAATATTTTTGGTGTTGGTTGTTTGTTTTGGTTTTTGTTTACACTGAAGATGCTTGGCTTCGCCATGCGAAACGTCTGTAATTAATGTTTATTTAAATAAAAAATTTCTACAGGA
Organism: Microvelia longipes; assembly: GCA_018340805.1. Taxonomy (NCBI): domain Eukaryota; kingdom Metazoa; phylum Arthropoda; class Insecta; order Hemiptera; family Veliidae; genus Microvelia; species Microvelia longipes. The sequence goes on from JACMZG010000002.1 coordinate 47,266,082, forward strand.
CTGAAGTCTTCATTAATTAACCTAGAATTTAATTCTTAACAGTCCAATAACTATTTTGTTAATTATGTAAAATACATATTTATATGTTAATAACATTTTGATATTTCTCTTAAACAAATATTATTAATCAAGAGATGTTTAATATTAATTGTCAAGAGCCAAGGCAAAAAGGTTAATCTTGGTATAATTATCAAGCTTTTTGCAAGTCGGTTTATCTTCAGATGGTGTATAATGTGAAGTTAAGTGACATAGTTTTTAGAGAGTAAAAAAGCACTTTTCCCTCCCAAGGGAGAAAAAGTTTAGCACCCTTGAGATTTATTGAGGGGGAGGGGTCTGATCCAAAAAAGATAAAATAAAATACAACAAAATGTATGAAAATAAGAATATAACAATAATTAAATGACATCAACATCTGGAGATAAAATCTTGTATGCACCTTGGGAATAAAATGCTATTTTCCCCTCGTAATTAACTTCCTCAATTTTACCCACATTACTTCTTCGCATTACCTCGGGAGTTAAATGAATTGTTTCCCCTGGCTTTTGCCTTCAGAACCAACTAATTGCTCTGGGAAATACTAGCATTCTTTACTCTCTTGGTGCATAAATAACTATTATGATGTCATTAACTGCCATTAATAGCAGCAAATAATGCCAAAAATCATAAAACATAAATAATAATAAATAATAATAAAAACATAAAACAACATTTTAAATTTAGCATAGATGTAACATAAATTTAAATCTAAAAAATCCAATAAAATATACTAAGTGTATTTTTTTCTTTTTTTTTTGAAGACTATACAACTACAATCAACAATATAGTATATTCTAAAACAGAATCGATAATAAATAATCACATGGTTTGGTTAAATCACTCACAGGTTTAATAGTATTTTCAAATTGCTGAGCCATTTCCAGCAGAAGCTGATTCTTAATATCCATATCTCCCTCTATTTCTTCAGTGTCCAGGGCTCCTATCTCTGTCTCATCATAAGCAGCAAACATCTAGGTACATAAATGAACAAGTACATAATCAAACTGCAACGTAAAGAAATTGGATACGAGGTACCATGGAACTTTTTCTCACAACATCGGATTAGCTTCGATCATCTTCCCTACTTCAGACTCGCTTTGCCAGTCCTCATAATATAAAGATCACCAAATTTACACTGCAACACGTCTTTGAACTCGCTTCCCTTGTTCTCAGATAGTAAATATATTCATTTTATTCCTAGCAGTCACCCATCTAGGTATTGACCTCGCTCGGTGCTGCTTAACTTTTATGATCCAACAAAAACAGTGGATATACTTGTCATATTAAAATGAAATTTAGTAAACTTATTTATTAGGTAACGTGATACACCTGAACCAAGTTTCAACTTAATAGGATTATTGTTTATTTGTTTACAATTTTTTTAGTAACAAGTTTTATTCAATAAAAATTTAACTAATGCTGATAATGGAATGAAATTTAGCCCTTATGTAGGCCTTTTATCAACATATGTTTCTGCTCATTATGAATGTTTGAAATTTTTGCCAAATCATTATTGCCGGTTGCTCACGTCATAAACATTTTATTTCCCAGATTGATTTTTGTACCAAATTTCAACTTTTCATCATAAATACCCTAGGAGCTACAATGATAACAGACAGAAAACTTAAATACTCAGGAGACCTTAAAATGAAATGGCTGAAACGGATAATTCAGATTCAGGTAAATGCCTGGTTTTGGAGTTTTGCAAACACAATAATTTATCTATATATATCCACGGTATAAATGAGGAAAAGTAAAACTTACAAAAAAGAGTTTTGACCAAACCAACCAAGCAAAAAATCTAAAAACACAATCTATAAATCTACACTAATCATTAAATTTAATATTTATAGTTATTTATTAGTGTTATTTATTCCTTTCTTATATGGTTATTTTCCTTTGTTGTATATTCCTTTGTCTTTGGTATTTACTTTTTATTATACCCCCTGATTTTTCATTTTTATGTTTAACCTGCATTACATAACTGTTTTGCTATCTGATAATTGTAATTGTTTTTCCCCCTTTCTTTTTATTTTTATATTAATTTACTTCACACATTTGTATGCTAATTATAGATTATTATCTCTGTTATCATTTTCCCTCTCCTTTTTATTATTTTATTTTATTATTTTAATTTTTTCTAAACTTTTATTACTCATAATTATTTTTATTTATATACAGTAATTTCGTATAATTCTAATTTAATTTTTGCACACATTTTACTTATTTTATTTTCTACTTTATTTTCTACTTATTTTATTTTATTTTACTCTATTTTATTATTCTCTCTCTCCTTTCTAATTTATCTTTATCTATTGTTTTATTTCTTGTTAGCTAGTTTTTTAATATTCCTTATTTAACTTTTAATTATTTTCTGATAAAACTCTATATTTACAACAGGGTGGATTTTGCTTTTTCTTTTTAAGGTAACTATTGTGTTTTTAGATTTATTTTGCTTGGTTGAGTAGTTCTAATTCTTTAAATTATTTTTTGGTTGAATTTTTGTTAATTAAATATATTTCTTTTTAGGCATGATTATGGCCAGCTTGGCCGAAACGTCGCCACATTAATTCATTTTTTTATTATCCCGTTCTTGGACTATCAACATTAAAAATAAGTTAAAAGGAATACAGCTCAACGTCTTATTTAAAATATAATACATTAAATAATAATATTGATTTATTTACTTTGCATGGTTCAAGTTGGTAAATGTTTCTAATCATTAAAACTTTTTACCCTTGAGAAGGGATAAAAGTTACATTTTCATACAGACCATGACAACTCATGGTCTGAATCTACAGCAAGAAAAGTAACTAGGGGGAATAAAATAGAGTTAGATGCCATGACAACTATTTAACTCCTCTCTGCGTTTCATTTTTAGCTCATAGATAAAACTGATCAAGGAGCTTTTAACTTTAACCAAATAGCAATCTATGTAAGGATTTATTTTTTGCCCCATAAATTAACAGGTAACATTAATTAAGTATTTGTTTAAGTTCACTGCTTGTAGTTATATTATTTTCTCCCTTCTGGAGGTATAACTTTAACTTATCACAGAAGCAACAAATTGATGCTTCATATAAATATCCAAACCTCTGAGTATATATATAGATATATATATATATATATTATATATATTATATAATTAATATATAATATATTAATTATATAACAATTATATCAAATTAAATAAGAATAAAGGCTCAAAAGACAAGTGGTTTCCTTCACACCATCTTACCTCTTCAAACCTATCATCCAGGTGTCTAAGCTGTTCATTTCTTCTCATAACAGAACTAGTCATAGAATAATCAGTAAACCTAGATTTAGTTTCAAAATCCTCTAGACTCCCAAGATCATCTTCTTCTTCATATTCCTCTTCATCATCATATTCTTCATCAAATCCATCCATTGAGTCAACATCACTACCTGCATCATCAGAGCCCCTGAAAGAAGAAAGACAAAAATAATCAAAGATAAAATAAGAATTAAATTTGTAGAGTATATTCTTAAAAGAAATAAAAAAATCAAGTACAGGGGACTTTGGAACTTTTCCTCATCACATCTGATTCGCTACACTTATCCTCAGAATATAAAATTCTTGAAATGTATACTGCAAAACCTCTTCAGACTCTACTGCACTCCTCTTCGCTTGTCCTCATATAGTAAATACATTTGTTTCATTCCCAGCGGTCACCTATCCAAGCACTGACCATGCTCGATGCTCCTTATCTTTTATAATCCAACAAAAATTATAGATATACTTGTAGTATTAAAACAAAACTTGGTGTATTGTATATTTTACACAAGTCATTTAATAAAAATTGAACTAATGCTGATAATGAGATGAAACTTGGCATATATGTTACTCTTGTACATAGCTACATGCATGCCAAATCTCAATACAAAGATGCATTTTCCCATTATTTATGATTTTTTAAAATTTTTGATTAGTCATTATTGTGGGTAAATGACATCATAAAAATTATTTTTGGGATAGCACAAATACAGCGGTAGACTGATTTTTGTTCTAAGTTTCAACTCTCTAGCAAAAATAAACTGGGAGCTACGATGATAAAAGACAAACACACACACACATACAGACAGAAAACATGGTAAAAACCACTTAGGAGGCCTTAAAACACTTGAAATCACACTTGGATCATTCCGATGACGGTATGGTTTCAGATTTTTTTTTGCAAACAATTGTGTTTGCAAAAAGTATTGACTTTCCTATATACCTACAGTATAATGAGGAAAAATAAAAAATCAGGTACGGGGTTCCTCAAACACCCTTAAATATAGATTACATAAATATAATTTTATATTTAAAACTAACCTACTAGTGCCCAGTGAGGCCGTATGGCATTGCAAAACATTTTGTCATATTTTACTCTATATCTCAACTAATAATATTGATATTGAGCTGTTGACTACTTTTAAAATAAGAAGGATAGTGTTAAAACATGATTCATATTAATATGGTTTGCTAATTTTGGAATAGAATGTTCAGTATATAGTAAGAAATAAGTTTTAAACCAAAATCATAAAAGTTTTAGTAAAAGAATGCATGTGAATATTTTTTTCTTAATTAATATTTTAACAGCATGAGTAGTTTTTTGATTTCCCTGTTTATTATGAATTATTCACTATTTAAGGTTTTTATTTTTAGGTATTAACGTGTAACATGAATATGCTCAGTGTGGAGTGAAATATAGTTCTGTAAAAACAATATCACATTGTCTCATTTGTGCCCACTCATCACTACTAAACTAATATGGAGACCAATCAACAACACAGGGCTTTCTGCCTTAAAAGTAAAAAGATTCCTGTAATTTATCATAGCAGCAGAATGGTGACCAGTTTTTGATTGACGGTGTCAATGGTTCATAAATATTTAATCTTAAGTTCTATATATATATTTAACCGTCATGTTTAATGTTATTAATTTGTTTATGTTGCTAAATATTTTGAATGTAAATATGGAAAATAAATAAATAAAAAAAATCATGCAAATCACCTTTTTGTATTTATCAATAAATAAAGGAATTATTGAAATTGAAAAAAGCCTTTAATTCAAGATTATTCTTATGAGGAAGGTGTGGATTGACCTTATATTAGCCTATAGATGTGTAAACAGTGCCTAAATCAGCTATAATTATAGCTGTTTACAATAATCACAAGCTATCATGGCCTAAGGGTTCAGTGAATAAAACAAAGATGATAGAGACATTATATTCTTTCAGACCTCCACTACAGACATTATTAGTCAGCTGCTTGCATCCGAAAAAGTCATCATAGAAAATGGAATTTGTTAACTGGCGGTTTTAACAACATATTCATGTATTCATTTAACATGCTAGGTGTGAAAAAGTTAGTAAAACATTAATACTTGTTGTGAAAGTAGCCATCAACAAGTCCAATACATTTTAAAATGTATTAAATTTGGTTAAAGATTAATTTTTACATATGAAAGCAAATAACAGGTCCAGGAGGTTTTAAAAACAAAAATACACAAGTCACATTCGTAATCAACTTTTCAGAAAAATATGTAATACATAGAGGCCCTCCTAACACTATTTTATATGTCCTCATTTTGATCCACCTCAATGAGGTTCTTGAAGGTATTATGTTGAGCGTTGAGGAATGGGACCTTGCCCTAAATACCACAAACATTCCCTAAAAAAAATTCATTAAAATCTGATGATTGGATTTTAATCCAACCAGTGTTTTTAGCAAAAAAACACTGGTAAGAGAACTTTTTACAGAATGAAACGTTTTTCTAAAGATGATAAAAAAATTAAAAAAAAAGTGGAAATGGAAATTTTGAAAGTCATTGATGACTTTTTATTTTGATTTTATTATTTATTTATTTGGTATGAATTTGGTTATTTTTGGGGTGTGAGGGGGTTTGTTAGGGTTAAGGATAATTTCCACTTTTTTGGTTTGGGTATTTTAATTTTTTTGCAGGATTTCAAAAGATATTTTTGATGGTGTTTTGAATAGTTTTATTTGTAAAGGGATTTGCAGGAGTGTCAAATAGGTTTCCTATGCAGTCTGTGGACTGACTTTTGATGAATCAACATAGCATTTGCCAGTAAAATTGAAGGAAACCACAGAAAACCTCAATAAGGTTGATCGGACACGCAGTTATATTAATATTATATTGTGACATAATGTCACTAATGTCAATAATTATTATAATTGTTTTGTAAGTTAAAAATAAAAGTCTGATAGTTAATGTTGTAACTATGTGTAAGTGTTCAAGTTAATAAGGCCGTAACAATTGGTGTCAGAAGTAAAACACACAAACAGTACACTGCGCAGTAACCAAGTATTTATTAAACATTTATTTCTATTTATCATTTAAAAATATTCAAATGTCAATCCAAGTAAAAATAGATGCCCTAAACGGTAAAACAGTTGCGGGAGAGTTAGACGAACGCTCTCTTTCCGTTGTAGGCAAAAAGGCTGAATTACGTGACCGTTTAACTACAGCTATAATTGAGGAAGGAGGTAGTATAGAGGATTATTTGTTTACTGTCAAAGACAAATATGCTATAAAGCATCTTATCGAGCAATTAGAAAACACGCGTGACGAGCTTACAGATTTTGTAAAGAGCGAACTACTGGAGATTAGGCAGGATATTGTCAGTCAAGAGTTTAAGATATCACAAGTCAAAAATGATTTACAAGAATACACTAGAAATCAAATCAAAGAATTACGAAAGGATATAATTGAGTTCAATATTTATGACAATGAACAGACAAATCATACTATTACTGCTATGGAAACCAAGATAAATTCTTTAACTGATAAACTTAAGTTTGCCATAGCTTCAACTTCTAAAGAAAGTGGTGTAGTGGGAGCTGTCTCATCTATTCGTCATAAGGCTCCACAATTTGATGGAGATACGCCGTGGTCGGTTTTTTAATGACAGTTTAACATTGTAGCGGATCTGAATAAATGGAATGCAGTGGAGAAGGCTGCAGCATTATTATTAGCATTGAAAGGCAAAGCTTTAAAGGCATTGCAGGTCATTCCAAAGGACGCACAAGAAGATTATGATAAGCTACTCAGCAACTTGGATCAAAGATTTGGTGATTCTCATATGCAACCTATTCATGCATTAGAATTAAAATCTCGCATCCAAAAGCCTACAGAAACATTGCAAGATTTTCAAATGGATATAGAACGGCTTGTTCGGTTAGGATATGGGGACGTTTTACCAGATGACGTATTTCAGTATCTGGTCATTCAGTTCTTTATCGATGGGGTGGGAGACCGTGAGACTCAACAGGCTCTAAGGCTTTCAAAGTTCCAAACATGTGCAGAGGCTTTGGCGCGTGCTTTGGAATTTGAGGCAGCCAAGAAATCTTCTCGTGGTAACATACGAGTCCGAGAAATAAAATTGGAAGAAGCTAATGAAGAGCTCTGATTGAAAGGATAGTGCAGCGAGTCC
>JACMZG010000002.1:47274577-47302077 GCA_018340805.1 Microvelia longipes
GTATGATAATTTAACCATGTATTATAATTATAATATCTTTATAATAATAAAGTATTATAATCTTTATAGTTTATTTTTCCTTTTGGAGTTCACTAAAACTATAGTTATTTAAAAAAAAAATAATTAGTTGAGTTATATTTTTTTAAATTATCTAATTTGCAATTTTTTCCTAATATCTTTATGACACAAATTAAATACATCATATCAAAGTGTAAACAATGGCGAGATAGCACAGTATTACCTCTTCAAACCTATCTCACTTTTATATCAAACCGTTATATTCTTTTACTATTTTTTTAATTACCGATTAAAAGTGTAATTATTTAAAAATATATTATTATTATTAAAGTGTTGATTTTTATCTTGTTTTCATAAGTTTTTAAGTAAATTATGAACAATTTATTTCTCTTTAAGGTAATAATGTTTATATTATTTTTTTCTCTCTCAATCTATGCAAAACTATTAAAAACTCAGTTGATTCTTATAGAATGCAATATTTAAATATAGACAGTTTTTTTTTCCTATTTTTTTTTTTTAATTTCACAAGATTAGCTAGGTGCAAGTGCAAGGTGCAAGGTGCATTTCAAAGAAAAATCGTTGCCAAATAATTTATGCTGCCAAATATTGAGATGTTCATGCCAACTGGGCTAAATATGAAAAGTAAAATTTTATTTATATTCGTTTCAAATTTAAAAAGAGCTCTTCATTGAATATGACGAGAGTTGTTTGAAAATTTTCTTTGTTTTATGATTTAGAAGTCTTGTAAAGGTTATGACTTTTTTTCAAGGTCTATTTTTATTATATTCGTTGTACATTTCGTCTTAATTGGAGGAAATAATTTTAGCTATGAGCTAATCATTTTCTTTTTGAAACTTAGCTAGGTTTTAACGAAAAAATATTATCAGAACCAGAGTTTTTTAAACTCTCATTAAAACTATTTTTCCACATTTAAAACAATTATTTTGACTTTATATTTCAAAATTCATAGTGTTACTTACTTTTGATTAAATTGTTCTTTGGTCTATTTCTGAGGTCCATATTTAAATTTGATTTTCTTTGATTAGCCTAACTTATCTCTTAAGCAGACCTTGAGGTTTCCTTTTAGAGGCTTTAAGAGACATTTTATGTCTCCTAGCTGAACTAAACATTTTTAAGCTTGGTAAGGAAATCGTTTTTGGGTCTAATACTTGTCTCTAAACTCATGTTAGGCATCTATGAAGGCTGTTTATAAAAATCCCTTTATAATACATGAGAAAAGAATGTCTTGCAGGCTATTTCAAACATATGACATAATTCGTAAATAAAAAATTCTACTAGATATGATTTAATAGCAAACTGTAAAGATAGCTTTTAACTTTCTAACTTTAATTTCTTTAGGTTTAACTGATTTATTGACAAAAAAAAATTAGCTTTAATTATTAAAGCCATTTAAAGTCTGGAATAATGTGTTACAAGGTCATAAGCTTAAGGTTTACTTTAATTTTAAGAAGACTAATCGTGTCGACTATATTTCCTGTGCTACATGTTAGGGACTCAGAGTTATGAATATTAGTAATGCTAATGGACTGAAGTGATTTCTAGGGCGTGGTTGACTTTATCAGAGTTGCCCTTAAAAACAGTTAAAGGTTTTTCCTTCCTTGACTATATAGATAGTCGACGCCCTTTTAATGTGTTGGGCCTTACCTTCGTTCCTCCTTAACCTATAAACTTAACAATTTATCTATTACTAATTTCCTGTAAAGTTTTCAAGTGCAGTGATTTAACATTTTTATGGCCCTGTTGTTGAAACTTTAGAGTTAAGATGAGTGCTATTGTTTGTGATATAACTATTTATTATCATATATTTTGATTTTACCGCCATTTATTACAACCTAAAGCTCAGAGAAAAATCCATATACATATTGAATTTTGTATTGTTAGAATAAAAGTTGCTGTTGCTTGAGATACTGTCGCTTCTAAGCAGGAATGCTTTATTTTATTTTTGGATGAATTCGTTCAGACTTTGTTTGGGTATTGTACTTAAAATCAGGTAAGAGGTACCAGGGAACTTCCTCACACATCGAATTCGCTACGCTCATCCTCTTTTCTTTAAACTCGGTTCTACATATAACCCCTTAGCCTGATAGCTGTCTTATTTGACTAACCTGTTTTTACTGAAAATAAATCTGACAATGCTACATTCTGTCCTAAAATTAGGCCAGAAATGATTTACTTCCCTGCTGTAATCATGCAAACATGTTCTGACAATTCCATGACTACCTAACTGAAAAATCGGGTAATTTCACTCAATACATCACCTCAGCTAAAGTCATCCCTACTTCGGACTCGATTCGATCGTCCTTAGAATGTAGAAATAACCAAATTTATACTTCTACAAGTTTCCAGACTCGCTTTGCTTATTGTAAGCCACAAGATACATTCGTTTTAATCCCAGGGGTCACCAATCTAGGAACTGACATCGCTCGATGCGGCTTAAGTTTTAAGTTGCAACAAAACCTATGGGTATACTTGTATTGAAATGAAACTTATTGTACTTATTTATTACTAAAGGAATACACTTGTGTCATATTTCAACTCAACTGGATTATTTTTCAATTTTATAAAAAACGTCTACACTTTGATCTTAGCCAAAAGGCCGAGAAGCGATAGCCGCCTCCGTGGCCGAGGTCGTTAAGGCGTTAGTCTTTACACTGACCTTTGACACCCACGGAGGTCTGGGGTTCGCATCCCAGGTTACGCTCTCAGTTTATAGAAGATTATTGTTTAGATAAATTATCGCCAACTTTAGAATACACTTTGAGCGTAACGGTTGCTACTACCACCCGAGGTTGGTTCCCGCAGGGGTTATCCCTGATGAGCCGCAAGGCTCTAAACGGGCATTATATTATATTATATTATATAAAAAACGTTTCGATGTATAACTTAACGTAAACGTTTTGTTAATAAATAAATGGTTTATAAATAGTTCACTAAATTAAATAATCGTTCGATTCGATAAACATTGAACTAATGCTGATTATAAGATAAGCAAGCACATTGGTTTGTCTTACATTTGACTAGATGCATGCTAATTTTCGATCAAGACATTTTTCCGTATTGTATGAATTTTCAAAATTATTGCTGTCATCGGCTTCGCTATAGTCATTCTCCCTACTTCGGTCTCGATTCGATCGTCCTAAGAATGTGAAAATCGCCAAATTTATACTGCAACGAGTTTTCGGACTAACTTCGCTTGTTCTAAGACAGTAGATACATTTCCAGTTAATGACGTCGAAATAAAATTTTCCAGATTACACAACTAGACCTAAACATTAATTTATGTACCAAGTGTCAACCCCCTAACATAAATACACTGGGAGCTAAGATCATAACTGACACATACAGACATCTAAATTAGTTAAAACCATTCAAGAGGTCTTAAAAACTCTGAAACGGATAATTTAGGTAGTTTTTCGGTTTTGGATTTTCAGTGCAAACACAATACTATTCTTATATTGCTACGGTATAGTGAGGAAATGTAAAAACATTTAGCGCTTACGTTTTTACCTATAATGTGTTCATTAATTAAATTAAAAATATCAGAAATGTTTCATTATAATTTGTACTTCTATTGCAACTTAGGAATTCAATATTTGATAAATTTGTTCAAACTAGTCTCTGCGTTGTTATCTGGAATATTTTAGTTGGGTTATGAATTGTTTGTTTTAGTTTTTAAGGTTGTTTCATTCTTTTTTACGAAAATATTTAAAGATGCGAACATCGTTAAAAAGCAAATTGTTAGATGTTCTATAAATTTGTTAATCGAAAGCTAAAGTATAATTTTGGAAATAACTGTGTAAACTGTTTAATTTATTCAGTTGGACCACCTCGTTGTTTACATAATAGCTATGACAGTGTCGTTTGGTTACAGCTGTGCTTCCTTACTTCTGGAGTCAAAAGATAAATAGTTGTATTTATTTCTTGAGGTTATCTGCCTCTATGCCTAAAACATCTAGTCTCGCATGAGATAACATGTTTTTACCGGATGCCAAAATTGAGTATTGCCAAAAAATCTTCGTGTCCCGTCTATTCTCGAACGCAGAGCTAATCTTCTCCACTATATTGGATGGTGGCACCTAATTAGTGACACTTCCTTGCCAACTTCCTTATAATTATTATTAAATTTTAGTATGCTTATAGTGACGTTGTATGATTTAAAATTTGCATATTTTTTTATCTGCGTCCTTTCTTGCTTCATATTTTTGTTTTAGTTTAGTATCGATTTCGCCATTTCATGAAGTATAAAGTTGTCCACATCTATGACATAAAATAAATATACTGTGTGTATTTTACCAATGATTAATATGCAGGGTGGACTCTACCTCTCCCTTAAATTTTAAACCATTGGACATAAATATATGATACATAGGGTACATTTCTTGTATCAAAGGAACTTCTTTTTGGTTCTGTAATTAACTTTAGGTGTCCCATGCTGCACCGAATTTTGCGAAAAAAAATAAATTTTACACTTTTATTAGGATTTTTGGGTTCTAGGGTTCTACAAAACATTTTGCTTCTTGCATATTCTTATCTTAGATCGCTATTTTGGCAAAAATAAGTGCCCAAAGTGTAAGAATTCAAAATTTTATTTCAAATTAAAGCTGAAGTATTGACATTAGAAGATATTTGCCGACTGTAAAAATTCTTCATTTCGGCTTAAAAACACAATTCATTTATTACCTTACCTTCATTTTAAGGTGTTAATAGTCACTAATACTGCTATAGATTTAGGTAAGATTGTGACACAGATAGTTTTTTTATTGAAAATGTAATAAATGATTTGTGTTTAATGTAATGTTTAAATTTAATTCTATGTTATAAGTTTTGATAAACCAAAATATTATGAACTTATACCCGAGAAATATTTTCTAACGAAATGTTCAGATCGATAAAATATAAAATCGGCTGTTAAAGCGTTCTAACTAGAATACCAACCCTAATAAATTTAGGTATTGGTCCAATAAAATCAAATCAAAGGCTGGATTTCAAGCTGGTGACGAAACTGTCCCTAACCTGGCCTTACAACCCAAAGTCAGCTGTCTCAATATCAAATCATTTCTAAACAGAAAGAGTTGACGTAAAATTTTCTACATTTCTAAAATAAAATCTGTAAGAATCAAACGTTTCAAATAAAGATTAACTAAATATAATAAAATTTGTTCTAAAATTGTCTTTTTGCCTTGAAGTTTTTTTTCATTTTATTTGTTTTAATATAATTAACTTGTAGGTTTTTTTATTTTCCCATCAGTCTATAAAATATGTTTATTTTATCCTTTATTTCTCCTCTTTGAACTTTGAAACAATTTTGCAATTGAGGTGGCTCGTATGGCGGTAGTTGACTCGGGAATGTGACCAAAGGCCAATATATATAATATATATTATATATATATATATATATTATATATATATATATATATATATATATATAATATATATATATATATAATATAATAATATATATATCATTGTGACATATGTGACATTATTAACCCGGTTTGCAGAGGTGGTAAAAACTCGGTCAAATTAAGGGTAAAGTAAAATGAATGTTTATCACAGTATCGATTAAAAACTTAAAATTGTGACTTAATTTGACATAGCACTTATTTTGCCTTAGTATTCAACTTTCACATAGCTTCCTTGATTTAATATTTTATTTTGTCTTAGCCTTAACATATAACAAGGGTCTTTATCTAATTCTATTTATAATTTTGCTCTTTTAATTTTATATGATAGCCTTTATTTAAAATCAACAAATCTTATCATTGTTTGGAACTTTTTATATCAAATTAATTTTACCTTTGTTTAATATTTTGATGTAAAAATTATAATATATGCCTCTGATGTTATCCTAGTCTTCTCTATCATTTACAGTTTATTTTTAGTAAACATTTTGAGGGAATTTTGCTTTCCTAATAGTTCAGTAAAATTCTTATAAATTTTAGGACTCTAAAACTTTGTTTATGAGACTGTATGAGTAATTTTATTACTAATTACTTGTTTTATTATGTCTACCCAACATCGACTCTGTTCTTACGTTTTGTCATATCTCAACATCTAACAAAAAATCAAACATAAATTTCTTTTAACAATCATAAAAATAAAAGTTTTATTAGTACACAGCTGATTCCAGCAGATTGTTGGTTTGGTGTAACAGCTATAAAACATGTGTGAATATGATTATAATAGAAGCAGCGGGTTAGACTGGACTCCAGCCAACATTCCCTGGACACCTTGAATGACCTCTTAACTTTGCTGGGTTCCATATATTTTATTCTATGAGTTATTTATAACATTTTATTTGCTTAAATGTTTTATCTGTTTGTAAAAAAATCCAATGAACAACATATGTTTGAATAAAATAAATACAATTTAAATGTTTATAGACCTATTTCATTCAAACATATGTTTAAGTAACATTATTCCCAACAAAAACAAATGCGAGTAAAAAAGAGCCAAGTCTACCGTAAAAAGTTATGAGTTCATTGTATTAGTAAAATTATAGGTTCCCAAAAATGCTTGTAAATATATGAGATTTTGGCGGTTTCACTTGCTGACTTGGCCACGCATCTTAAAGTAGTGTGGTACTAATCATCTTGTATAGAGTGTAGACATACACTATCATAATATATTCAGACTATTTAATAAGCTTATTATACACTCCTGTGTGTGCTGAGTAATGGTCAAGTCACAAAATGAAACTGCCAAAACATCGTATATTTGCAAAGATTAATTGGAACCTACTACGTGGCTTATTCAATAATCTCATAACTTTTTTACACGTATACGTTTTTGATGGGATTCCATTCCTTTTTGTAGCTTGAACATTATTTTCTTACAAAAATACGCCAAGAAATATTAAATTATTAATTAGTTACTACATATTAAACCACTTATATTGCTTAACAGTTCTTTTTTCTTTAATTAAACAATAAATATATTGTGTATCAAAAATCTTTTGTCAAAATTAAACTCTCGATATTTTATTTTTCGTGTGCTCTACTAGATGGCGCTAGATGTCAAAAATTTTCTTTATACGTGAAATTGTGGTTAGAATTACATTTTAACTTAGGTATAACATATTAGGTAGAAAGAACTAAAAATGTTAGATTTTGAAATTTATCATTGAATTTCAATTCAAGTATCTTAGAATTTTGATGAGTGAGTTAGTGGGTGAATGTCAAAACTACCTAACTTTGAGCTATTATATCTCATCCCCTGTGAATGGTTAAAGATATGAAATTTAGTACAATAGGTCAGCTCAACAAAATCGTTTAGTTAATCATAAAAATTAAATTTTTAATGTCCTTCATAAAAACATACGAGAGATTAAAAGTAGCCTCAAGATACTTCCTGTAAAGGATGGTATACCGATGAGCGCCAAACTTGGTGGGGGCACTGCCGTGACCCCATATAGGAAAATAAAAATTTTAAAATATTTATTTAAGAAATTGGTCCGTTGAAGTAGTTTAAGCTAATATTCGTTGATATTGTAGCTTATAACGAGAGATATTGCTTTCTCTCTGATACCTCTTTAATTGATATATTTATAGAGAAAAATGAAAATACATCAAGCTCATATACATCGATAGGGGCATAATATATATATATATATAATATATATATAATATTATATATATATACATATAAATAATATACTAATAACTCGTATATGCATTAGTGAATGTTTGCATACCTTGCATTACTTTGTTAAAAATAAGAAGAAATCACTTGTCTGATCAAAGTTACTATCATTTATTTATATTTAAATCTTAAAAAAATAAAACACTTTTGAACAAATGTTTCTTTAGTTTCTTAATAATAAGGTTGCATTAAAGTAATATTTCTAGTATAAAAATACACAAGTCCCATAATAAAATAATAAAAACAACAATTTATCTCCTCTAAATTTTAACTTCCAAATAAAATATTTATTTCGCTAAAAGAATATAAACATAATAATAAATAGAGAAGGATCAACTAATTTTATTTCTTTGTTTTCAATTAGTTTATTTTATACTAAATTACTTTTGGCACAACTATATAAAGATCTAAAATAAAATGTTCATTTTTAATTCTGAGCTGTATGAAAATTTTGACAAAACAAATGAGGAGAGATTTGTTTTAATGAGACCGCATACATGTTCAATAATTTTTTCTTAATTATTTTTTTTTTGCTTAATTATGTGCACGCACATAATTGATGAGCGTATTTAATGCGGCCGTTAATAATAACATATTTGTGTAGTACATGAATAAAAATTATGTACTATGACTTGAATAGTAGTTTTTGTTAAAATGTGCCGGTGGCTATCCTTGATAATGCTGCAATTAGCAACGATTAACGTTTCGTTTTGTACTGGAACTATGAAGTTATTTTTTTCATCATAAGTTTTTATTTTGATCATTTATTTCAACCAAGAGAATTTTTTAAAAATATTCTATTATTGTGTCACACCATGGTTCATGATTCATTATTGTGTCACACCATAATTCATGGTTCTTTATTGTGTCACACCATGGTTCATTATTGTGTCACACATGTTTCATGGTCATTATTGTGTCACACCATGGTTCATGGTTTATGCGATATTGAATGCAATTTCGACTGCAATTTTCTAACACCTATGTGACACCTATAGTGTCGACATTATAATTACTAAGTTTCATTTAAACTGGGATCAAGGCAGTTTTAGTTTATTAATTAAATTACATTCTTAGCTTACAAAAAGGTATGGGATCCCAACAAAAACTCTTGCTACAGAATTACAGTGCCAAGCTAACGTTACCTTGCTAAGTATGCTATTTTGTTGATTCCTAGTAACTTTTTGTTTTTAATAAGATTTTTACCAATTTATTTTGTAACCATTTCACTGCTATAAAATATGGTTGTGTTGCAATTCAAGCAGTAAACAACCTAGTAACAAACAAATGATCATTATGATCTTATAAAAAACTTAGCATTGACAAACTCGCAAGTCGTCTGAGTTTTAAAATTTTTCACAAGTTGATAAGTGCTTTTGTTAGGATTTAATTTAAGTTATGCTATAATTATAAAGATTTTAAATTTAATTCGCATGTATGCCTTTTATACAAAAATGGTCTGCTAACTTAATAAGACTATTACTAGAAATTTCTTAATTGTTTCAATTTAAAATAGTATGGTGTTATTTTGTTAGATTATATACCTTAAGTCATGTATCATGCGACATTTTATCTTGCTCTTACACGAACAATGGACGTATAAAACCTGATTATATCTATAAAATATATTATATATGTATAACTAGTAACTGCAGGCATAGATTGCCTGACAGTTACTAGTTATTCGAATCAACTTCGTATCATAACCTAATTAGCTTTTATATGCTTGTGTCCTAAACATTTAATTAATAAATTAATAATTCACGAAATCTATGATTTAACATTGTTTCACATGATATAATTAGAAATTGCCGGCTGTTGTCTACTGTAACGCATTATAATTTATCGCAGGTGTCTCAATCGCCAAGGGAAAAAATGTACGAATTATAAATATACTTCGTTTTATATGAAATTCGATATTTATGTGTTCTCTTCTATCTATCTCTATCTTTCTATCTAAATTTAATCCCTCAATTATTGTCACTAAGCTCACCATACCATCCATTTTTTTAAATAACTAAATTAAACTCTAGGGTACATGGTATCTTGACTTTTTTTACAACGTTCTTAAGAACCTGTTTTTCAGAATGACATTTCAACACTAGACAATTTTTTGTAGTTTTATGATGTCTTAAATTTTTTGCTGAGTCATTATTGCAAGTTAATGACGTCACCATACTTCATAAATTATAAATAGGGTTTCGATTTTGTTCCAAGTTTCATTTCGATCCGATAAAGCGTTCGAAAGTTATCCCGTCCCATGAAAACGACTTGGAACAAAACCTACATACATATATACATACATACATACATATATTATATATATATATAATATATATTATATATATATATATATATATATATATATCCCCTCCCAGTCTCATAGGCATTTTTCTTTAAAAATTCGCTAAAAATAACAAAAGAAACACAATGTGTTTCAATAATTTTTTTAACATTTCTAATTTATCGATTTAAACTTATGGAATTTTTTAAGTAATGTCTTATATAAGTTCTATATTTTTATTATAGACGTATAATTTATATTAATGCATAATTAGAAATTAATAGTTTACCAGAGAGGTCGGTTAGTTGTTATATCACTATTCGCCTTCTCTTTAATTGACAGCGCCTTAAAATTTGAACATACATTATTAAATTTTACCCTTTCAATATGTATGGTTTATTAAATTCGATTGTATTAAAATATCAAAAGTAAGTTGTGTAAGTTTATATTACTTTAATAGCTTGTAACAATAAAACAAAAAATAAAAACGTTTCCTATTATGAAAAGTTTTATTGATTATTAACTTTTTAGTGTCTTCATTAGAACCCGGCATAATTGCAATTGTTGCCTACCGACAGAAAGATTTATAATAATCCCTTGCTTCACTCTGAATAAGATTATAAATTTATAAACTAGTTTCAACTCATTTTATTTTCGTAGTATTAAAGATCACTTTTAGAAACACAATTTAAATCTGGACCGATTTAAATAGTTATATAATGGGCTTTAAATATACTACTAATAATAATTTTAATTATAAATGATATACGAAACCAAGCATAAATTAATCTGTCTTAAATTTTTTTATAACTGATTGGTTACAAAATATATATTAGGGAAAGAAATATTATTCTCAAATTACTTGCAATGTTTAGACCATCACTTTTTCAGATAATCGTTTATATTACAAATATTTTAACTGTTCAAAATATAAGAGAATAGAAAAAATTCAGGTACGGAGTACCTCGGTACTTTTCTCACCAGACCTTGGATTCGCTACGCGCATCTTTACTACTACGGAATCGCTTCGCTCGTCCTCAGAATATAAAAATCACCATTAAAATCAAATTTATACTACAACACGCCTTCGGACTAATTTCACTTGTTCTGAGACAGTAGATTCATTCCTTTTATTTCCAGCGGTCACTTATCCACACACTAACCTTACTCGATGCTGATCAACTTTTATGAACCTACAAAAACCAGTGTATATAATTGTTTTATTGAAACGAAACTTAAAAAGTATACTTATTTATTACGTAAAATGATATATTTTTATCAAATTTTATTTCAAATGGATTTTGATTTTGAATAATTTTTTTATAAAGCGTATAGTCAAAGCGATCAAAATTGAACTGGTACTTTACTGATATTGAGATGAAAGTTGGCACTAAGTATGACTTCTGAATGATGTTTTTATACTTGGCTTTCTTGTGTTCTAAATTTCAAATCGATCAAAATATTTGCTGAGTAATTATTGTCGGTAAATGACTTTATATAGTCTACATAGTATCCATTGTTATAAGTAATTCTGAATAAGACACTTGATGGGATGTATTTTATATCCAGACAGTGTATAATATAAGGTTTACTGACTAGTTTTTAGAGAGTAAAGAAGCACTTTTCACTCTCAAGGGGGAAAAGGTTACTTTTCACTCCCTTGGGAGTAAAAAGTAAATTTTTCTCCCTTTGAAATAAAAAACGTTTCCTATTATTGGGTTATTTTAGCCCAATTATAACAATTTTTAGGGGAGTGGTATTCTCTAAATTTACACCAAAATAAATAAATACATAAATATATATATATATATATATATATATATATATATATATATATATAATATATATATATATATATATATTATTTCTAGACACTTTCTTGTAAACACTCTATCTTTCGAACGGATTAATATTTTTAAACCAAACTTGGTATACAAAAATCAACCTTTGGGAGGACACGAACCCTATTGAAAACCAGGTTTTTGTGACGTCATTAACTCGGTTTGCTGAGTCAGCGAAATTTTCAAAAAATCGGCAAAATTCAGGGTTAATATTTTGCGCCGCAAAAGGTCAATATTTATGTTTTTTAAATGCTGAATCGAATGAAACCGGTCAGATTTCGATACGACCACTCTAAGTGACCAAAAAGTCAAAAAACCATTCTAAATTACCAAAGACCAAAATTTAGGTCGATAAAAAATAAATTTCGAGTAGGGTGTCGTTTTCTATGTATTTTTGGGCGCTGAATCGAATGAAACCGGTTCGAAGTCGATACAACCACTCTAAGTTACCAAAAAGTCGAAAAAACCACAAAAAATTATAGAAAACCAAAATTACGGTCGTTAAAAATTAAATTTTGAGTAGGGTGTCGTTTTCAATGTTTTTTGGGCCTCTGAGTTAAATGCCAGTGGTCCGGAGTCAATACGACTACTTAAACTCAGGGTACCTGGGTTCACATCCTGGAAGAGACGATGTTTTTATCGTTTTTTCCACTTAATATAAGTTTACAACGAGTAAATAATTCTGGCGCGGTGGTCCGCATGTCGGGCGAATTTCCTTTGGATGCGAGCACTCAAACCCAGAGTACCTGGGTTCAAATCCTAGTTGGGACAATAATTTTTTATCGTTCTTTTACCTAATATAAGTTACAACTAGAAAATAATTCTGGCGCGGTGGTCCGCATGTCGGCGAATTTCCTTTGGATGCGTGTTTCCGTGCTTTTACATTATATAAGTTTACAACTACTAAATAAATAATTCCGGCGCGGTGGTCCGCTGTCGGGCGAATTTCATTTAGAATGCGTGTTTCCGTGCTAAACAACCCATTTCTTGCTTATGCAAGAACCATGCCCATTGCGTGGTTCCGGTTCATGCTTTAGAACCTAAGCAGTTACTCAATTGTCAAGCACTGCTCGTAACTCATTTTGTCTGTATTTTCCAAAGGAAATGCGCTAAAACCTTTAAAGATAACTGACTTAGCATAAAGATAAGTAACTAAGCTTTAAACAAGTACAAATAATAGTGCGTACTTCTAATTTTAGAGGGATAGTTTTGTACGACCAACTGGATAATTATGCGCATTTCCTTTGGAAAATACAGACAAAATGAGTTACGAGCAGTGCTTGACAATTGAGTAACTGCTTAGGTTCTAAAGCATGAACCGGAACCACGCAATGGGCATGGTTCTTGCATAAGCAAGAAATGGGTTGTTTAGCACGGAAACATGCATTCTAAATGAAATTCGCCCGACATGCGGACCACCGCGCCAGAATTATTTATGAAATGTGTACGATGTCATTGATCCACAATAGTGACTAAATATGAAAAGTATAAAATATGTATATTGTGTTAATCGAAGCTATATGTTTTACATATTACGATTTTTTTGCAAATTTGTAAAAGGACAAATTAGCTCATTTGGTTGGCACTGGATGGAATGAGAGTCTTAACAGTTTTTACCATAGTTCTATACCTATAAATAGATAATGTCATTTAAAGTTGTTTACATTTTAAGTATGCGTTTAAAGTAATGCACTACTCAAAAGTAATACTTTGAGGTAAAGTAAGAAAACTTATCCATCTCTCCCTCCCCCTTTATTTACCTGATCCTAAATTAAAATTAAATAATTACTAAGTATTTATATAAAATAATAATTTATATGAATATAAAAATTACAAGAATATTTTTTGAAAGTATTTTTATAATATATATTACTTTATTTTTAGTAAAGAACGAAAGAATAAAAAGTCTCTTCACAGTTATAGATTTTATTAAAAGTAAAGCAGAGCGTTTTTGACCTAACAAGAGGTCATCATCAGTGCCTATTAAACAAATAAGACAAAAAATGTCAAACAAACTTATACATCAAATTACAAAATTATACCAAAGATAACAGATAAATTTCAGAAATGGAGTAAATAAATAAAATATAAATAAATAAAAACGTACTAAATTATTTTTAGTGCGTTTTTTTATTTTTAAATTTGATTCAGTTCTTTACGTAAATTTTTGAGAGAGTTATCGAGATAAATAAATAAATATTTATAAAAGATAAATGTTTATTTAATATTTAAAGTTTTGAATGTAAATTTATTGAAAAGAGTATTCAATATGCCTTGTAATCTAATCAATAAGCTCTGACTTTATCTATTGACTGTAGATTTTGGTTTACAAGGGGGAATCCAACACGAGATTGAAGCTTTGTCTGCTCTTCAACTCAGTTCATAATTTTGATGTATCAGTGTTGTGCGCTCATGAAAAACGAAGTACGAAACTCGCGCATTTTCTGTACCAGTTACATGTTGTTTACTTTTTCACTTAACTGAACATTTTTTTGTTTTTTTTCTGCATGCAAACACAAATAACATTTAATCAAAATAATGTCGTATGCGTGAATGCATAGGCTCACAATATGTTACTAAAGATGTAAATACAGATCAGCTTCCTTAGCTCCTCAATAATTGAGGTAAAGCACGGTTGTAATGAAAATATGTAACATCTACTCTTCTTATTAACTTTAAAGTTTTATCGCTTATATATCCCATAAATAGGAAAACATTATGTATGTATATATACATAACACACACACACACACCTATATATATATATATTATATATATATATATATATATATATATATATATATATATATATATATATATCTTATATATATATATGTATGTATATATACATACACACACATACACACACACACACACACATATATATATATATATATTATATATATATATATATATATATATATATATATGTGACATAATGTCACTAATGTCAATAATTATTATAATTGTTTTGTGAGTTAAAAATAAAAGTCTGATAGTTAATGTTGTAACTATGTGTAAGTGTTCAAGTTAATAAGGCCGTAACAATTGGTGTCAGAAGTAAAACACGAACAGTACACTGCGCAGTAAACCAAGTATTAATTAAACATTATTTTCTATTTATCATTTAAAAATATTCAAATGTCCATCCAAGTAAAAATAGATGCCCTAACGGTAAAACAGTTGCGGGAGGAGTTAGACGAACGCTCTCTTTCCGTTGTAGGCAAAAAGGCTGAATTACGTGACCGTTTAACTACAGCTATAATTGAGGAAGGAGGTAGTATAGAGGATTATTTGTTTACTGTCAAAGACAAAAATGCTATAAAGCATCTTATCGAGCAATTAGAAACACGCGTGGCGAGCTTACAGATTTTGTAAAGAGCGAACTGGATTAGGCAGGATATTGTCAGTCAAGAGTTTAAGATATCACAAGTCAAAAATGATTTACAAGAATACACTAGAAATCAAATCGAAGAATTACGAAAGGATATAAGTGAGTTCAATATTTATGAAAAAGAACAGACAAATCATACTATTACTGCTATGGAAACCAAGATAAATTCTTTAACTGATAAACTTAAGTTTGCCATAGCTTCAACTTCTAATGAAAGTGGTGTAGTGGGAGCTGTCTCATCTATTCGTCATAAGGCTCCACAATTTGATGGAGATACGCCGTGGTCGGTTTTTAAACGACAGTTTAACATTGTAGCGGATCTGAATAAATGGAATGCAGTGGATAAGGCTGCAGCATTATTATTAGCATTGAAAGGCAAAGCTCTAAAGGCATTGCAGGTCATTCCGAAGGACGCACAAGAAGATTATGATGAGCTACTCAGCAACTTGGATCAAAGATTTGGTGATTCTCATATGCAACCTATTCATGCATTAGAATTAAAATCTCGCATCCAAAAGCCTACAGAAACATTGCAAGATTTTCAAATGGATATAGAACGGCTTGTTCGGTTAGGATATGGGGACGTTTTACCAGATGACGTATTCCAGTATCTGGTCATTCAGTTCTTTATCGATGGGGTGGGAGACCGTGAGACTCAACAGGCTCTAAGGCTTTCAAAGTTCCAAACATGTGCAGAAGCTTTGGCGCGTGCTTTGGAATTTGAGGCAGCCAAGAAATCTTCTCGTGGTAGCATACGAGTCCGAGAAATAAAATTGGAAGAAGCTAATGAGGAGGCTCTGATTGAAAGGATAGTGCAGCGAGTCAACCAATGTTCAAATAGAGAACATACACAGCCAACATCGCGTGTAGGGGCACAGCAACAATATAGTCAGGGCTGCTGGTGTTGCGGTTCTTTATCTCATTTTAGGGCTGGTTGTCCTAAGTATCGAAGAAGGGTGTGGGCAAATAAAGAAGACCAGAAGGAAAGTAAAGTTGGGAAGAAGGAAAACTAAAAGAAGTCAGCACTAAGGAGCAACTGCTGGCTGTACACCTCAATGATAGCTCCACTGAGTTGCGCATATCTCGGTTAGAGAGAAATGATAGTAGTCTAGTTGTTGAAGGCAAAGTAGCTGGGAGTAAGCTGAATCTAACGGTGGATACGGGTGCTAATGCTACTATAATTAGAGCAGGTATATTACCAGAACGGTATGTCACAACAGTCCGAGAGGGATGTAAGCTGAAAACTGTTTCTGGTGAGGTGTTACCTTTGCATGGCGAGATCTTTGCTGACGTTCAAATAGGAAGTGCCCACTTTCGTCATAGGATTCTAGTCGCTGAAATAGTCGACGAGTTTATCTTGGGCATTGACTTTATGAGTAAGTATGGTTTAGTTGTAGACTTAAAGGAAAGAATCATGAAAGTTGGGCAAGAAGAGCTACCTCTATTAGTTCCGGGTTTCGAAACGTCAGTTTACAGGATCATCCTTCCGTCAAAGCTGCATATACCTGCTTTAACTGATATGGTTATTATGGCAGAAATAGAAGGTGACATTACAGCTAACCAGGGAGGAGGTCTTATCCAAGGCATTAGAGAAACTAATAGAAACGATGGTCTATTATTAGCTGGTACATTAGTTAAAATTGAGAAGAAGGTACCAGTACGTTTAGCAAATATTGGAGATAAAGCAATAAAGTTGAACAAAGGTGATGTGATTGGTGAATGCGAACAAGTCACGACTATTAGGAATTTTGGTGAGAATAGTAAGCCACCACCCTGTTTAGATGAAAAGATAGAAAATTTAATTCAGTCAGTCTCTAGTGAGCTTAAAGAAGAACAAAAAAATAAATTACGTGTTTTATTTCAGGAGTATCAAAGTATATTTGCTGTATCAGATCAGGACTTTACAAGAACTAATGTAGTTACTCACCGTATTGATACTGGAGATGCTAAACCGATACGTCAACAAGCTAGAAGGTTACCTATGTCGAGAAGAAGTGAGGTAGAGAAGTTAGTTGATGACATGCTACAACAAGATGTGATCGAGCCCTCCGAAGGACCGTGGGCGTCACCGGTGGTCCTTGTGGTAAAGAAAGATGGGAGTAAACGTTTCTGCATAGATTATCGGAAATTGAATGCAGTAACTAAGAAGGACAGTTATCCGTTACCTCGTATTGATGATACAATTGACATGTTGGCTGGGGCTAAGTGGTTTTCAACATTAGATCTGAAGAGTGGCTATTGGCAGGTTGGGATGGATCCACAAGATAAAGAGAAAACTGCATTTACCACCGGGAATGGACTGTGGCAGTTTAAAGTCATGCCATTCGGTTTGACTAATGCCCCTGCGACCTTCGAACGGCTGATGGAGCTGGTCCTCCGAGGTCTCACATGGAAAACCTGTCTAGTGTATTTAGATGATGTCATTATAATAGGTAAGTCATTTGATGACCATCTCGATAATCTCAGAGAAGTATTCTTACGACTAAAGAAAGCGAATTTACAGTTAAGCCCTAAAAAATGTTGTTTCTTTCAGCGTCGTGTCAAGTACTTAGGTCATATTGTGTCTAGTGAGGGAGTATCAACTGATCCGGATAAAACTGCTACTGTACAGAAATGGCATACGCCTAGGAATGTCCATGAGGTACGTAGTTTTGTAGGCCTTTGTACTTATTACAGAAGATTTGTCAAGGATTTTTCTAGCATTACAAGACCTTTAATCCGGTTAACTGAGTCAAACGTAAAATTTGAGTGGACTGTTGAGACCCAAAATGCTTTTGAAAAATTGAAAACTTGTCTAACATCTACACCTACACTAGCGTACCCACATGATGAAGGTGAATTTATCGTGGATGCAGACGCGAGTAATCAAGCAATTGGAGGTGTGTTGTCACAGGTTCAGGATGGAGTGGAACGCGTTATCGGTTATTTTAGTAGATGCCTCTCTAAACCGGAAAGAAACTATTGTGTCACAAGGAAAGAGCTACTTGCATTTATAAAAACTGTACGACACTTTCACAAATATTTATATGGTAGACCATTTCGTTACCGAACAGATCATTCTGCTTTACGATGGTTGCTCCAATTCAAGAATCCGGAAGGACAGCTCGCTAGGTGGCTAGAATATTTACAAGGGTACCCAGTGCAAATTGAGTTTCGGCCAGGAAAGTTACATCAAAATGCAGACGCTTTATCGAGGCGACCATGTCCTGATCATTGTACATCCTGTAATAGGACAGAATGGAAGTATGGGCAAGATTTCTATGTAGCTCGTACAACTTTGAAAGATGAAGAATCGAATGAAATAGCTAAGGAACAACAAGACGACCCTGAAATCAATATTGTAGTAGATTGGAAGTTATCTGGAAACCGCCCTGATTGGAATAGTGTGAGCAAGTATAGTCCTGGAATAAAATCATACTGGGCCCAATGGGATTCACTTGTATTGGATGGAGATGTCCTTTACCGTATATGGGAATCAGCAAATGGAAAAGAGATACGTCGGCAATTGGTGATTCCTCGAAGCAGAGTCGCTGAAGTATTAGAAGTAGCACATGAAGGGCCTTCGGGTGGTCATTTGGGTATCAATAAAACGCTAGCTAAAGTAAGGGATCGCTTTTATTGGTTAAGGATGCGAGCAGATGTAGAAGACTGGTGTAGACGATGTGCGGAATGTACAGCAGTTGTGGGACCAGGACGAAAACCAAAAGGAAAATTACAGATTTACAACGTGGGAGCTCCGTTTGAAAGGATTGCAATAGACGTAGTAGGTCCTTTTCCAAAATCAGACCGTGGTAATAGGTATGCCATTGTTGTTGTGGATTATTTTAGCAAGTGGCCAGAAGTTTATCCGGTACCTAACCAAGAAGCTGAAACAACGTGTGATATTCTTTTGGACAATTGGGTGACAAGATATGGTGTGCCCATGGAAGTTCATTCAGATCAGGGTCGTAATTTCGAAGCTAAAATATTTCAAGGCCTCCTCGAAAGACTTAATATTAGGAAGACTAGAACAACTCCTTTGCATCCTCAATCCGATGGTATGGTGGAGCGATTTAACAAAACCTTGATTCAACACCTGGCTAAAGGGCAAGTACAGCACAGACTGATTGGGACCGTCATATTCAGATATTTTTTAATGGCGTATAGAGCCGCGTTGCACGAAACAACCAAAAACACCTTATAAGGTTTTGTATGGGCATGAGATGCGGTTACCTTGCGATTTAATATTTGGTAAATATTAAAAAGCTGGAAAATATTCATCAGTATGTAAGGAGCAATATTTCTGTGCAACAGACCGGATGAAAACAAGATATGACCGCCAAAGTACAGCACATCATTTCAAGAAGAGAGGATGTCTGGCTATATAATCCCAAAAGGAAGAAAGGATTATGTCCGAAATTGCAAAAAGCCTGGGAAGGGCCGTATACAGTAATCAAGAAAATTAATGACGTTTACAGGGTGAAGAAGAAACCCAAAGGCAAATTCAAAGTTGTTCATGTCGATAGGCTGAAAACCTACCCAGGGAATAGTGGGGGGAGTAGTGTGACATAATGTCACTAATGTCAATAATTATTATAATTGTTTTGTGAGTTAAAAATAAAAGTCTGATAGTTAATGTTGTAACTATGTGTAAGTGTTCAAGTTAATAAGGCCGTAACAATATTTTTTACATTTGTGGTTATACTTGTTAGGTTTGGTAGATTTTTTTGGGCTATGAGGAATAATTAATTTTATTTATGAATTGAAGTGTATTTATTATATTTTTTAATTTTGAGAAGAGCGAGTCTTGATTATCAGTCTTGTCTTGGATGTCTTAAATTTTGACTTCTCGATATAATATTTTGAATCATCTGTCTTGTATTTGGGTACAGTCTATGTAAAAAATATGTTCCACGGTCTTGTCTATTGTGGGGCAGGTGTGGCATACTGGGGAGTCGCTTGATCCTATCTTGTAGTGGTATTGGATGCATCTCGCATGTTGACAACTTAATTGGTTAATTTTTACAATATCTCCTCTTGGTTATACATATTATAAAGGCTAATTTTAAGTCACATCAGAATTTGTTCATGATAATTTAAATTTTGCATCTACCTCTCACATTTATTGACTGACATACAATCTTGTAAACAATAAAACAATTACAAAAGCTTTCAGCTTATATATTTTAAAATTATAAAGGCATAGAATCAATAAATGTTAAATATTTTCAAAATAAATTATGCAAGCTAGGATCGTAAAAGAAACCTCAACACCATCTAAAAACAAAAATTCTAAAAATTGATGCATCTTAAAAAAATTAGGAAAAAGTAATTTTTTGTATTTGGTATGGTAGTCGGAAAATTAAATGCTAGACGTCTGGAGATGAACTGATATATTTTAAATAATAATGACAACTATATATCATTTTATCTGTCATAATAAAATATAAATCCACATGTCCCCCTTCTTTCTATCAGTAAGTTAGCTTCTTTAACTTTACTCGATTACATTTCATTTTTATAAGAGCACTCAACATATATTACCATTTAATTTTATTTTATGAATTTACTTGACGTATAAATACTTGAATTTTAAACTTAATTAGTAATAAACAATAATTAAAACAAACATACTAATACTTTAAAATATAACTATCCTAAATACAAATTAATTTAATTAAATTTAGTGAGACGAGGACTTTATATTTTATTATGACAGATAAAATTGATATATAGATGTCATTATATATAAAATATATCAGTTCATCTCCAGACGTCTAGCATTAATTTGCACTACCAATACCAAATACCAAACAGTAATTTCACTAACCTTGTATAGACTCCATCAAATGGATAAATAAAACAACACTTACTCAGTTGGCTTCCTCGGAGCATTCAATTGAAGGATAAAATTATCATCAAAATCATTTTCCGGATCACTGAAATCATAATCACTATCCATAGCAGCGACTATGTCAGGATCTAGACTCAGATCTAATCCTCTACTTGGAGCCGCTTTGTTGAGGATTCCCACTTTCTCTTCCACATGAGATTCAAACACTGATGAAGGTAGAGTAATTCTTGTGTCTTCTTTCTACACACAGCAATGTCAACACAAAATTAATGTATCATAATACACATAATTTTATGGCTTTGGATCAAATAAACTCTATAGTTTGAACGTTATCTCCCGCTATATAAAGGTAATCAACAAAATTTACCCATATAGCTCCTCCAGGATCCAAGGTTTAGACTCTGCAGAGTACAATCATTTACAGAAAATTTATAAATAAAATGTTGGTCTTATAAATATTGACGTCTTGCACAAGTATAATACCTGAAGGAAATGGTTACAAATAAGGGGCCCTTAAATCCTCTTAGAGGTTTCAGATATTGAGTGCCATGTACTCAGCTCCTTTAGGGCAACAAACATGTTTATGATTGCCCTGCAGCAACCATGAATATGAGTTTACACCATAAAACTATTTTCTATACATATATGAACGCCTCATTTCGAGAACTAGGTTAGAACAAAGTAAGCCATATTAGTTCTAAACCGACTTAACAGATATAAATTAATTTTTTGAATTGTTTACAGATTTTCATTTGTTTAGGTTGGACCAGTCCTAATCTCTTGGTTTCAATTCGATTGATTTACTGGTTTTACCAGTTTAACTGAAAGAGGTCACCTTCCGCATCAAAAAACCTCTTATCTTTCCTAACATTTGCAGACTGAATACGATTAATGACAGTCCATTATTTTTGATAGTCAATAATCCTCATCAGCTTCATAAGCATGATTTATGAATCAAGTTTCGATCAGTTAAAGAATAAATGCAAGGAAAAAGGGGATTACAAGATGTAGATAAAAATATTTTAGGGGCCTGATGGGTCTTTTGATTATAAAGGGTGTTTATTTTTTAAATTTACCATTTATCATCTTTTCATGCTTTTGGTAAATTTGCATAATAAAAATGGAGTTTAATGAGTTAAGCCGGGGTAGGGGAAGGGGGATCAATTCTCCAATTATTTTTGGTATCAATTGCCTCCTGATACCAAAAATATTAGTCCAAAACAATTTATATAGAAGGGTGGTACATTCCATATACACCACCCCAATTAACTTACCTTCATGTGAGCTATTGCCAAAAAATAGTATCACCCCCACTAAGTCGACAACCAGAGGCTTGAATAAATATTTTTTTTGGCAAGTCTTCTAAGTATAGCAATTAGATCTCCAAAGTGTGATTCCTATGATAATTATTAAATGGAACATACTATGATATGAATTTATTCAAAAACTGCACTTTTTTCAAAATAATTTGATACCAATATTACTGAATTCCAGATATTTCACAAAGAGCTATCGCTTGACATACATAACTACTTTTACCCAATATGAATACCCAAAATTTGGTACACCAGAATACATCACTCCTACTAACTCTACTAAATCTTAAAGTTAAAAACCAATGAAATTACTTGAGTATTCTGTCAGTAACAAAGTTTATATCAACCCAAGATATATAGTTCTTTTAGCAAAGATAGGATATACAACCTTTTGCTTCACAGTTTGCTCAACAGGAAGAAGAGTGGTAGAGGTGGAATTGCATGGTTTTAAATGCTGCATGTAGTCATAGTCATCATCAAAATAAATTCCATATTTCTCTAGGTCATCGTTGCGTTCTTTGTTCTGAAAATTCACAAAGTTTCATTAAAAACATGATTATAGGTACAAATTTTATACAAAAAGTGTAATATATTTATTCCATTTTTATTCAAAATAAATAATATTTAAATAAATGATTAGGATTATATTTTAATAAGCAGCTGGAAAGGTATTAACAACCTTGACAATAAACAGCTTAAAATCATTAAATAATATAAGTATTTAGTTATTAAAATCTATAAGTTTAAAGATATTTTTCAAAAAGATTTTATTGAGGATTTGACTTGAATATTTAATGAAAAACTGTGCTCTTCTATCTAAAGAAAAAATAACGAAGACCTTACCTCTAATATTGGCTTTAGAACTCTTTTAGGAGCATTTTCATCAGTTACAAGGGGATCTTTCTGAGACCTATGCACAAGCTGAAAGGTGACAGCATTCTTCTTGTCTATAAACCTTTTACCTCTCTTAGGCTAAAAAATAAGCAAAGCATGAGTTTTAAACACAAATAATGAAGTTCAACTAAGCAAACTGTATATTTTTATTTACATGCACTTAATTTTATTTACTACCTACTTAGACAAGCTTAGCTTTTTAGGAGGAGCACATATTGCATTTAGATTATCCAAACAAAATTTGATAAGAATTATGTATTACAATCTATTATATATCTTGTAAATAATGTACTTTTTTGTGGAACAAAATAATAAAAAAAAATCTAACAACAAAAAAGGGTTTATGTGTTATAGTGATACATCACAAATACTATTAATATACTACCAATTAAAACTTTAAAAAAATGTCTGAATAGGTGCAATAGGGCATTGATTAAACAGCCGCTAGTGAAATCAATGGTATTGACTAAATCTCATCTAAAGGGAAGAAAACTAAACAAGGGAGGGGGTCAGATCCCATCTACTAGAAGAGAGGAGAACTTGTAGTACAGGAAAATTCCATATGGTCACATGTTTAAATTTTGTTGGCTTACATGATAAATTTATCCCAATAGTAAGTTTTGGATCATAACAAAGAATAATAAAATTTTGCAAATCGCACACAGTGTATTAAGCAGATGATCTCATTCCATATGCATTATGGTCTGGATCCCACCAAAACATTGTGTCTTTTATTGTGAAGGTTCACTTGGCTCATAAGGAAGTTTAATGCAACAATTTTTTTGTTTCAAACTTTTTATAACATAAATAAAGTTTTAACTTTATTATTATTCTTTGCATAATAATAAAAATGCACTAAACAAAATAATATTTCAAAAGTCAATTGATGAAAAGCAGTAATATTTATTCCGTAAAGTTGGCTGCAATGTGGAGTCCAACTATTAATCCAAGAGGTTTGCAATACATTGGTTGGTTGGTTTGATGATGGCTGGATGCAGCCGAAAGCTGGCTTTTTAATACATAAAATAATTAGTGGAGAGACGTATTTTATTGCAAACCTCTTGGATTTTCAATAATATTTAAGTGAAATGAAAGTTGGTCGAGAAGGTTATATTTCAATACGATTGTCTCTTAAGGTACATACAGCGTTTCAGGGGATCAATCTAGATTCCATATCTCCAGTACTACTGAATCCAACTGAATTCCTCAGCATGGTTCTTACAGCGTATTTAACTAGTGTAATTAATACAGTTCGCGGGTTTAGAACACTGTATCAGGAATAACGTACTTTCTATATTTTTTTATTATAAAAAAGTACATAAAGTAGACTGTATCAGGAAAAAAAAGTAGAACAGTATCAGGGAAGTAGACCGCATTCCATCCCCCCTATTCTAGCGTATTTGACTGGATTCTCGCTGCTAGTTTAGGCAGGGTAATCTAACTAGAGTACTTAATACGATCCGCGGACTTATTACACTGTGTGTAAGTAGGCAGTAGTAATTGATTTAAAAACATTCGCCACTTGGCCTACAAATCTGTTTGTGTAAACCTGCCATCAACAACTATTAATGGAAAGGCAAGTATTATTGAGCTGCGATAGTTTAGAAATGACTTAACTTAGATTAAGGCATAATCATAAAAATTGTGAAATATTGAACTTGGATACTTACCATTTTGAGAGTTAGTCTAATGATCTGATCTAGGCAGTAATTTTGAACTTTGCGTTACTCAAACTAGACTCTTATCAATTAATAAACCAAAAATTAGGTAAAAATTTTAATGAAAAGAGCTAAAACGTTAAAATTAGTTAACGCATGGTACACAATAACAAAATCATTAAGATAAAGATTTCTTCTTGTTCTTCTTTTAAAATCATAGAGATATGTTTACTAGAGAGATCATATCGGTTGAATTATGTTACATCGAAAAAGTAATCTGAATACCTTCAATTATTAATATTAATAAATAACACAAATTTACAGTATACTTAATGTTTATTTCAAAACAAAAAGTCAAAATGATAGACAGAAACTCTTAACTCGAACAGCTTTCATAAAGCTAACAACGAGATATATCTTAACTCTAACACTCATGGAGGAGGTTACACAGATCCCTGGAAACTTAGAATTTTATAGAACTTTATAGAAAAAGTTTATAGAAAAGACACGGTTGTGTCTAAAAGGCAATGGAAACTGGAAAAGCCAAATAGGTGTCAATAGAGGAAGATTCAAAAATCTAACTAGAAGATATTTGCTCATTCGAACATTTCTGACATGCTTTATTTTTGATGATTTTAAAAAAGAAAAACTACTAGAAAACCTATTTTTATCAAGTTTCCCCTAATTTTGCGCGAAATAGCAAAAATAACGAAAAAAAGTTTCTTTTTTGAATGAAAACATAAGACGGCAGACAATAATACTGGAAGATTTTTATAAGTGGATCGTTTGTTACGCAGATAGATTAATTGACGAAAGGATTAATTACAATTATTAACTTATTTATTTACAATATTTTGTTTTAGAAAACTGATGGGCATTTAGGCGTTGGTAACAGTTGATTCCTAAGAAGAGAAGTAAATAATTTCTAATAATTAAACATACGTAAGCAAAATGGAGTTATTGATGTTAAATATATTCTATAGCATTATTTAATGTGAAATCGAAAGTGAAACTTCGGTATTTTTTAAAAAGATATTAATACACCCTGCAGTTCATTGGTTATATTATTCTACATTGCATGCATGTACGCCAGTGGCTAGTATAAAATGCTAAGTAAGGCGTTTTAAAAAAAATAGTCACAGCTTCATGTTGACAATGGCTACATCTTTTATATATTATTCAGAAATGTAAAATAATTTTACTGTCTTTCTTGAGTAATTTGCCCAGATTTTTTCTATTAAACCCAGGGTTGGGATTTGTATGACTAGTTCCAGTTGATCAAGTAACATGCATACACTACACAGGAATCATTTCCTCACTACGCTCGTCCTCAGAATAGAAAATTTACCAAATGTACTACACCACGCAAATACATTCATTTTATTCCCAGCTGTCACTCATCTTATAATTACCTTTAATCATTCAACAAAAAGTGTAGATATACTTGCCATATTGAAACAATAATGACCACTTATTTATTACATAAAGGAATAAACTTGAATCCAATTTCAACTCAATTGGACCATTTTTAATTTTTTTTTAAAAAACAAACTAGAAGTTTGATAATAATTGAACTAATTCTGATAATAAGATGAAACTTGGCACAATAAAATTAGAATAAGAATAAGAATAAGAATAAGAATGCTTTATTGTTTTTTTTAAAAACATAGATATAAAATAATTTATAAAACCAACTTAACTTAAAAAATATTATTTAATATTAATTAGAAAGGTAAGAAGATCCTACCAATTATAACTGGAAGGCTTTTTGCCATCCCAAGAACATCCTCACCTTCCTGATATAATGCTGACTCTCTTTGAACCAGCCTGATTCCCAAATGAACTTCAGAACATCTGTCCTTAGAGGCTTCACGAAGTTGTCCTCTTGAAGAGTGGCTAATCCAAAGATACTACACCTTTCTTTATATCTTTACATCCTGTAATTTATATTACACCAGGAATGTTATATTACATCCTGTAATTTATATTTCATCAGGAATGTTATATTACATCCTGTAATTTATATTTCATCAGAAATGTTATATTACATCCTGTAATTTAGGTGCTTTGATTTAAAGCTTATCTTATCTATTACACTTATTAGTTTGAACATTATTTATCTTTGATCGCCTTCTTTAAACCCTTTGCACATTTTTTATATTTTATTAATATGTGTTAATACATTTAAACATATTTTATGCATACTACCTGTTAGGTTTCTCGTGTACCCCCTGGGGTACGCATACCCCAGTTTGGAGACCCCTGATCCAGCATATGCTTCACATTTTCCCAATAAGTGATCTGCCTAGGGTATGTAGCCCCAGAATAACATCAAGTGCAGCTAAGAGAGTGGATTTTATAAACCCCACATTTCCCAGTGATGCCAATATTTGGACTTTTCCTAATTTCATCATATATAATTGTTCCCTACAGAGGGCCGCCAGACAATTGCTACGAATTGGGTCTTTGGTTAGACAATAGCTGTGACGATCCCTCTCAACAGTTTAGGTGTAAGCCTAAACCAAGTTTAGTGTAAGTTTACTTACTATTCTCCTTAGTTGCTACATTATTGAGGTAGCTTACATTATAAAGTAGAGCTT
>JACMZG010000002.1:47307077-47338574 GCA_018340805.1 Microvelia longipes
TTTTTAGATAGGTTAATTTATTTTATTTTCATAACTTTTCTCTTAGTGAATTTCCAAAGAGAAAATAATTAGGTTGAAGGCAAGGAGAAGAGAAGATTTTTCTGAAATGACTGGACTGCTGAGTGCCCCTACCTTTCAGAAAAACTGTTGCCGAGTCATTATTGCAGGTTAATGATGTTTTAAAATGATTTTGCCTAGATAGCACAACTTGGCCTAAAGATTGATTTATGCATCAAGTTTTAACTCTCTAGCATAAATACTGGGAGCTGCAATTTACACACATACAGACAGACAGCTTTGTAAAAACTATTCAGATCTTAAAAACACCTGAAACAGATGATTTAGGTGAAACCCTAGTCTCATCTAAATCACCTAAATCAAATGTTTTTTATGTCATGTGTCTAACTAATTAAATCAATTTAAAATGAAATTGCACTAAGATAAAGGAAAAATTATGATTTTAAGATAATATTATAATAAATACTGCTAAGATTGTTAATGTCTTGTTTTTTGTTCATACTGTCTTTGTCAGCTTTTATATAGAGCATTTCTAAAAATTTCCTTTTGTCTGTATGTGGTTCTGTATGAAGTATAGGACAGTTTTCTTTGTCTGGTTGGTGGTCAAGTTTTGTCATATGTTCTGATAAGGCTGTAAGGTTAGTTTTGTCAAGTATTTGATTGTTATGTGTGTCAAGTCTTTTTTTGAAAAGTTGAGAGGTCTCTTCTGTGTATGCTTGGGGGCAGTCTTTACATGGTATTCTGTATATAACATTGCATCTTTGGGCATTAGTGAGGGGGTCTTTTAATTTTGAAAAATATTTAATGTAAAAATTAACAGAATTTTTTAGAGCAATTTTGATGTTGTAGTCTTTAAATAAGTTTTTAATTTTGATTCGATTAGTGCCAATGTATGCTTTAATAAACTAACTCTAAGTGTGCACACCATTTATTTTTTCTTGGACAGAGTGCGCTGTTTCTCAGCAAACTGAACAATATTCTGCTGAACAGGTAACCCTTTACGTCTTCTCACTGAATCCATATAAATGCGAGCTCTATTCTCACTGTCAGCTTTCTCGCCATAGTGTAGATATTCTTCTTCCGTGCTTGGACACCAGAATGGATCCATGTCAATCACCTGCCACAGAATAAAGAACATTCTTTAGTAATAAAATTCAACACAATAGTTCAACCTTCAGTTAAGCAAATATTAGTATTATTACCAGGAATTGGATCAAATTAGTTCTCGTGAACCAAGTGAAATTTTTAACTTTTTTACAGTCTTAAATTTATATATATATATATATATATATATATATATATATATATATATATATATATATATATATATATATAAGAGTTATACACACAATCAAGCGTATAACTTTATACACCTGATTGAACTACTGGAAGTCTTTCTAATTAATGTTTAAATGATTTTAGAGATTTCTTATAAAAAAAATACGCTTTTGTATAATTAATTTTATTAAACGATAAATCATTTTAGACATTTGCTGTAAGCATTTAAGGATTTTTTAAAATTCAAATTTCTGCCATTTTGATGCACCGATGTATTGATTTTTTCCCAAAAATCGAATCAGTTCTTCCTCATATATAGCACTCAATTTTTGAACTAAATTCCATTTAAACGTGAAATGTTTAATGGGAAATGTTTAGTCAGTCTTACGAGCACCTGATATGGCACAGGCAGGGAAACATCGGCTTAACACCCTATTAAAGGACAAGACATGTAAGTATTTCAATTCTTTGTATGAATAAGGTGCTTGCTTTCCATCACTTCGCCCTTCAAACCGCTTCGCCGCCACATTCTTATCGTTACGTATTCTCTATAATTACATTGTCGTTGGGTAAGTATAGTGAATTTTCAAAAAACGATTCGCCTGAAAGATTTTCGCCCGCTTGGTTTAGAACTACTGTTAAACCATTTATCGTGACAAAAACATAAAGAACAACATATGTGCGTTTAATTAATCTCGACCCATATGTGGGCTTTTAGCGTCTTAAAAACACACATCTAGATAAGGTCACAAGAGTAGTGAGAGGTAGCCAGTGGGTCTCGTGTAATTTCTAGTTAATGTTACAGAAACAATGGATTTGACACAAAATGCCTAAATTTGAACTCATAAGATATGGAACACTATTTTCTATCTAATAAAGGATCTATTACCTCTCCCTGATTACTATCCCTAACTAAGTATACACTCCTTATCTAAGGGAGTTAGCAATAAGGGTCCTTAGCAACGTAGCGCCAACGATGCAAAAGCTCTTATTTGAGAACTACTCCGCTTTCAATAGAACATCCTTACCTAGAGAACTTACAACAGGATTAACATCGCACTTAGTGACTAATACTACTTTAAGAATCAAATAATTCAACATAAAAAAAACGAAAGAATGACGAAAAACCTGAAATTTCAGGAAACACTTTTCGAACCCTTTTTTTTGTCCTTATAAAACAGAAGATACACATCGTTTTCTTCCCTGAATCTCTTTTATCGTGCTTCCCCATCACCCTTATAGCTTCCCTATCTCTACATCTAATTTATTTAATGATTTTTATTGGGTTTTTGGTCCTTTTCGTTGGGTTTCTTTTGAAAAAGGAAACATAAACTCTTGAGTCAAATAAATGTCATCGTAAACAAGACTACTGACTACTTTAATTTTATTATTTATAGAATTATATTTCACAAGTAAAGGATTCTTAATTGTTTATTCAAAAAGCTTAGATTTTTACTTTTCCTTATTTATCCCGTAGATATATAAGAAAAGTACTGCGTTTGCATTAAAATTTCTGTTTTTTTTTTGTCGAAATCGAGAGTTTCACTGAATTATTCAATGTAGGTATTTTTATGACCTCCTGAGTAATTTCCACAAAATTGTCTGTCTGTATGTGTGTGTATTGTGTATTGTGTTGCAGTATAAATTTGATGGTGTTTAAATTCTGAGGTCGAGCGAAACGAGACCGATGTGATCCAAACTGTTATAGTAATATCTTGACAATATCTTATAATATATAAATGATAAATAATCGAACAGAGATCACTGCTTAAAGTGACATTGTTCTTGTCAATAAACAAATATTCACAAAGGAAATTAAACTTTACATTTCAAAAAACTCATTCATATTATAGAAAACGTTTTCAGTGAGAAAAGTTTTCAATTCTTCATTAAATTTTTTTAGGGGCAAATTTTTAATATTACTATTCAGAGCATTATACAGTTTTACTCCTAAAACTTTATTACCTACTATAGATTTGTTAAGTCTATGCTTCGGTATCATTAGCATGTCTTTATTTTTGGTTTCATACCTATGCTGATGCACAGGATAGGTGTGAATATTTGTCTTAACATAAACTAATACTGTATAAATATATAAATTCACTACAGTCATTATTTTTAAATTTTTAAATATATCCTTACAGTGATCTCTTTGTCCTGCTTTTCTCTTGTCTCTTGCCTGTCATTATTCTTAAAATTTTTTTCTGCTTAACCAACAGGTTTTCCAAATTAACATGTCCCCAAATAATTAAACCATAACTAATCCTACTTTCTACCATAGCATGATAAACCATGACTAATGCTTCAAGAGGCAAATACTTTTTTTGCCTCTTGATATAATTATTATTATATAATATATAATAATCTTATAATATCTTACTTGATATAGTAATATCAAGACAAAAGAAGGCCTATTAAAGTTCACACAACCAACCTAGTATTCAGATTTAATTATACTGATGTTATTCCAAATAGGGACAGGGACAGCGTACTCGAGGATAGGACGAACAAGAGTTTTTATACAAAGACACAAAACAGTCAACAAACAAAACACATCATGAGATAACACGAATAAAACCTTAAGAACTAAGAGATAAATTAACTAGAGACTCAATATAAGTATCTAAAGGAAGCTTAAAATCTAATAAAAAACCAATATCACGATAACAGGACACAGAACATAAATAATTATTATAAACTAAGAATTGGTAACGAAAAGGATTGGTAGGACAAGTAAAAGAGATTATATTAGATTTATCACAGTTATTACAAGTGAAGTACGAGTTTATTTTCCTTAATCCTACGACAAACGGCATCCAACTTCTTTTGAAGGCATCAATTGGATTCTAGACCAGTGGCTTGAACCCATTATAGTCGAAAATAAAAGTTTTGCACTTATTGTCGAGGTGTTTTTTAGCAATTTTTTAGTGGAGGGGGGGGGCGCCCGGGAGTGTGTCCAAGATCCGTTTAAGGGGTCCCTAATAACGAAAAAAATACGTTTCACGAAACTTAATGTATATATGTATATATATATATATATATACATATATATATATATATGTATATATATATATATATATATATTATATATATATATATATATATTATATATATATATATATATATATATATATATATAATATATATATATATATATATATATATATATATATATATATATATATATATATTATATATATATTAATATATATATTATATATATATATATATATATATATATATATATATATATATATATATATATATAGGGGAGGTCAGAGGTCTTAGTGAGGACTTAGGCAAAATATAAAAAAGGGAAATTGGAGTATCTTTTGCTTTTTACTCCAAAAACAAAATCAGATTCTTGAACACTTTTTTTAAGGAAGAGATTCCCTTACCCTTAAAATCTAATTTTATTTACAAACTTGACTGCTCTAATTGTGATTTTTGCTACATTGGACTATGTACTAAATATCACCGCAAAAGAGTGTATCAGCATAAATATATAATTGATCAAGATTTAGATACTACTGCTCTGGCCAAGTTAACGGTCGTAAAAAAAAGTTTTCGAGTAGGGTGTCGTTTTCGATGTTTTTCGGTGGTGCTGACTTCAATAAAACCGGTCCGGAGTCGATACGACTTTTGGTAGCGGCACTAATTTTTTTATCTTCTTCTTTGCAGTATTTAGGTTTATAACTTCAAGATAGTTCTAGCGCGGAGGTTCACAAAGCGGGCAAAATTTCTTTGAAATGCGCGCTTTCTTGCTTCTCAATCCAATTTCGATTCATTTTTCGGTATATATTTAATAACCTGAGCAGTACTGTCAAAACTTGTTATTTAATTTTTTAGAAGTATTTAAAGAAAATGGAGTAAAAAGTAGCATAAGCTGAGCTTCAAATGAGTGCAAATAATGATGTCCAGTGTAGTTTAGAATAGTATATATATGTATGTAGTATAATAGTGAGTATAGTGCATAATGCGCATTTTCTATGAAAAAATAAAACAAATAAAACAACAAGTTGTGACGCAACTGCTCAGGTTATCAAATCTATACCGAAAAATTAAGCAAAAATTAAATTGATAAGTAAAAAATTAAATTGATAAGCAAAATAATACGCATTAAATTGATAAGCAAAAAAATACGCATTAAATTGATAAGCAAAAAAATAGGCATTAAATTGATTAGCAAAAATATACACATTTAAAAGAAAATTCGCCCGGATGGTGGACCTTTACGCCAGAATTTTTATTCAACTGTGTACCACCGTTCGTCAATAATATCGATAATATACCTTGAGCAGAGTACAAATGATCTCTAAAATAACAATTTTAATTTGAAAAATTCGTTCAAATCGTTAAAACTAAAATCTGACAATTACGTCTCAAAAATTAAAACCATTTTATTACACCCATCATCTTAAAAATCTTTTTAAAGCTGTTAAATCCATAAAAAAAACTTCTTACTCCAACTTTTCTTCTTAATAAAAGGTTCTATCGTATGAAATACACAGGTGAGTACAGTCGGGTTCTAAGGTTAAATGTGTGTTGATCTAGTCGTGTGTTGGACTGGGCCTTCTTATGTACCAGACTATACAAGTACCTTTTGGGATACTATAGAAACCAAGAATGAAAAGGAGATTGCGTACCACGGTAGCTAAGTGCCTACTTCTTGTTCCAGTCTTTTTTGTGTCATTTTTTCAAACGAAAAATAAACGCACCCAGTACGAGTGAAAATGTATATGTTTTGGGTGCGATTATTTTTGGTCTTTGTTGGAACACGCTTCTTTATTTCCTTGGGTTTCTCATTTCAATGGTAAAGACAAGTCATCAGGTGCCTTTTCAATAAAGAAGAAGAAGAAGGTGGACCGGAGGACCAGTTCTCTTTTTTTTATTTTTTATTACAATACTTGTTTGGCTCCTGCCAGGCCTTTCCTTTAACACTACAGTGTCTGTGTGCGTCAGTACAATCAGTTTGCCAGTGTATGTGTGAGTTGGTGTGTAAGCACACTCTCAAAAACTTATTTCGTCTTATTCTTCCGTTTGAAAAAAAATCAAAACAAAGGGAATAATGACAAACTTAAAACTTGAGGATAATCCACTGATTAAGCATTACATTTTCATTGCGTTCTATACACTCATTCAATGGCGTAACTATGGGCCCGCACGGGCCCGCAATGCGGGGGGCCCCCAAAAAGATAAAGTACAAAAAAGTTAACTTATTAGTAAAATGATTCCATGCCCCAGTAGAGATTAGTATAGTCTGTCTTAACATCATTAAGTCTCGGGGCCCCCTAAAAGATTTGTATACAATCTATTCACCAAAAAAAGGGCCCTGGGTATAATCTTAGTATAGTCTTTCTTAAGGGCAACCAGTCGCGGGGCCCCTTGTTTGAGTTTTATATAATCTCTTCACCTAAAAATGGGGCCCTGGGTGTAAACTTAGTGTAATCTTTCTTAAAAGCATCCAGTCGCGGGGCCCCTTGTTTGAGTTTTATATAATCTCTTCATCAAAAATGAAGGCCCTGGGTGTCTTTGATAATCTTAGTATAGTCTTTCTTAAGATTATTAAATTACGGGGCCCCTTGTTTAAGTTTTATACTATCTTTATACTTAAGAATAGGGCCTCGTTTAATCATAGTATAGTCTTTCATAAGATCATCAAGTTACGAGCCCCCTTGGTAGATTTTTTTAGAATATCTATACCTAAAAATTGGGCCCTGTTTAATCCTAGTATAGCCTATCTTATAATCATTAAGTCGCGGGGCCTTATGAGGTGTTACAAGTATAGAATTAATGACTTGTAACTTCTGAGGACGAATGAAGCGAGTCCGAAGTATATTATACATACATATATATATATATATATAATATATATATATATATATATATATATATATATATATATATATATATATATGGGGGGCCCCTAAAAGAATCTTGCGGGGGGGCCCCAATGATGTAGTTACGCCTCTGCACTCATTATGTATTTGTTTTTTGCCAAACGAAAATACATAATGTATGTAAAAATATTAAGTCGAGCGTAAAAAGATGTGACATCTTATTTTACACCAAATCTTGTGGTCTCGACGGTGTTATGTTTAGCATGTGTGCTTGCCATCCAGACTCCGGGTATAATCCTGGCCGGGGTCTCCAAGTCTCCGACTTCCTTCATGCGAGGAAAAAAAATCCTAACATTCGTCGTCCTTCGAAAGGGACTTTAAGCCGGTGGGTCCTCTAAGCCAGGGTTAGGCAAAGTGTGGTCCGCGGAAAGAGTTTAAGGGGTCCGCAAGCTAATGGGCAAAATATTATAGCAAATAAGTAAACATTAATAATGGGCTTATTTTATGTTGAAAGCGCTTTGAATAAATTAATGTTTTTGAGGAGAGGGTTTTTCCTCTGTTCTTTTAAACAGTTATCTGTTTTAATTTCCTTTTAGGGAACTTTCCAAGAAAAAAAAGCTTATAAGAATGTTTGTATAGCTAGTACGTGGATGAAATTATCAACCAAGTTTTTATTGGTAATGAAACGTCTATTTCTTATTTTAAGTAAGAAAGTCAAATAGTGGGTGTCCTAGTAATAATTACAATGATTCTATTTGTTAATCGTACCATTTAAGACTTTCTTTTCTCCATATTTTATTAAATAAGACAAAATAAATGCTTTATTAACTAACAAGAAATCGTGATTTATTAGGGATTAAAAAAAAAAAAAATCTTTTTAGGGAACTTTAAAAACTATAATGGAATTTACTGTAACTTATTACAGCAGCTTTGCGAGGCTGAAGTAAAACGTTAAAAACAGGAAGTTTAGCGATGAGAATAAGTAATTAAATTTATTAGTGGGGGGGGGGGGGGGGGAGATTGGGGTCCGCTAATAAGAACTATTTATCTACAATATGGGTCCGGGGCCTCAGCAGTTTGCGTATCCCTGCCCTAAGCCATTGAATCTACTGTAAACCTGAGTTGAAACTGAGTTTATTTTGGGCCCAAAATGATTGCTGTCCTTAATTACAGCAAATTTAAAAAAAAGTAATCTCGCCTCTTTAACCTTCTGCGCACTCGGCTCATTGTGGCTCAAAGGATCACATTTGTCACCCGACTGTCTTAAAACCACTTCTAAACGATTTAGCTTAACAAAAATATAAAAATGACATCCCGATCGATCTTTTATAAGAATATTTTTCTTTGAAAATTCGCTATACTTACGGCCAACGGCCATGTTAAAAGAAACAGTACAGAACAAAAATATGGCTGAAGCAGTCACAGTAACTCTATGGCCGAGGGGCGAAGCGGCTGAGGCCGCTAAGCCTAAGGCTTATGTAAACCTCATTATAAACAAATTATTGTTCCGGCATTCAAATTTCTTTTTGTTACAAGTTAAATTACACACTATTAGTTTATTTAAATCACAGCTTACTTATTAATTTTATTAAATTAATTGAATGGTAACCTACACTTCAAAATCAAATTTGACTGGATCGAGTAAAGCGTTTCAAGCAATC
The DNA here is from genome assembly GCA_018340805.1 of Microvelia longipes. NCBI lineage: Eukaryota > Metazoa > Arthropoda > Insecta > Hemiptera > Veliidae > Microvelia > Microvelia longipes. The sequence goes on from JACMZG010000002.1 coordinate 47,315,875, forward strand.
TCATTTTAGAAAAAATAACGAGTTCTTCTTACAGGATGTTGGGAACAAGTATCCAAGAGACGTCATTGTTAAATAATGCAACATGTGGTTCTAATATTTCCTTCTTAATACTATTATATTATATGGCTGAGCTTAGAAGCTTATTGACGTTAACCACAGATAATTACAATTGATTCTTATGTGTAAATGTTCCACGTAATCTGACCCAACTCGGAAGCAGATAAATGGGCTGCTACCTGTTATGACTATTGGACTTATGTACAAGGTTCTTGAGCTTCTGTATTCCGCTTTACCTTGTCTTTCTTTTGACAGGGAGCCACTTTTTTATTTAAGAGGGCACAAAAAAAGATTTATAACCGACTATTAAACGAAACCCGGGTTGGACTTAATGTATGACGGTTTTTTGTCGAGCTACAAGTTTTGAACTTAATAAAAAAATTAAAAACTACTTTTTAAGATTTTCTGGATTTAATTGCTCCATTAAAAATAATTCTATATGTCAGTCAATAAATTAAAAACATCAAAACAAAAATCAAATGAAAATTAGAATATTAAATATAAATAAAATTATAACCAAACAATTAAACCATTATTTTTCCAAGTAAATTGATTCATTAAATTTAATATAAAATTGATATAAACATTGGAAAAACATAGGTCAATCAAAATTGATATTAACAACTAACACAGTAGCCAGAAAAAATAATAAATTAAAAAATTAAAAACATGTAAATGAAATGAATTTATAATGGAAAAGGAAATTTGGGGTTTTATACAATTGTTAATTATTGATAGTCCTGGTTATTTTTTTATTCAAAATATTAAACAAAGAATGCAAGAAGAATAAAATGAAAAATTAATAATTTATTCACTCTACACTTTAAACTGATAGATATTTTTTAGACTCAAGGAGAGTTTCATATATTCGCGAGAAATTTGGATGATAGTAGACAGACCCATTCCCCAACACTGTTGACAGACCGCTGTTTCGCAATCTTTTTTATTTTTTTTCGGGTTAAAAAAAGGAAACGCTTTATGCTGCCAAAGACTGCTCGGCTAATTTCCACTACAACTAGGAAGTCACCAGCTTACCCCGTCATTGAATCACAAAACCGCGCAACTACTGCCGTCGCAGAGACCGCTGACTGGGGTAGACCAGTCGGAGGCCGCCAAGTTGGCTTCCTCCAAAGAAAGAAGAACTTTATCATAGATGCTGTCCCTACAGTTGACAGGGGCATTAGCATCAGTCCCTACGGTCGTCAGCTCCGACACTTCACCAGCTGTGAATCTGGTGGGTGTGAAGACTGAGCCGAATCTTAACCCTCTAAACGATGTTGGTTGATGGTATTTAGATGGCGGCGATTTGTACTCGAGAGTGATCTTAAGGCCACCGACACCTGAAGAAGGGCGACACCTCGAGAGGAGACCGCTTCATGAGGGAACCCAAGGCCAATCCATTCATCTACGATTCAGGGATCTGCCACATCCGATAGCGGAAGAGACCCCGAACCATAAGCTTTTTATCAGACACAAGCTGGGTTTAATAAATTAGCGAGGAATTCGGATGGTATTAGACAGAGCCATTCCCCAACACTGTTGACAGACCGTTGTCCAACTCTCTTAAATGCTCAAATAGTTTTCTCACTTTTTTGTTGGTTTTCTCCATAGAAAAATCTCACAGATATACCATTAGTACGGCGTGGCGAAAGAACGTAGAATAATACTGTTTTTTCTAGTCTACATTGTATAATATATAATATAATATACAAGGACTTGCGGATGGCATATATACAATATACGTTCCATCCGCAGGTCCTTTACTATGAGTATAATAGCTAATACTTCAAAAAAACCAAATAACAAAAAACGGTAAAAAGTTAGTATACAATCAATTACCAAGATGATATCAATCATTATTTTATTTTATAAAACAAAATGTAAACATTAATCGAAATTAAATTCTGGCGCAGTGGTCCACATGCACGGCCAATTCTGGCGCAGTGGTCCGCATGCACGGCGAATTTCCGGAATTCGTGTTTACCAATATTTCGAGTATTTTACGCATCGCGTCCTCTCCAAGGTTGATTTTTGCAACTAGTTTAATTAAAAAAATATTCGGTGGAAATAGCGTGTTTAAAACGTTGTTTTGACGTCATTAACCTGGTTCGCTAAGTCAGCAAAATATTCGAAAACTTGGTAAACACGCATTCCAATGGAAATACACCCGCATGTTATCAAATAAAATTATGATTTATTCTTGATTTTATATATATATATATATTATATATATATATATATATATATATATATATATATATATATATATATATTATATATATATATATATATATATATATATATATATATATATATATATATATATATATTTATAAATTCGCGAAAGCCATGTTTCTTTAAAGAAATGAGTTTCCCAACAATATGGAATAGAAAAATCATCAAACTAATTATAGATTGGTATATTACCTACCTATGCATTGGGCGTATAGTAGTTGGTTGAGAGAAAGTCTTTGGTAACTTTATATACCATGCTATCAATACCAAGAGTTTACCAAGTGCTAACTTTATTCTCTTGTTACTAAGCGGAATTTTAATTTTTAATAAAAAAAAAATTATACGCATTAAAAGAAAATATAAATAATGAAATCATTGTCATGAAAGAATACTGAAATATTTGTGATCCATTAATAAAATAATTAAGGAAGAATGGTTAGAAGTGTAAAGAGACAGTTAAGAAGTGGTCAAAGATGGGGGAGGTGTATGTAAGAGACAATTTAAGTTACACAATGTTCTATATATTTCTGGAGAATAACTAATAACCAGTGTGTAGATCATAACCGTAAAGCTCCAAACAATCCAGATTGACAAATTGTTTTAACCTAGTAAATGGATTAGACTGTAGATAGTTGACTTTGTCGTTTAAGATATTTCGAGCAACCTCATCTAATTAACTAACTCCGGACCACAAAGCATTACAACTTAACTTATTCTTCGGCTATAACACCTCAGGTTAATAATCGTGGTTAAATTTCGAAAGTTTACTTGAGTTTTCGTAAACATTAAATGCAATTTTTAATCAAGTAATGAAATACAATGAGTACATTGGGCAAGCAAAATTATGGACCTGATGTAAGAGTACAATAGAAAATACATGTATTCCACATATGTCAGGATTGGCTAAATATCAAGAAAAACAGGATTATATAGGTTTAACGTTAAAATATTATTTACTGAATGAATATTTACGACTCAATACTATTTTCAATTGCCCATATGTTTTGTATTACTCTGCGCCTAATTTTTACCTAATCTGAATCTAATTATGTTAACCCTTACTTCCTTATTATGGATAAAACAATAACGGTAACTCATGTCATGTTTTAGGCCATATCCCAATTAAAGGGTTAAAATCTTAACATGTTCTTGCAGATGCTTTAAAGTGTATGCTAGAACTAAGCCACCACAACAAATAAATACAAGAGGTAGCAAAATAAAAATTCAAGTTTTTAGTTCTTCTTGGTTATAATTTGTTTTATGCTGAATAGAAATGATTGAATCCATTCTCTCTAATCATCCTAAAGAGAGGAGTTAGTTAGTTTAAAACATATATATATTAACAAATTTCCAAGTACATATATTTCTTATGGAGTATTTATCAACTTTATTCCATTTTGCACGACCATTGATATAAGGTATTTTTTGCTACTGTAAAAAATACTTTTATCTCCAAACGGTGTATGAGCAAGGATGCAAATTTTCAATAGGAAAAACGCCTGCCATGCGGACTTTCGCGCTAGAATTGTCAGATTTTTAAAATTGCAATTGTCGCTATTACCAATGCATTAGATTTTGCCCAAAAACAAAGTGATCCATCACTCATAAAATTTTAAATTTATACTAAGTTTTATTTCATGCAGTTGAGCCGTTTGCTCTGTGCTGTATTTAAAAGAACTTTTCTTGAACTTAATGCGCGAATCTGTATATTTTCCTGAACTTCTAATAGGAATTTGTATTTTCTTCAACTTCTTATAGGAATATTCATGAACACATCCATCTATACATACACACAGACACCAACTTTTTTCGACTTTCGAGACCCGTTGACCCCCGCCGCGGCCACGGCGTCTTCGTGTGGCTACTTTCCGACCACATCGGTTGTTGTCCTACATCAGTTTGTCAATTAAATAGTTTATGCAAGTGGTATACTACCATGATATAAGCTAATTTTTAAATATATTAGTTATAAAACGTGATTTATTTACAATATGTTATATACGTCAATCGATAAAACCGGAACTAATATTGATAGTAAAATGTAACATCGTATTTTAGTTAAACATACATAGTAATACAAGTATAAACATTTTAGCTTGATCTATATGAGCACTTGTAATTTTTTAAAACGTTTGTTGGGTCATTATTGTGGGTCAATGATGTCACACATATTTCATAAACAATAGGCATCGGGAGAAGGTTGATTTTTGTACCATTTTATATCGATCCGAGAAAGCGTTCGAAAATTATCGTGTCCAATAAACGTCTAGAAACAAAAATCTCTTACATATATCCGAGTCCGATGTTGTGAGGAAAAGTACCATAGTACCTTGTAACCGATTTTTTCAATTCTATATAATTATACATTTTAGTACCTGTTATTATTCTGTGGCTGAGTTAAACCGACGATATCTTCAATACATTTCACCCGAAGACTGGATCACTTTCACACGGTAATAATGAGAAAATTCGTTGCATATTTTATCATAACATTTCCGTTCGTGTAATTTTTATTATCTTATATTACAGGGTTGAATTTCTCCTTAAGGATATAGAAGTCCTTATACCATGTTCCTTTGAAAGACATGGTGTAGGCGTACTTCATCTCGTCCATGAACTAGGTCATGAGAAACAGATAACGGAATATCCAGGATAAAGGGTTAACCATCTTAAGGATGTCCTTAGAAATCTTTTATTATTAAAATCGTGTGAAAAAGTATTTTATTAGGGTTTATTAGAGGGGTTGATAAACTCCACCCACTCGACACTTGTTTCAAGTCTTTTAAGGATGTTAATCGTTAAATATTGAGTAAGGTCGGAAGGCAAGACGTTGTGTATACTTTAAGTACGAACAGCCAAATAAAAAGGCATGCCTCGAGATATTAATTTTGTTATCCTCGGATTCGCCTCAAAAACAGAAAGAATTTATTCCGTCAACATTGTACATTGAAACAGGGTCCTCTTAAAATAGGAGTTCTCTTTTCATGATCAGGGCCCCCCTGACCACATTATTACAAATACGTATTTTATTGAGTCAGGTTAGTATATGTGAGAGGCTACATTATTAGCAAATTTTCAAAGGTATTTGGGAATTATGGTAGTTCTGTTAGTTATAAATATTACAGTAAAAAGATTAAAAAAGCTTACTTATTGTTTTGTACTTAAAAAAAATTGTTTCATATATAGACTTGCTACGCTCCATATACTATGCTCTAGTCGAGTCAATATTGTACTATGGCATAGCATATGGCAGCGCAGCACCACCCAATTAAGAACCTCTTAATATTATTCAGAAACAAATAGTTAAATTTATTTTATCCAGTCCCTTAACAGCTAATTCCGATGATCTTTTTTAAGTCTTTAAAGTGTTTACTAATTTTCTTCTTCTATTTAAAAAATCTGTCCTTGATAATTATTACAAATGTGAAAAATTTGAGATTTCACATAATTATGAAACAAGACGTAAGCAAGTTCAGACAGTAGTTGCTCCCTATTGCAGATTATCTAAAAAAAAGTATGCTTTCTATAAAGTCCCCATGTTCTACAACCAATAGACATTAAAACTGCGGAAAATAAACATATATAAGATACTACTATCAATAGATAGTATTTTACGTATTACATCTCTCTCTTTCTCTCAACGTATATATCCTCTTTCTCTAATTATCCATTTTCCTCTCTATATCTCTCTCTCTTTTCTCTTCCATTATCATTCTTGCCTCCAAGTAATTTTTATTATTTCTTATTATCAATTTTGTTATTATTATTATTATAATTATTACTGATTGATATTATTTTTATTATTACTAACTTTTATCATTTGTTTATCCCATATAACTTTTATTCAAGTATTTTATCACATACAAGTTTAAAAGTTTACATTTGAACAAAAACGTATAGTTATCTAATTATATACGAAAACTAAGCAGAGACCTCGTACAGGCTTGATGCCTTTAGGTGCTATAAGAAATAGTTTTGTACAAAAAATAACATACAACAAAAGTAATGTCACAGTACTTATTTTATTTATTAAAAAATATTTTTATAAATACTATTATATTTAATATTATATATATATATATATATATTATATATTATATATATATATATATATATATATATATAAACACACACACACACACACATTTTTACGTAATAATTAAAAGTACAACAACTTTTTTTTTAAATTATAACTGTAATACGAAATTGTAAAGTAAGAAATTACAAATATAATAAAAAATGAATGGTAGAAGGATGTGATGGATTATGAATGATTTAGATGGGAGAGGGGTAACAATGGGTTGGCACATGGCTGGCAGACTGGCAGACAGGTGGAATCTGGGTGTGGGAATTTGGAGCAGGTGGCATAAGGGTCATCACGGGGAAACCTTAAGGGACCGGAAGTTTTAGAAATCTCATCTCTACACCCAGCCACTGTATCTCACACTGACACGCTTGCTAGGGTATTGTCGAGCCACGCGAGTGGTAACCTTTTTACGAATACGTAAAAAATCTCAAGGTACACTAATTCTGACGACGCCGTTATTACATATAAATAAACCAAAATTATTTTAGAAATAAAAAAAAATTAAGGTTTTTTCAAAAACCCCTTAAAGCATGAAAATAAAATCTTGTACCACACTAAACTCAACAACGCCGGTCATAAAATAAATAAAATAAAAGTGACAAATATTTTAAAAGTTGGATTCAAATGCAAAATCAGAATTTAAAACATGACGCCTATCCCTTAGCAAATTTATTCCCAAAGGAAATTCACTAAAACATGCAAGTACTAAAATGAACGTTCCTGCTGCTAATTCGAACATCAATGGCTATATTTTAAAGGATAAATATTTTAATAATAAATAAATACATAAAAATGAATCAGTACATAATACTATACATCTTTGTTCCTTTAACATTCAGCACAAAGATCTTATAAACTACTTGCCGAGCGATGCTCGAGTAACACGGCTTATAACTCATATAATCTTGGTTTATAATAAATATTATAACTTATAGTAAAACCAATAATTATACAAAATTAAACTTTAAAAATTAAAAATTCATTCCTTAAACTAAATCATCAAAATTTTTTTGATGATACAAATTGCAAGACGTAAAACAACAAAAAATAAAATATGCATTGTAAGTCGTATAAGACAAAGCCACAGGTGGTTCGATGTCTTTGTCTAATTTACAACTTAATGATAAATACTATGAAGTAAATGCTTTTTGAGAACCAGAAGACTGCGAATTTCTACATTAATAATTTACTTTTGAACTCTGAATTAAATTTTAAACAGTAGCAAAGACCCAAAATAAAGAAGAGTTATGCAAGAACTTGAGAAATTCGTCTGATGTGACACATATGAAACACATGAGATTATTATTTTAAGAATTTTATCACTTTGAATTTCAGGCTAAGTATGCAAACAATAGTTTTAAGAGTAAAGAGTGTTATCGCGATGCTTACGCAGCATATGCAGTTTTTGCATTGCTATGCAGGTCTCTATCAGTCTTTTTTTGTTGTACTCTGGAGCGGCACTATATTATATCTATACTTTTATACATACAAAGTCAAACAAACATCCATATATTTCAATATAAGATATAAATGATTGCTTTTATACATTATAAATAAATAATATTTGTAATTGTTTAAAGTAAACAAATACATGCCAATCAATAAAGGCGACAATTCGACGCAAAATTTTATTTACCCATGAACTCGATTGGTTGATTATTTTATTTTCATCGATTTTAGTAAATTTTCAGCAGAAACTGACGCTTATAGGGTTGTTTGGATAACGAAAGGGTAGGTCAGGAGTAGAAGGAATTGGCCTGTTGATTCCAAAAATATGCCTTAACAAAGTTTATATATATATAAAATAATAAAATGCCCATGTTAGAGTTTTCACTCTGCGGGAACCACAGGTGATTGCATCTACTATCCTCTAAGAATTAATTAAAGTTGGCAAAATCTTTTTTAATATACATACTATTCATTTAATCTTAGAGCATAACCCGGGCTGCAAACCTCGGACCTCTGGTGCCAACATCGAGTGCCTATACCAGCACGGCCACTAGGGGATTAATATTTATATATATATATATATATATATATAATATATATACCCACGATAATAATTTGCAATAGAGGTTTCTCAAATCAAAATGAAAATCAAGGCGAGATGTTGGGGAGTTTACGAAGCTATTTTATGTGACAATTTATGAAGTCATCATATTACGCTATGACGTCATACAAATAATAGTAAATTGAAATTTAAAAAATGAACACTAGATGGATATTGAGGTGTATACAGTAAGCTAAATCGATAAATTTATCTTACAGATAGTCCCGACATTTATCAATTTTTGTTCTCATTTATGACAGATCATAACAGGGTTTCTTCAATTTACAAACTTTCAGTTACAAATTGTTCAAATTTGTAGACTTCATCATAGATTTTGAGTACCTCAAATAGGCTTAAAGTTGGATTATGCAGCATGTTTTAACACTCTAGCTATATTAGATACAACCTGAATTACCATTGAAAAAGGTAATTCAGGTGAAATGTCAGTTCTGTCTTTTTAGTGGAAACACAAAACGTTTCCAATTCGACGCAATGAGCAAAAGTAAAAATAACAAAGAAACAAATAAACAAATAAAACCTCGTGGCTATATTTTTCTAAAGGGCAAAAAGTCAGTTTTCCCCCAGAAGGAAGAAAAAGAATACTTTTCTCCCTATTTTTTAAACGAAAAGTACATCATTACACCCAATTCTAAAAAGGAGGGAAACATTAAAGTTCATGTTTCCCTCCAAGGAAACATGAACTTTCATGTTTCCCGGCTTATTTAGCCCTTTGATAGCACACTCGGCTATTAATTAAAATCTCATGGTTCAATTCCAACAAAAACGCACTTTGTTTTTATCAATTACACTTATTCATTTACCGATTTTTAATTTTTTTTTTTAATTAATTATTTTTTATACGTAGCTACACGTTATTTTCGGCTTATTATACAAAAAAACGTTTATTTATAAACATAATCAAAGAAATAGTCTTAAATACTGAAGACTTTCAGAGCCGCCATATTTATATAACTATTTCACCCAAATAATTATGTTTAAATTTGTATCACCAATGACTCTAATCTTGTCTTTAAATTGAGAATAGATTCATCAGAATACATATTTTCAGTTCTATTTTTACGTATAACCCTGGGGGAAAAGTATACAAGAGCACGTGGCTTTAATTTAAAAAAGCAAAAAAATAATGCGAGCCTTCACTCCGATTTTAATCCATTTTGAATGAGAAAGTCATCTATTGGAAGAAAAGAGTAAATAACATTAAATTGGAAGAAAATAACATTCAGTCATTTAATCATAACGATCTTTTAAATTTTACAACTTAAACAAAACGATTCGTTAAATTTAAGTAATTTCTCTTTAGTAGCACTTAAAAAACAAGAGGCGGCGTTTTTTTTTTTTTTTTTTGGCATTTTTCGACTTGGACCATACAGCCATATAATATATAATTTATTTATACTTGTTCAAGTGTTTATGTTTGAGCACTTGATAAATATTTTATTTTTTAAAATTATTTTATTGGATTTTAATTTTTGAATGATAGTATGGATATTGCTTAGTTATTTATTTATTTTTTTATATTATAATTTAGCTAAATTTTTATTTTGATTAAAAGCAAAAAGGTATAGTTTTTTATAAAAGTTTATAGATTTTGTAGCAATTAGTGACTTATAGTTAAACGGCTGAGCTACACATTTGGTAGCATGCAACTCGTTAAATAGTGCAGTGCGCTCCACTGAATAGCGAGGACAGTGCATAATAATATGCTCAAGATTCATGACAACAGTACAAATATTACAGTTCGGATTTTCCTCTAGTTTAATTTTATTTAAGTAGTATTTACAGACACCATGGTTTATTCGAAGTCGGGTTATAAATGTTGTAAAATATATGCTGTTGATAGTATGGCCTTTAAACCAAGGAACAAGACCGACTGTATCGGTTAAGACCGACTGTATCGGTTCAAGACCGACTGTATCGGTTCAAGACCGACTGTATCGGTTCAAGACCGACTGTATCTGTTCAAGACCGACTGGGGGCCGCTTCGCCTCCTTGTTGTAGTTTATCAGTACGTCGTATTACTGGTTTATATAAGTGGCACACTGCCACGATGTAAGCCAATTTTCAAATATATAACAAAGAAAGAAAAAAATGCAATGTATTTTGAATATGGATAATTCATATACATATCTATAGATAAATACAAACTTAAAAGCTAGAAACAGTTTAAAACAAATAGCATAAAACGAAAAATCTATAGTTATAGAAGTTTATCGATAATTATTTAGCAATGATGCGTTTAAAATAAAAAGCAAACATTGTAACAAACCAATAAAATATGCATCATATAATATAAATAAGTAACTTTAAAGTCTTATTACAATACTTAATTATAATTTTATGTTTAATTCATATAATATACATTTACCCACAACCTACTTATATACACATACATACATTCACATAAGCACGTATATAAATACATGCACATACTTTCACATACATACATAAATGTATCTTCAAAGGGCACAACTAGGTCATACGACTAATAAGATTTGAATGTTTAGCGTGAACACAGCTAGAGTTATGATTGACACCAATATCCACACAGACGCCATAAAAGTGCCTAAAACGTAAGATTATAATAAAATCTCTTTTATCTCCAGAAGGGTAATAATCAAAACATTTCGGGGCTTGTTTTTATATATAATAATGACGTCATTATAACCGGCGGGAAATAATAATTTATTATTTCGCCGGGTTATAATCAGCTTAGCCAACTTAATTATTGAGTAATTAAAATTACAGATTCAAAAATCTACGTAAAGAATTTGAGTAAACAAGTTATGTTGCAGCACTGATTTATGTACGTGAATAATGCCCTATTATAACCCTCGTCAAATTATCTCCCTCAGCAAGCCTCGGGAGCTAATTGTAATTAATCCCTCGGCTAAAGCCTCGAGATTAAAATAAATAATTCCCTCGGCTTGCGCCTCGGGATTTATAAATCATGATTCCTTCGGCTTTCAGCCTTAGGAATCATTACAGTGACCAGGGTTATAATGGGGGTCATTATTCTCTAGGTGCATAAATAACTATTTTCTGAGTTTTAGGCTAGACAGGATATTTTTCTAACGGTAGTAGGTGAGGGAATGTAAAGATGATTGTATAAGCTACCTTGCCAAACAAATAAATGATACTAAATAAATGTTATGATTATTTAAGATTATAGTTAATTGTAAGATTTATAGTAGTTTTACATGAGCGTAAGTAAAGCCACGCTTCCCTAGTTTACAATCCGAAAATAAACAAGGAAAAAGTCATTATGAACTTAAGTGACAAAACAATGAGGAGAGAAACAACAAATAATAATAATTTTAAAAAAAATAAACAAACTTAAGTAAAAACGGAAATGAAAATTACATGTTACACCACAAGTCCATCCTAATTTGGGCATCTTTTTCGAGACTCCAAAAAGCTCTGTCAACAAAAATCTTTTTTTGGCGCCATTAGTTATAAAAATAGTCGTTTAAAATAAAAGCTTGTCAAGTATAATTGGCAAATAAGAGGATGTGGTTAAAATTGGGGGGATTCTCGGAAACCCGTACGAGTGATTTTACAGTCCCAAACTTTGAAATTATAGGTCAAACAAATTTTTAACTTTTTGTAACTAATTCTAAGGTAGACAGACGAGGGCACGTTCCATAAAATAATTTTTTTCTGTCAATTTTTCCGCGTCAATTTAAGAAAATTAGTATATTTAAACCGCCTATTTTCTTTTTTGATTTTTTAATGCGTTAGTTTTTTGCTATATTGACGTCAAACTAAAACTATTTAGCGATTGTTTATTAATAATTCATTAGAACAGTTTATAACGTCATAAGACCAATTCGGTAGGTCCGTTTTGTAACTTTAGTTAAACTGACACTAACAGATAATATAATAATCCAAGGGCGTTATGATAGGCAAAACAGATGTTTTTGCAATGATACCTCACAAACAAAAATTTACAGTTAAATATTAAAGCAACGTTAATAATATATAATATATATATATATATATATATATATATATATATATATATATATATATATATATATATATATATAATATAATATATATATATATATATATATATTATATATATATATAAATATATATATATATATATATATATATAATATATATATATATATATTTATATGTCGAACAAATATCGACATTTGCTGAATGAATTATGTTATGTTAGCTATTAAAGATGTTTAGTATCCATAACAAGAAATCCTATAATTTGACACCTGTTGAACCAAACTGTAATAATAACTAAGCCCTATAATGACATACGTTTAAAACTTAAAATATGCGATGAAATAAGAACTCACCTCCCAATGACTGAAGACAAGCTGAGGACTGGCAAGGCCTGAAGTTTGTTTCCGTATTTCCTGAGCGAAGTTAAAACTTTCAATAACCGGCAATATTGCTGTTATGTTAAAATTAGCAGATCCCTGGGCCATGTCACCATGAAGCACACGGCCTTGCCTTCTCCCGAGCACTGCGTACAGTTTCCCTGAAACAACATCATATGCCATATTCGAGTTATATAAGCAAATTAATTAATTAATTTATTTATTTATTATACAATTTTTAAAAAGATCCATCGACAGTAAATTGAAAAATAAGACGCTTATGAATAATACGTATTATATAGCTAATACCATAAAGAAAAATAACAAAAAATCGGTTAAGGGGTACCTCGGAACTTTTCCTCGTCACATCGGATTCGCTACGCTACTCCTTTCTGCTTCGAACTCGCTTTAGAATATACAATTCGCCAAAATTATATTGCAACATGTCTTCGTACTCGCTTCGCTCGTCCTCAGATAGTGAATGCATCCGTATCATTCTCAGTGGTCACCAATACAGCACTGACTACGCTCAATGCTTCTTAATTTTTATGATCCGAACTTTTATTTACAAGTCACAAGTATTTAAATTGAGTGATAAGAAGGTGAAAATCACAATATAGTGTTTTATTTAACTTATGTTGAATAATGTTACTTTGGAATAATTTTAGTTTGCACAAACACACAAAATTACCTTTTTATTGCATTAAATTGTTTAAATTAGTAGAACAGATATTTAAATTAACTGATAACAAGCTGATTTTTACCGTAATTGTGTTATAATTTATTAATAAATTTTATTCACACACTAAAATAATTAATAACTCAATAAATTCACTTTTTGTAAAATGTTTGTTTAAATTATCTGTTTAGGTTTTATTATTTCTGGGTTAAATCGGACAAATTTAAGTCTGCAGTGATAAGAACCTGATTCTATTTTTAAAATCCTGAAATACTCAAAGTATTTATCTATGAAATATTGGCAATTTTTTTAACAACGATGATCGTTCTATTAATTTTTAACTCATTTATAACAAGTTAACTAACAATAAATAAAAAAAAGAAGAATTTTTATCGGCTCTCATGCTAATCCTATCTCATTGAATCGCGAATTCTTTTTGGCGGACTTCAACAGAGCTTAAGGTACTTTTTTGTGGCAATAACAGCCACACTGCGACACAAACTTTAGTGAAAACTTTGTTCCATCTTTTTTAAGACTAATAGCTTAGTCAGTGCATGAAACACAACAAAAAAAATAATTTAAGAATTTGTTTAAATTTCTGGCAAGAGCGAGTAGTCAGGTTAAAGTAGAGTAGGTTAAAGTAGTCAAAAATAATATCTTTTGGGCAGCACAACTTATCTGGTTGTGCTGCCAACTTAGTCTGGTTTTTGTGTCAAGTTTTCAATTTTCTAGTGCGAACACAGCGGGAGTTACGCGTGAAACACACACAAACGTACACAGACAGATTGATGTAAGTATGATGAACACTAAAAATGACATAAATGTGCCTGAAACGGATAGTTAGGATGCAACCATGGTTTCGGATATTTAGAATAAACACAATACTATTCCTGTGTACCTACGGCAGTAGGTGAGGAAAGTAAAAAACTATAATAATCTTTGGTAATAATTACACCAACAAAAACTAAAAACAAAAAAATCTTTAAATCCCCGTATTTTAATGAATAACTTCCCCAAAATATAAATAAACAGGCAACAAATTAAAGAAATAATTACGTTAAAAAAAACAAGTGAACCTTTAGGACCCCAAATCCAGAAGCTGCTGGAAGGAATCATTACGCAGTTCCTCGGACGGGACGCCTTTTAACCCTTTTTTTAAGTTTAATTTGTACCTTCCGTTTTTTATTTCGTAAAACGAAATAAAATTGTTTTTTTTACGATGTTCATTTTCTAGCAACACAGGTGTTTAAGAGTTACAACCTTCTCCGTAATAATAAAGAAGATTAAAATTTTTTATTAATTACCTTTTAAAACTGAAAGTTCAATTAACATAATCTGAAGAAGTACAACAGTAAAGTAGAAAAGGAAAGTTTTAGCAAAAATATTTATTATACTATTAGCAGTGAAATTCAAAGGTACCTAATAATTTCCAACAAATAATTAACAACGATTTTAAATTTTAAAATAAATCACGTGTAATCTCGGTTCCGAATTTAATTTCAATGAGTAATATTTCAATATATCTAATGCAGTAGGAGAGGAAATTAAAAACTGATAAAAGTATACTACATATACCACTAAAAACATTATGTTTAGGGGTTATCATTGCGTTAATGTTCTGTTGTGTAACATAATGTATCCTAATATTTGTGTCTGTAATGAGAGTAAAGGATATAATAAGAAGAGTATATTATAACCCCTCTTATTCCCATCCTAATAAAAATGGTCTGTTATGAGCAGAGGGATATAATAAGAAGAGTATATTATGAACCCTCTATTCCCATCCTAATAATTAGTTTGTTTGAGAGGAGAAGATATAATAAGAGGAGTACATTATAACTCCTCTTATTCCCATTCTAATAATTATGTCTGTTATGAGCAAGAGAGAATATAAGAAGAGTATATTATGACCCTTCTCATTCCCATCCTAATAATTATGTCTGTTACGAGAGGAGAAGATATAATAAGAGGAGTATATTATGACCCCCTTATTCCCATCCATAATAATTATTTGTAATTATGAGAGGAGAAGATATAATAAGAGGAGTTACAGTTATAACCCCTTTATTCCATCCTAATAATTTATGTCTGTTACGAGAGGAGAAGATATAATAAGAGGGTATATTATGACCCCTCTTATATCCCATCCTAATAATTATGTCTGTTTCGAGAGGAGAACAGAAAACTAAAAAATAAGAAAAGAACAATAAAATAAAAAATGTGATATAAATAAGAGGAGTATATTATGACCCTCTTAATCCCATCCTAATAATTATGTTTGTTATGAGCAGAGAGGATATAATAAGAAGAGTATATTATGACCCTCTTATTCCCATCCTAAAATTATGTCTGTTACGAGAGGAGAGAATATAATAGAAGAGTAACATTATAACTCCTCTTATTCCCAATTCTAATAAATTAATGTCTGTTATGAGCAGAGAGGATATAATAAGAAGAGTACATATTATGAACCCCCTTATTTCCCCATCCTAATATTATTGTCTGGTTACGAGAGGAGAAGATATAAATAAGAGGAGTAACATTATAACTCCTCTTATTCCCATTCTAATAATTATTCTGTTATGAGCAGAGAGGATATAATTAAGACGAGTATATTATGACCCCTCTTATTCCATCCTACTAATTATGGTCTGTTAACGAGAGGTAGAAGATATAATAAGAGGAGTACATATAACTCCTCTTATTCCCAATTCTAATAATTAATGTCTGTTTACGAGAGGAGAGATATAATAAGAGAAGTACATTTGACCCCTCTTATTCCCATCCTAAAATAATTTGTCTGTTATGAGCAGAGAGGATATAATAAGAAGAGTAATATTATGCCCTCTTAATTCCCATCCTAAATAATTATGTCTGTTATGAGCAGAGAGGATATAATAAGAAGAGGTAACATTATAACTCCTCTATTCCCCATTCCCTAGATAATTAATGTCTGTTATGAGCAGAGAGGATATAAAAGAAGCAGTATATAATGACCCGCACTTAATTTCATTCCATAATTACTGTCTGTTACGAGAGAGAAGATATAAATAAAAAAAGGGGTAAATAATTTTTAATAATGACCCCTCTTATTCCCATCCTAATAATATTTTGTTAGACGGCGAGAGATATAATAAGAGGAGTATCATTATACTCCTCTATTCCCATTCTAATAATTATGTCTGTTATGAGAGAGGGATTACTCAGAAGAGTAATATGAACCCTCTTAATTCCATCCCTAATAATTATGTTTGTTTGAGAGGAGAAGATATAATAAGAGGAGTACATTATAACTCCTCTTATTCCATTCTAATAATTATGTCTGTTACGAAGAGAGAGATATAATAAAAGTATTTACCCCTCTTATTCCCATCCTAATAATTATGTTTGTTATGAGAGGAGAAGATATAATAAGAGGAGTACATTATAACTCCTCTTATTCCCATTCTAATAATTATGTCTGTTATGAGCAGAGAGGATATAATAAGAAGAGTATATTATGACCCTTTTCCATCCTAATAATATGTTTGTATGAGAGGAGAAGATATAATAAGAGGAGTACATTATAACCCCTCTTATTCCCATTCTAATAATTATGTCTGTTACGAGAGGAGAAGATATAATAAAAGTATATTATACCCCTCTTATTCCATCCTAATAATTATGTTTGTTATGAAGAGGAGAAGATATAATAGAGGAGTACATTATAACTCCTCTATTCCCATTCTATAAATTATGTCTGTTATGAGCAGAGAGGATAAAATAAGAAGAGTATATATGACCCCTCTTATCCCATCCTAATAATTATGTCTGTTATGAGCAGAGAGGATAAATAAGAAGAGTATATTATGACCCATTATTCCCATCCTAATAATTATGTCTTTATAAGCAGAAAGGATATAATAAGAAGAGTATATTATGACCCATTTTATCCCATCCTAATAATTATGTCTGTTATGAGCAGAAAGGATATAATAAGAAGAGTACATTATGACCCCTCTTATTCCCATCCTAATAATTATGTCTGTTATGAGCAGAGAGGATATAATAAGAAGAGTATATTATGACCCCTCTTATTCCCATCCTAATAATTATGTTTGTTATGAGAGGAGAAGATATAATAAGAGGAGTATATTATGACCCATTTTATTCCCATCCTAATAATTATGTCTGTTACGAGAGGAGAAGATATAATAAGAGGAGACATTATGCCCCTCTTATTCCCATCCTAATAATTATGTCTGTTACGAGAGGGAAGATATAATAATAGGAGTACATTATAACTCCTCTTATTCCCATTCTAATAATTATGTCTGTTATGAGCAGAGAGGATATAATAAGAAGGTATATATGACCCTCTTATTCCCATCCTAATAATTATGTCTGTTATGAGCAGAGAGGATATAATAAGAAGAGTATATTATGACCCCTCTTATTCCTATCCTAATAATTATGTCTGTTATGAGCAGCGAGGATATAAAAGAAGAGTATATTTGAACCTCTTATTCCCATCCTAATAATTATGTCTGTTATGAGCAGAGAGGAAAAAGAAGAGTATATTATGACCCTCTTATTCCCATCCTAATAATACTCAGGTTATGAGCAGCGAGGATAAATAAGAAGAGTATATTTGACCACTTATTCCCATCCTAATAATTATGTCTGTTATGAGCAGAGAGGATATAATAAAGGAGTATATTATGACCCCTCTTATCCACCTAATAATTATGTCGTTATGAGCAGAGACGATATAATAAGGGAGTATATTATGACCCCTCTTATTCCCATCCTAATAATTATGTCTGTTATGAGCAGAGAGGATATAATAAGAGGAGTATATTGTAACCCCTCTTATTTCCATCCTAATAATACTCAGGAAATACCCATTAAACGGCCAATTAACAGGTGATGGAAGTTGTTTAGGATATCCTAACAATCTATGCAAAAGGGCCAAAAAAAGGAAAACTTATCCTTAACGTGAGAAAAATAAGCCATAATAAGATCAACTCAAAGATCAACAATGGATAAACAGGATGGACCTAAGAATCGACCGGGGACGGACGGAAGAAAATCAATTCAACTCATTATACAAGGAAAGACAGGAAGGAAAAAGGATTACAATGGATTGTAAGAAGGATCACAGGACCAAGGACCTTTCTGCACTAAAAGGATAATAGTTTGTCATTGATAGGCTACCTTACTTACCTCGTTGATCTCTTAAGGACATGTGTCAGTCTTGCTTCGGACGTCCCATCACTTGAGTTTTTTACTCGCTCTAAGTTTTCTTTCTTTTACTTCCTCTTCTGATTTAGATGGAAATATCTAGTCGATTTTTCTACTTCTTTTCTTAACAAACTGTTTTAGTTTTTTTACTATATCATTTTTCATCAGTTCTGTTTAAAATTATCTTGTCACGGATAAAATGGATTAAGATGTAAATGGACTGGACTAAAGATGATAAAGCAAGTTTAAAATTGCTCGCTAAACGTTTAATTTGTCAACTTGAATAGTTTGAACTTCCATCGCCTATTAATTTGACCGTTTATTGGCTCTTCACTGGGTCACCACAAGAAATTATTATAATTTATACAGGAGAGGGGTAAAATTGTTATTGTAACTTTCAAATTAATCAGAACAAAGAAAAATAAAAATTAGTGGCAGGATTAAAACCTTTAGACTCCGGACAGGTCATAAAGAAGATTTTCTGAAGTAATTAAAATGACAATTAATTTCAATAAACTCAATTTTCTTTCTTTTACTTCAAAAAATAGTACAAACCAACTATTATTTCGAAACTAATATTAACTGATTAAAATCATTTTTTTTACATCTAATATCATCAGCATTTAATATAAAGTATATAAATATTATTTGCATAAAAGGTTAGTATTATTTTACACCATTTTATCATTCCAACTTTTTTCTGGACAGGTTGTCAAAAAATTGAAACGCTTTAATCAGGGGTTTGTAAAACCTAACAAATAAAATATATACATTAAAATTTATGGATATGGTTAAACCTATTTAGAATTTCACGACCAATTAAACAAGATTAATCAATGCGTAAAGACAATGGAAGAAGACACTGAAGAGTGCAACAGGTGTCAAAGAAGCAACAAGTTGTCTTCTCTTACATGTTGAATCTGTTTATCTTGCATTTTTTGTTTTAAAGAACAAAGGAATACACAAGTCAAGCTTATAACCCAACATACATAATATTACAAGATAATTTAATGGAATTAAATATGAGATGCATGAGAAGAGTTCAAATCATCCGCAAAATTACAATTAAGTCACTTTAGTACAAACTGGTAAATTATACATAATTGTGACATTAATGCAGCATATATGGCTACTCATCTAGTGCAATTTAGAAAGTAAAGGAAACAATGAGCCAAATGAGAAAATGGGTCATGAATGGAGGTGGGGTTATGAACAGGAGGGAATTCGATAGTTAAGAATATTATTCCAACTCAAATGGATACAATTAAGATTTTTTTGATGAACAGCTCAAATTGGAAAAAAGATTTTTAATTAACATTTTATGACAATTAATGACGTCATAACTAAACAGGGAGTTACGATTATAATAGAACTACACACACACACACACACACACACACATTCAGACAGGCAACTTGGTAAAACCACTCAGGAGGTTATGAAAACACCCAAAACGAATAATTCATGTGAAGTCTCGGGTTCAGATATTTAGTGTGAACACCTTACTTTACTTTTTACCCAAAGTCCTCCCCCATACACGCTCAGTTTTTAAATCCACCCGGACAGCGCGAACCGGACTGCACAATCTCCACCTCCAGGTTGTGCTCACAGTTTATGTTAATAGACCATTGAACTAAGAGATTTACGGCAACTTTAGTTAATGCATAGAGCGCAGCGGTAGATCCCACACGAGTAGCTACCGCAAGGATATCCTGATGAGAAATAGTTCTTAACGGACATTTTGTATTTTACTTTTCCTCATTTATACTGTAGGTATATATGAAAAGTATTACGTTTACAAAAAAATCTGAAACAGGGATTTTACCAGTGGTTTTAAGACCTTTTAAGATCTTTCAGGTGGTTTTTTACCCCATATACGCACAGTGAATCTGAGCTTGTAAGGTGTAAATGAGGAAAATTAAAAAGAACGATTAATGTAAAGCCATATTAGGAACCCTTATATACCCTGGAAATAAATCAGGGGCCTGATAATAATAGTTCGTAAAGAGTTCGTAATAATAGTCGTTTGTATAATAGTTCGTTTGTACTATTTTTTTAAGTAAAAGAAAGAAAATTGAGTTTATTGAAATTAATTGTCATTTTAATCACTTCAGAAAATCTTCTTTATGATCTGTCATGAGTCTAAAGGTTTTAATGTACCTAACAAAAATCCACTGGCTATGACTTTACTAATTATGACGCCTTTAATGTTTTTAAAATTTTCGTGAACGTCGCCAGACGAAATAAAAACCATACATCCGGTCCAAAAACAAGTCGTACTTACTTTTTATCAAATACTTACCAAAACTTACATGTGAATGAAAAAAGGGATTTTGAGTTTTAAAATTTTGAATGGAAGTAATAAGTTTATTTAAGGTGTGTTTTTCACGCTAAGAGTAATTTTATGAACCATTAATAAGCTTTCGAGAAAAATACGTCTAGACTGAAAAAAGTTTTAATATCCGTTATGGGTGCCAAACCAGAGCGTACTTAAAGACGGCCGAGCCCCCAACTTAGACGGCTATGATGACTGGCTAGCCTGAAGTACTTATGCCTTGCCCTTAGTACACTTGTACCTAAAGTACAAACGGCCAAGCCTTTATGACTTCGATTTAAAACAGCCAAACCCTACTATATCTAAGAGATAGGAAACAGAAAACGAAAAAACTCCCTTAAGGGCGACATTTTGACATTGTTAAAATGTTTGAGTTAAAAAAACAATATGGCTCGTGCCCTTTTACAACTCATTCTAGTAAAACCCACCCTTTCTCTTTAAATAGTAAAAACATTTTTCATTCATAAAAAAGGTTTTACAACTTTATTCATTTTGGAGTCAGTGAATGAGTCTCCTGTCTAAGCGTTTTAATGAATGAACGTAAAGTAGTTTCTTTTTACGTATTGTTGTAGGTTTTAGGGATTCATTGATAACATTGTTAGACGTTCCTCTATTTTGTCCTAAATTTTTATTAAAATAAGTCCCATCCTGTTTGTCTTGTTTAAAAGTTGAATTTTAATTAACATAGATACTAATTAATGTGAATTATCGGAACAAATCCTAGCATAGTAGTCCAGTGTTTAGAGTCAACGAGTTTTAATCAAGAGTTCGTTGGTTCATTGCAGGGGATGGGGTCATTTTCATTGTTGCACCCTGCACTATACGGCTTGACTTTTAGCCGTACGAAGACAAGGCAACGTCTTCGTCAACAACGCAATGTCAACGGCTTGTCATTTAATACCAGCGCTCATCGGGGGAAGGGAATGGAATTACATCACGCGATGGATTTCATCTCTGCCTTTTAATTTAACGATGGATATTAGAAACGTTACCTTTGAGACTTAATTTCCCGGGAACTTAGGGACTTAACTAATTTCACTAACTTGTCTATTATGTTGGATTTGTAGTGACAATAATATTGAAACCTTCTCATTTACCTCACTACAATCTCCTATTAGCGAGAATAGTTTTCTTTCCTCATCCCTTTTTACCAAACACAGACCTACTTGAGTCAAACCAATCGGTGGATTCTCCGTGAACTTAAAAGACATGCCATGGGCTTGTCTATTAGTTTAAGGAGAAGGAGGTCTTTGAGCCTGGTAACCTTAGGCCGGTCAACCCAGCCGATGTTTACATGGTTTCCTTTGATGTGCTTATACGTATAAATACGCATATACATTCGCTGTGTATCGGCTGGTTCCTGCATGAGTGTTCAGCATATTGACCCATGTCTTATTTTAATCAGGTCCGCATCGTAACACGAGTGTTGTGTGATGTAGGTAAGGTCTACGCCTAATAATGCCTTCCTGTATGAAATTCAACTCGGGTTTGTGAACGATGTTTTGACTTTAAGTGAATCCTCTCTTCAGAGATTCTGGTCTAAAAATTCAAGTATATCCCTCCAACCACGGACCAAATCTTCTTCCTCCTCTAACTTGCTTACCGGTAACGTAAGAGTTGTACCACATGTATGTGATAACTTAAGTAAAAACAAAAAATTAGACCTAAAA